>WBMZ01005308.1:0-31395 GCA_013400975.1 Atrichornis clamosus | reverse complement strand
AGTATGGGGGGACTTGGGGGTGTACAGATGGATTTTGGAGGGCAGAAAGGGGAACGGGTTGGACAAGGAGTTTCGGGCTGTGCAAGGGGGATTTTGAGGTGTCCGGGACAGATGTTTGGGCTGTCTGGGGGCTTAGGGGTATCCATGGCAAGTTTGAGGGATTCATGGAGGTTTTTGGGCCTCCATGAGAAGCTTTAGGGTGTCAGTGGGGATTCTGGGNATTCATGGAGGTTTTTGGGCCTCCATGAGAAGCTTTAGGGTGTCAGTGGGGATTCTGGGGTCTGCACAGGGATTTTTGGGCTCTCTGTGAAGGGGGCATGGCATGGCATGTCCATGAGGATTTTGAGGTCTGCATGGGGAGGTTTACGGTGTTAGTGGGGGTTTTGGTGTCTACACAGGGAGTTTTGGAGTGTCTGTGGGAGGTTTGGCATCTGCACAAGGAGGTTTGAGACTTGGATGGGGTGTTTGGGGGTTCTGATGGAGGTTTTGGGGTGTTCATGGGAGGTTTGGGGTTCACGTGGGAATTCGGGGTCTGCATGGTGGGTTTTGGGGGAATCTGGGGTGTCCATGAGTGTTTTGGGAGTTTGCAAGGAATTTTTTGGCTGTCCATGGGGGTTTTGGGGTCCCCAACCCCTCTCCCTTCCTCACAGGCCCTGTGTGCCCCCCAAACCAGCACTATGAGCCCTGCGGCCTCCCATGCCCCCCCACCTGCCAGGGCGAAGCTGGACCCCAGGACTGCTCAGATGCCACCACATGCTCTGAAGGTTGCTTCTGCGATCCCGTTTTTTTCTGGAGCGGGGATCACTGCATGCCCCTCCCTCAGTGCTGTGTTTTGGGGGCCTGCTACTACCCCTGCGGGGTGCAGTTTTACCCGTAGCCCCACTGTACCTAGCACTGTGTGTGCTCCGAGAACAGGAGACTGGGGTGTCACCCCACTCCAGGCTGCTCCTGGGATGAGGAATGCACAGTGCGGGACGGGGTGCTGGGGTGCCACCCAAGCACCTGCAGGCACTGCCAGGTGTTGGGGGCGGGGACTTACAGCACCTTCGATGGGCACCTGGGGAGTTCTGGGGCATCCTGCACCCTCCTGCTGCTGGAGGTNGGTGGGCCTGAGGGGGAACGGGAGTCCATCACTGGGACCATGTTGTTTTGACATGAGTCGAGGGGTGGGGGGGGAGAGGAGGGTGGGGAATGAAGGGGGGAAAAGTGATCTAGGTAATTGTGTACATATAAAAGGCCAAATCCTTAGGCCATATACCAGGCACACACCCAATGATGTCAATGTGTTTCACTTACAGGGGAAATAAAGCAACATTTTATTACATGCTAAGTGAGAATCTTTGCTTGACCAGAATGAGGGAAAAGTGCAAACAGGTGCTGGCTCAGCAGGAATGGAAACTCAAGAATAATAGTGACTTTTCCTCAGGCTCAGAAGTGTCCTGAAAGACTACATTTCTGTCAGTACCTTAATAAGAATTATCTACTACCCAATCCACCTATGTCTGGGTTTGAGACTATCTGCAGAAGCTTTTGATTGTGAAGCTGCTTAACATTATTTCTCCATCCCTGCCTTTTGCTTGCGCACAAGCTGTTGTGAAAGCAACTCCCCTCAGTCAAGGAAGCTGGGGCCCCACTCTCCTCCAGGTTATGGGGGACGAAAGGAGTTGTTATTGACACATGCAAGTGATTTGAGAAGAGATTGTCTACCCCGATAGAAAAAGACTTAGTCGTCTGGTGAATCAGGAAATGTCAGACTTTCTGAAAGGTTAATGGGAGGCTTTAGAAACACATTAAATCTAATCTTACAGCATGAATGCTGATGACTTTATGCTGAGATCCTAGAAATAAGAAAGGGCAAGAAAGAATACTTTAAACAACAGTAAGTTTTGACTGGGGAGGAGAGCTTTATTGCAACAGATTGTTGAATTTCTCCTTCCATATAGGGCTGGCAATCTTCCTCGTACTATGTTCTAAAAAAAGGATATAATATGAGACCATTTGAACTGAAACCAAATTTTTTTATACATGCTGAAGTTTAATTAAATGAATGACCTGGTCAACTAGCAGTGAACAAAATTAATTTCTCTGAGTTATCTACGCTAAATGGGATGTGTAAAACTTCAGTCACTACAGGGAATGGTGGGGAACTGTATAATGCTGTTAGCATAACTCTTCCAGTTCAGTCAGAATCATCAATACCTCTTCTGCTTTAGCTGAAGATTCAGCTAAATAAATATGGAATTAATAAATAAACACACTTTGCATGCAAGTTTTCCCACTGCCATTTTACATTTCCATGGGTATTAACAGAAGTAGAAGCATAGGACAAGGGGGAACAAACAAATGGAAGTTGTTAGTTGGGTTTAGTTGCATAATTCACACAGTTTTGTACCATTAGCTTTTTAAGAAATATTCTCTGTAGTATCTTCAGGTTTGAATTTTATCTTCAGGCCATTAGTCTTTTGTTTGTGCTTTCTTTCATTGCCTGGCTGCTTTGGGGAGATTTGCCTTTGCTAGTCGTTAGCAGGTTTTTACAGCGTGGGCACAATTGGTTAATCCCATAATAGAAACCTGCTGTGTGGAGAGTGCTATTTTTACTGTACATACCCTATCTCATAGCACAAGGCAGTTTTAGAAGGCGATACAGCTGCCGTTAAATCTATACATCTCAAGGAGGGCCATGAATAGCTGCTCCTTGTGCAAGGACGTGTCCTGCGGTTCTATTATCCCAGCTCAGGCTCTGAGTAACACTGTTCTTTAGCAAATCAATATCCTTACCTCTCCTCTTTTGAGTCTTTTTTCTGCTCTCAAAACTCTCATTGTTCCTGAGAAGAAATAGAGCCTGTGTCTCCGCTGACCTGTGGGTGCGTGTTGGGCTGTGCCAAACCGAGATGCCGGCAGGAACATGGTGGGGCTCCCATCTTTTCAGGGAAGCCAGGGTGCCCAGGGAAGAGGTAAGGAGCAGGGCAGTGGTCCATCCTGCTGCAAAGCTGACGTCTGAACAACTTCCAGGTTAAAATTAGCCACTGTGTCTTAGGGGTTTTACTGCTGTCAGAGTAAGCATCCAAATGCCCTTCATGATTCTGCACATTATGGCTGAGCCTCATGCAGCACAGGCTGCCCAGCAGGATGTCTGTGCCACGGCCTCTCTCTTCACAGCCCATAGATAGATGTGTCCTGATTCCCCCTCGCCCCTTTTCAGTAGCTCCTGGTGTAAGGGATGTGCTGGGGACATGCTGTGTGCATGAGCATGCGTGAAGCATGTGGGGTAGGCGGGCAGCAACATGTGCTCAGCAGGTTGCTCCTTTCCTTGTAGCTCTACCAAATGTGAGGGTTTCCACCTCACATTTTCAGAGCCACTCAAATCTTAGCCCTGCTGAGGTGCTAGGTCATTGCTCCTACTCTTCTTCTCCCAACACAAGATAATTGCAGTCAAATTAAACAAAACACAGAAAATGTGCTTATGGACTAGATTTATAAATGTCTGGTCTGTTCCCACGTCAGTCTGACAAATGCTAGGCCTTAGTTCATATGCTACTTTTAAGATTAAAGAGGCAAAAACATACAACAGTGGTCTTAAAGAGCTACATTTGTTAATATATCCTGAAAAATGTACTTTTTTTACAGACTGGACATCTATATCAAAGTGTAATCTCTCGGCAGCAAACATCCAAGTATCATTCACTTACAAAAACCTTGGCACATCTGTGCATTTATCAAGTCATAAAAAAATCCTTAAGGGGGCTGTCATGTTTCCCATGAATCATCCCAACCTGCACGCACCTCAACCTGAGCCCTCTGGGAGAAGGTTAAGGCGACTACTGCTGATTTATGGAGGCAGACAGCTTGGAGTTCCTGCCAGGGAGTAAGTAAATCGTGGTGACTGTGTAATAGAGGGGGTAAGACACAGTCAGTTTCAAATGCTCATTCACGCAACTCTTCTAGGAGAGATCTGCAGAAAGTAATGAAGGAGTTTATATTCATTCCTACTGACCTACACTTCTACTGGCAAAGAAATTCCGAGGTTCCCAAGTATATGAAGACTGAAAACACCTTCAACTCCAGCTGGGTCATGGGGATGTGCCCAGACCTTTTCCATGTCAATGCCACAAGGAACACCAAAAGGATCTTATACTCACACACACACACATGAAGAGGTCACTTCATGGGGATTAAAAACTAGAAACTGGAACAGTTTAAATGAACTCCAAACTAGTGGCAAGTGCTGAAAATTAATCTCTCTTTTGCAGACTTGTCCCTGATTTTCTCCTTGGGTGCAGCACCCTTTGGTGGTGGGTTGCTGTTCCAGGTGTGGTGATGCAGCATTCATGCAAGATGCAGCAAAAGCTGGCCAGCCCCACCGCGGCAGCTCCTGTGACCCCCCAGGTCTGTCTGATTGCATCTGCTCTATTCAAGACAGGCATCTAATGTGGTCTGAGCCCTGGTGTCTAGCTATCAGCAGGAGGCTTGCCAGCACAAAAGCCTGCCTCTTTCAGAGGCAGTTGGATATGGACAGGGTGCTCTCAAGTGGCTCTTCATAACCGTGTTTACGGATGATACACGAACCTTTATTTCAAGAAAAGTTCATATAGCTATGCCGCAATGTGATGCATTTAACAAAATGTAATAATTATTAATTAATACAACATTAATACAAAATTACCACCCAGATGTATCCACTGCAACCATTAGAAATTCTATGTTTCATGTATTGCTGACTCAATATATGTCAGTATATTTAGTAAAGTATGCTCTGTATTAACAAAATTATTTCTTCTTTTGAGTCAGGGTCATGGGATCATATTCAAAACTATCTCCAGAAGAGATTGTAATTAAATTCAGAGATGTAATTGAATGCAATGTGTTTCATGTCCACTAACTAATGTTACCACCTCCCCTCTCTAAGTGTAAGTATGTGTAAGTATATTTATGCATGCCCCTCTAGACACGTACGTGTGTGTTTGGCTGTGCATTGCAATTACTGTATATGTAGTAAATGTTCTTTGGTATTTACAAGTCAGAGTGCAATATGACATCTATGATCTTAAAAGCTGTATTCAGTAGATAAAGTCATGAAAATCTTATAATAATATCAACTTTGCAAAGACAAAACAGATGTCTGAGACTCTAGAAAAGTAGATGATTGTGAACATGAAAATTCTTAATTATACTGAGGACTCCCTATGCCTAATTTAAACCTCATTACTTTGTCATAAAATCATAGTTTTGGTAAGGCTCTTTTAAAATCTGATTCTTTAAAAACAATAATTATGTAATAAAAACTGAGGAAGTTTTCAACACTAGAATTATGTCTGCATTTTTTATATTGATATATGTGGGGGTTTTCCCAGAAAGAAATGTGTTTGCCAGCTGAGTTGTCTCAAATCTCTCCATGTGTAATCTGTAGCCTTGGAATATTTTTTCAAGTAGTTAGAGGATAACAAATGTAATCATTTAAAAATATAAAAGAAGTTAGTTAGCAAGCAGACCTGGGTTTGTTCCTGCGCTCTGAGCTAAGCCACTCTCACTGTACATTTTTCTCCTTACATTGCAAATCCTGTTTCTGGATAGTCCAACCACTTAGTCATTATTTATGTGTTAAGGTCTATTCAGATGCATCCCTACTCAGAGAGTTGCTAACTGTTGTAAAGGAAGGTGAGGTGACTATTTCACAGTGGCTCAAGTTGGCTTTTTTATGTCATCAGTGGATTTGGATTTAGCCTTCCCTAACCTTAAAACAAAGCTTTAGTTTCATTTTGGAGGGATGGGTAGATAGTAAGCAGGGTGGTGCTGTGTGAGCATATTTTCCCTCCCTCTTTTTATTCTGTTATTACTTTCCAGCATCTCCAGCCTGCACAATATTCCTTGAAAGCAAACACTTTATGCAAAGCAGCTGTCTAAGGAAGTTACTTTTACTTTTCCTTGCACGGTGGCCTATTGAACACGATTAACTTGACTCTGATGGAAAGAGAAAAATAACCTGGAAACATCTGGCAAACTGCAAAGCATTGCCTAACATTTTCTTCCCTGTAGGATTTAAGTCAGAAACATACTTAATATGTGCCCATTTACTTAAAGCACTAAAGGTTTTGATGCAGGGGTTTGGAGGGTTGGGTTTTGTTTCTCCCACCCCACTAGCTGCAGCTCTGTAACATTTTATCTCTTACTCTTGAATCCATTAGAAAAAATGTGTGAGTAGAAGGTGGGCACAGTGCTGTGTTGAAAAGGTGTTTACTGTTCCAGGCTGGTTTGTTGTGCTTTGTATGCACATGTTTGTGGCTTGAAATATGTGAAAATTAATTTCCTGTGTTCCACAAGGCTAAAATGACAGTTGAGATGCAATTTAGGAACAGAGACAAATAGAAGTTGTCAAATGAATTTTAAGAAGTTAAAGGAACTTTAGTATAACTTTTAGAGGATTTCATTCCATTCAGTGGGTAAAAAATAAAAGTATTTTTCTGAAATGTCATATGTGCAAAGTCATTCTTTATCGTTTTAAAAATTTTTTAAAATATAGTTTAAAAAAAGAGAGAAAAGCATTGTGTCCCTTTTTAATATGTATTTTTTTATTAAGATATCTTGCCACATAATCCATGGAAAGAATGTATTCTACAAAAATAAGTATTTTATATTCTCTGTCTCTTACATATAATTTCTCAAATGATGTTATTTTGTGGAAAAAACCAGAGAAAATGGGAGCAATGTATTAAATAAAACCACTGCAAACAAGTGTCAGTTTTGTCTTCTTTCTGGAGACTTTTAAAAAATTCCATACAGGACCATAAAAAAGTTTTTTAAAAGCGAATTAAAAGTCTTTCACAATTGTGTGAAAGACACTGTATTTGCTTAGAGGTCAAAAATTCAATCCCCCAGAATTAAGTTGACCTGACATGACACATTTTCAATCTGGTTTATCTAATTTACAGATTTTACACTTTTAAAGACCTCACATTCAAAATGTTAAACATTTTAAAATGAATGTTCACTGTGATCTGAATATCTAGTAACAAAACAGTTCACATTTGCTACATTTCATTTCTTGTTATAGTATCTGTCCTAATTTAGCAAGCAGTAAAATAAACCCATATGTGGATTTCTTTGGCAAATACGTGTGAAAACAAAGATTTCTGCTCTAATTCCATTAACAGCCTGAAAAAGAAGAAATGGGTAGCTCTCTGGATCCTTATGATCTCCAGAGATCCTACAGACAACATGTTTTGTGCATGATCCTTCTTCTCCACCAACAGGCTAAAGGTAGCATGCAGAGACATGCCCATGGATTTGTTTCACTTGCAATATGCACAAACCTTGTACTGCTCAAGCTGCAGTGTTAAAATTGCCTGACGTTTTTACAATTTAAACACAGAGCTTTACTAGAATCCTCAAAAAATGTACCTTTGCATATCTACTGGCTTTCCTCCAGAGGCTTCATTTGTGTTCTTCTGGATGCCTTGGAGGACTAAAGGATATGTGACTGCTTCTTTAACAGCATGTGCCGCAACTCTAATTTGCAGTGCCCTGAGCTGCCTGCAGAAAGTCCATTTTAACTCTCTCCCTCTCCATTTTCAGGCATTGCATGAATTATTAGCAAGATTACAGGGATATGATCTCCGGATGCACTCTGTGGTTGCTCACACTCTGTACAGAAGAGAAGGAAAAATATCAGCAGCACAAAATATTGGTGAATTTGTGCCAACTTCTGGTAAGGCATCAGACTGAAGTGAGGGTTGAACTGACACTGCAGAATCATTTCCACCCTTTAGCCTGGAGTAGCTGAATGACTTTCCCTCACCCTCTAGCCCAAAAAACTGTTGATTTCAAACAATATTTTTTGCTTTCTGATCTTACTTTTCATCTTGTAGGCCTTTCCAGATCAAGGACCCTAATTGTAGCATTCCTTCCCTAGGGTTATTTGCAATACTGATTTTATGGCTGCATTGAATGAGAGGCCTTTCTGTCCACCTCTGTGACTTGTCTCTCTTTAACCCCTTCTTAGCATCCTTTTCTTAATCTTGCTTGGAATTTTTTGTTTGCTAATATCCTCATTTCATTAGTTTATTTGTTCTTTCTTTTTTGCTCTATTGTACAAGGAATCTAAACATTTTCACATATGTCAGTAAGCTGAGCAAATACATGCTTTCCTCTGCTCTTGAGTTCTCTGACTTTTACCTCTCCTTCAAATGGTAAACTGCTCACCACCTTCTCAGAGATAAAAATGTGATCCTTCCTATATTTGTCAACTTGTGTCCTTTATTAAATTAAGTGGTTATAGGAAGATAGGCAAAGAAAGTATGGAATCTGTGAATCATGGAATATATGAATTACATTTAAGAAAGGCTGTATGAGGAACTTCTGACAGGATACATTAGACAACAGTCCATTTTGAAATATTCAGGTCAATTGACTGATGACTGCCAGGGATGTAGCTGGAATGCAAACATTTTAAGTCACAGTCTCTCTGCTGTTTAAGTGCTGACATCTAGCTTGGTGCTACAGAGAAGGTCCTAGCCTCAAGCAACAGATACCCTTGAATTAGGCCAAAAGGGTCCACACAACTCATATCAAATTACTAAGGCTCTCTCACACTGTAGATCAGACCTGACTTTTATGTATAGCAGGCTGTTTACATGTTTGTCAAGTGTAAGAAAATGGAGACACAGCTAGCAGCCAGCGGTGGCCATGAGAAGAGAGATGTGCCAAAAAAGTACTTCTGCCCTGGCTGAGTTTTACTCACTGTTCAGGAAGGAGGCAAATTTAGTCCAATGCCTGTGTCAGTGTTGCATTACGGATAGAGATCATGTTGTGCAGCATCACTGTGACCATCATAGCATTTTCTAGGTTTCCTAGAGGCATAACCCAAACCTAGGGGCACACCTCTGCCTTGCTGAGATGTAACTACAGATTTCAGCCTTTCCTTCATGAACTGAATATGTACTGCTGGGTATGCTCAGTTTTGCTCTAGAAGTACATAAACTAACATAAAATAATTTTGTGTGGGTGAATCCAAATCATTCTAAGAATAAAATGAAATATTCACAGCATTGACTTGATAGTCTTTTTAAACCCTCTGCTTATTTGCAGTCTTTACTAGTGTGCAAAGGGTAAGCAACACTTCTTTCCAGATGTTTTCCCTGTCTCAAATGGCATTGTAATTTAGACAATATCATGCATAGCACATGATTAATGAAGCTGTGCACTGAGGACAGGACATCTGTGGGATCACAAAGAGCTGCTTTGTGTACATGTTACTGCATGTTCAAGAAACTCCACAAATTGATAATTTGTTACATTAATTGACTTTCTCTGTGTAATGTTAATGTAACCTTCAGTTTGAAAAGTGCACAGATTTTTAGCAAGGAAAACAGACAGGTAGTCTAATCCTTGGAGGGTGACTTTGGGTTGCAGCTCACCACTTTGTCCTTTACCAAGGATATTAATATTTCTCAGGAGTTATTAAATGTAACTCATCTTGAAAAAAAATTCAATTTTTTAAGCCATTTACAACTGAGCATAATACAGAAAATGTCCAGCATAAGTGCCACAGCAATAATGATATCTGTTCTGTAAGGAGATATACATAAATTGGGAATGGTCCACACAAGAGTGTTTTTTCTGATCCAGCCCTGATCTGGGAAAGAAAAAAAGAGGGGAAAGAAAAAAAAATTAGAATCATTGCTAATTCAGTGGTTCCTAAAGAAAATTCAAATCTAGATTTTTATCTTTGCTAGTGTCTCTGAGCCATAGAACTAGGAGTAGAAAAGTTGTCATAGGCTTGAGCATAACTGGCTGGATTTTGACCCTTAGCACTAACTAAAAAGGGAGTGGAGGACCTGTCCTAAAACAATGGCAAAGAACTTTTTACATACCAGATATGGCAAGTGAGATAAAGCTGACAAGTTGCTGTGACTGCAGAGGTGCTATGCTTTCCACAGCAGAGAGAAGGGAATTGCTTTGTAGGATGAGAAGAGAAAGAGAAGGAACTCTCTAAAGCAAAGCAGGGAGACTATTATGCCAAGGTGAGCCAGAAGGAAAATGCAACCTGACTTAGTCCCCTCTTCCAAAACTCAATGGGGTCAGAGCTCTTACCTTCTTGTCACCACATCTAAGTGGAAGCTTTAAGTCAGTGCATATGCACAGGCCTAAACACACATGAAATAAGAAAAACACTCTTCTATCTGAATCAGAGGGTGAAATTATGGCATTCAGCAGTTCTGTTAACTGCTCATCTTGGGACTCTGATGACATATACATCTATTTTAATTCAAACAGGAGTGCATTTTTAATAAAGTCCTAAGAAGAAGAAAGTAACACAGTGGTGGTTTACTGTAGCCTGCACAAGCTTTTAAGCTTTCTTTGCTTGAGGCTTGCAGATGGAGTCAGAAATACAGCATTAGGACTCAGAATCGTTTGGCTCTGAGGACCTTAGAGCGCTTCTTGTTACTGCATACTGATGGCTACCTAACTCTCTTTTTCACGCATTTGGTCAGGGAGATACATAATTGCACTTTAATGTTTTAGTTATCATAACTAATTAATGTAACAGTAGAGTTAGCAGAACAGGGATTATAGTCTGTTGCTTTTAAAGGGTGATACATGCTAGTTAGTCACTGGGAGCAGGATCAATGAAAGCCAATATTCCTTGCAGCAGATGCAGTCCTCTTCTTGCAAGCACACACAATCCAAAGACTAATGCCCGCTCCAATCCATCAGTGCCACAGGCATGTCATTAGCTCACTCTGTGATGCCAGTTTTGGGTGCAGAGAATTCCCAGTGGGTAGAATCTATTAATTTTGCATTTGCCCATTAAAAAAGAGCAAAATAAAAAGCGTAGCATCTTCTGGTTTACGTCCCTGGATGGACTCTGTTTGGGAGGAATTTCTTTAACATGTCTCCAAGTCTAAGTTTTAATAGATATCATCAACACCCTCGATCTTTTTAAACAGGGTAGATGCATGAAAATGTTATGAGTCTTGGAGAATTGATGAAAAAAGCATTCAAGGCTCATTCCATTTTAGCAAGGTCTAATTTCAGGGCACATAGTATCATGTCTGACCTTGACATTTCATCTCTGCAGTGACTGCAGGCCGACAGATCATGATCCTATGCACAGCCATACAAAACCATCAGAAAATACATGTGATTTCCCTAAGAATCTCAATATTTTGTAAGCTCTTACTCAAACATATGTATGATATAACAAAATCTGGAAACTGCTACAGTGGGAGAATCATGAGGCCACACTGATACACTGTACATTATTAAAAAAAAGAAGTATGTTACCTAATGAAAATGTGCACTTCACATAAAAACCAGCAGAATATACTGAAACGTTTATAGAGCTGCCACATATTTCGTGTATTATATTCTGCAAGCCACTGTATACCTTATTAAGCAATGTCTTTGTCAAAGTAGTTCAATATACAAGGAATACAATGCAATATATCTGTCCTCCTTTCCTGTGAGGTGAAGCTTGTATATGGCGGAGTTGTAACACTTAGCAGTTAATTATCATTCCAAATCTCTCTTCCACTCTGCCTTTTGTGCTGAGACACTGCAAGTTACTTGACAGCTTTTCAGAGTACTGCTGTTTTCCATCTGAGCCTGTTGGTAATACTGTAAGAATTAAAATTTACTGTAAATAAGAACAAATCAGAAGTAATTATTTGTTATTTTTGCACAAACTTGCAAAGACATTTGCTTCACCTCTGAAAGAGTTTCATAGGTTTTAATATGATGAAGACAAAGATGGAACCTTCGTTCCAAAACCAGAGCCAAGTAAATGAAACTAAAGAAATAATAATCCTGGAAGGTCAGCAGTTTTTAAAATCACTGGGTAATTTGACAGCTAAACGAAGTAACGAAGAGGACTGGTGGTTAGATTGTGTCCAAATTAGATCCTACTAAATTATCTCCTGGTAAGTAGCTGGGTCGATAACCACTTCTGAACATCTTGGTCAAACATCTTGTGGGCAAATCAGAAAACACCCGGACAAAACTGTAATTGTCTGTGACTCAACTAACATAATGAGAAACAACTGAAGTGAGTACATTTTACATTTTACTGATGTTGAAACAGTGTCCCACATTGTTTTGGAAAGAGTAAACAGATTTTTCAAAATGATTTGATAACAATTTCTGCACTAGCAATGTAATGACAGCAGTTGCAGAAAAGAAAACGGGGGGTAAAAAAAAAAGAAAATTCCCTGAAAAATAAACAGTCATTGAAAATCGTTATGGCATCAATTCATGGAGACCTAGTTCATTGCCAAAGATATAATTCAAATGGAATATGTATGTTCAAATAATATGTGATATAGTTTTAGGATTCCTGCTTCATTTTAATCTTTCTTCTATAAAATTAATTAATTTTACAAAGATTTTTAGATATGCAGAAGCTATCTCTTTTCTCACTTAAACAAGGACTTCATATTATGGTGTTTTCATATACAAAAGACCCACTTCTCTTTTTATTCAGTGAGATAAGTAAGCATTTTTTAGCATAAATTAGGAAGAGAACTATTGTCAGTTAGCTATAATGTGCTGGCTAAGAGGTATTTAAACATTTTGTCTTGGTTTAATATGGTTTCATTGTTAACTAACACAATCAGGTTTGTTAGTGAATTGAATGGAAGAGAAAAGGAAAATCTTCATTGCTTGTCAGGAAAGTTGAGCAGCAAGCATTATTGTCAGAAGAAAAGGTACTTTTGGTAAGATTTGTTTATGCATGGTAGAAAAAGTACATTTCAGAGATAGGCATAGTATGAACCTTGTTTCTCAGAGCTTTTTCTTGGAGATCAGCACACGATTTTGGGCAACTGGGGAAAGTTCAGAATACCTGGGTTGGGCTTGGGCTGAAATGAGAACAACAGACCGTGGATGCCATGAGTAATACGAGTGATACAGCACATTTTAGTGGAAGCTGGTAAACTTCCAGACGTTATGTGCATTTAAGTATGTCATATTCTACAGAATACAATGCAGAGTGTTCAGGGAAATATTAATATTTCAGTGCACATCATTTTATATGAAATATACATCTCGTGTATGCAAAGAACATTTTCAGGACCTCATTGAATTCTAAGACTCAGATATAAGTGTCTCAGCATTAAGCCTGAATATTTCATTACATCATAAATATAATATGTTTCAGTATATAATGGAATACAGATAACTAAATATTTGATTTTATGCCAGTCATAGCAAGCCTTCATATGAAGAACTGTTTTCATCATCATGACCCAATTGCAAGTGCCATTAAAAATTTGACAATAATGTCAAGATTCAGGAAGGTGTGGCTACATCCGTGTTGGATATTGTAGTAATATCTCTGTTGCAGTCTACATCCAACCTTTATTATCATCAAAAACGCCCTGCTGCTTCCAAAGTTACAAACTGTATTTTCCTAAAAGCTTTCCAGGTTGAAGTTTACCAAGTATGTCAAGGTCCCTTTGCACCTCAGATTACTGAACTGGCATTGCTACCTCTCTGTTTCATTCCTTCCTTCACTTTAAATGGAAAATGCCCTGTCTTACCCTAGCAATCAGCTACAAAAGTCACCAAGTGTCTTGAAACCACTTGGTATTCACAGGCTAGTACTTGTTCCTGCTCAAAACACAGGTAGCTTTTTATTTATGGCACTCCAGCAAATGCAATCTTTAAAATAAGAAGTAGCTTTGAAATGCAAACTTCATATGGCTACTCATATATTCTTCAGATATAGAGGTATTTATGTACAGGGCACTAGTTCAGCTACAGTAGAAATAAAGACAATGGTTTGGTTTATTTACCCTGTGTGTCTACAGCGATTTCATCAGTGCTGCATTATTTGATTCTACGCCCTCCTCATTCTTTGATTACAATGCAAGGTTACACCAGTGAAACTATTTCACACATTTTGTTTGTGGGATAGCCTGTTTGGCATCTCTTACAAGTCTCATGCTACTGCAGGGGAAATGAGAGACAAAAGATTCCTACCTAAATCTCTGTGGAACTCAGAGTCATGACGATGCAAAAACATAAATCCGCAACTATTTTGTGATGTGTCTTTAGATATCATCTTCCAGAGAAACACTAGGGCAAAAGCAGTGCAAATCATAATCATATTGGACTAGAAGGATACTAGACACAATCAATGGAGTAAGACAGCGGCTTGCCTGCTGTTAGGTCCTCAGCATTTTGGACTGGCAGAGAATAATCTTTCTTCAATAACTTGGGTTAAGAGGACATCGTTCTACCTAATGTCTATATGCAAATGCAAGCAAGCTGAGTTTCAGTTTTGCAGTGTCTATGTCTATCCCTCTGGTTTCCTTTTCCCTTTTCTCCTCCTTTTTCTTCATCCCTTCTTCCTTTCTCCTTGATCACATGCATCCTCCCCTGAATGCTGTGTACATTTGTGACCTTCATCTTGTTAAATCTGTTTCTTTTCCAGCATCTTCCAGTTCCAAAGTGAGAAAGAATGCTCTAAGGCATTTGGCAGGGCACTGTAGCAGCTCTAAACCTTTAGAGAAGCAAACCAAAAAAGTACAGGAGTGGATCTCCCATTTTACAGACCAATGAATGCTTCAGCCCAGGTCTTTCACAAGAAGGTCCTATGGGAAATTCCTATCCTGCAGTGGAGGAAATCCTGCTGTGTCTGAGTTTCAGGTCTTGGTCTCAGGGAAGGGCTTGCAAGTTCTTTGTGAAATCTGGTGTTAGGATAAAAGGTTGAACTGTTAGATCATGCCAATGGTTACAGCTAAAGGCAAACAGCAACAAAACCACCAAATTGAAGAATATATGCTTCATGCAAGTCCAGAGGATGCCTGGATAGGACAGAATCTCTTGGCTCAGCAGCACAAGATTATTACAAATCTAGAATCAATAAATCAGGTTGCTTTAATCGTCCTTCAAGCTAGAACTAGTGTGTGAAGAGAACTTCTGTGGGTCAGGATTTCCTCTTGTGTGTTAGTTTCCATAACTGTAAGGGCCAGAGCTGAAAAAGTGTGTTAAAATTTGAGAAGAGTTTTAAGCATCCTTCTGGAGTGAGAGCAGCTTTTCTGAATAAACAGGCATAGGCAGGGACCCTAATGTGCCCACACACGTACATGTTGTGAGTCTGTTATGATAAGTATTTATGGAGTTCAGTTGTACTTTCCTTATATCAGTGGAAACCTGAATTAATTGCAGTATATTTTAGAGACATTGTGTTCAATCCTTGCTCAGGAAGGTTAGTTTAGTAGTTTTGCTGGAGAAGATACCAGAAAGCATGAGTCTATCTCCTCAGAAGCTAAAGCCAAGGTGATATCATGCTCTGTGCACACTTCTGTGAGAACATAGCTGTGCTACCCTGCTGTCCTCCATGAAGCCCTTTACCTGGGGAAAATTAGAGATGGACTTAGGTAGGAGCAGGTGTTTTTGTCGAGTGATGCTTTAGACTTGAATAGCATGAGACAGTAAATACATGACTTAAAACACAACAGCATAAAACTGTGCAAAGTATAACTAAACATCAGTTAACAAAGGTGGGATGAAGGATAAACAAGAGCCTTAACATCAGACCCCAGAAATCCAATATTTAAAGGGAGCAAACACTCAACATTGGCTGTATCTTATGTCTTTCTTAGACAAGAAACAAACAAAGAGCTGCAGTCAAATAACTTTTTAAAATAAATTGTGCTCTGTTCAAAAGGGTTTGAAAGCACAGTCAGGCCCCTTGACATTTGGACATGGTTGTTTCAAAAGGATTAGCAGAATGTAATTTTGTGCTAAGTGGCCTTGGCTAAATTGGACTTGCCATTACTTTGGTCTTTCAGTACCAGCTACATACACCAATTACAAAATTCAATGTAGCTCCCAGCAATGTGTTGTGGACAATTAAAACACTAAGGAAAAATTTGTGGGTTTGTAATTTTCCCGTGGAAGCTGCTGTTAAAGGAAATGTAGCCAACCAGACATTCAACATAGACACATAGAATTGCAGAATAATAGAACAATTTAGGAAGGAAAGGAATTTTGAAATCATCGAATCCAACCATTAACCCAGCACTGCCAAGTCGACCACTAAACCATGTCTTTAATTACCACACCAATGGGTCTTTTAAATACCTCCCTGGGCAGCCTGTTCCACTACTTGACAACCATTTTGGTGAAGAAACACTTCCTAAAATTTTAACCTTCCCTGGCACAACTTGAGGCCATTTCCTCTTGTTCTACTGCTTGCCGTTTGGGAGAAGAGACCGACCCTCCCCTGGCTACAGCCTCATTTCAGGTAGTTGTAGAGAGCAATAAGGTCCCCCCTGAGCCTCCTTTCCTCCAGACTAAACACCCACAGCTCCCTCAGATGCTTGTCATCAGACTTACGCTCCAGACCCTTCCCCAGCTCTGTTGGCCTTCTCTGGACACACTCCAGCACCTCAATGTCTTTCCTGAATTTAGGGGCCCAGAACTGGACACAGCACTTCAGGTGTGGCCTCACCAGTGCCGAATACAGGGGACAATCCCTGCCCTGGTCCTGCTGGCCACACTATTGCTGATACAGGCCAGGATGCCATTGGCCTTCTTGGCCACCTGGGCACACACTAGCTCACGTTCAGTCACTGTCAGTCAGCATCCCCAGGTCCTTTTCCATAACACAGTTTTCCAGCCACTCTGCCCCCAGCCTGTTGTGATCCAAGTGCAGAACCCGGCGCTTGGCCTTGTTGAACCTCATTCAGTTCACCTCAATCCATTGTTCCAGTCTGTCCACATTCCTTCCTACCCTCCATCAGATCAACATCCCTGCCCAGTTTAGTCAGGGTTGGTTGTCTGTGAGCTGAGGGTGCCCTTGATCCCCTTGTCCAGGTCATCAATGAAGATATTAAGCATGACTGGCTTCAGTACTGAGCCCTGGGGAACACCGCTTGTGACCAGCCATCAGCTGGATTTAGCTCCATTTACCACCACTCTCTGGGCCTGGCCATCCAGACATTTTTTTACTTATCCACACCATGGGAAGATAGTTTCTCCAGAATGCTGTGGGAGACAGTGTCAAAGGCTTTACTGAGTTCTCGTTAGACAATATCCACAGTCTTTTTCTCACCTAAGCCATAGAAGGAGACTAAGTACAGAAGGAGATTAGGTCAGTGTGGTTTAACTCCAGCCAGCAGCCAAGCCCCACACAGCTGCTTGCTCATGCATGGAATATCCCTTTGGTCAGTTTGTGTCACTTGTCCTGGCTATCTCTCCTCCCCACCTCCCATGCACCACCACCTTCCTTGCCAGTGTGGCAGTATGAAAAGCAGAAAAGGCCTTGGCTCTGTGCAAGCCCTGCTCACCAATAACAAAAACATCTCTATATTATCAACACTGTGTTCAGCAAAATCCAAAGCACAGCCCCATACCAGCTACCTACCCCAGCCAAAATCAGCACAGCAGGACGTGCTTCTCATAAAACTGTGCTGTCTGAGCCTGATTCCTTGGTTGTCGTGTAAGTTCTGTGTGATGGCAGTCAGGATGATCTGCTCCATGACCTTCCCTGGCCAGGGAAGGCCAGCAGAGTCAGGCTGACAGGGCTGTAGCTCCTTGGATCCTCCTGATGGCCTTTCCTGTAGATGTCAGGTCTGGTGAACATGATGGAAAGTGACTCGGTGAGCACTTTCACAGCTGCCTCAGTACCCTCGGGTGGATCCATCTTTCCTCACAGACCTGAGTGTGTCTAAGTGATGTAGCAGGTCACTGATCATTTACGATCCGATTTTGGGGCTTCTTTCTGCTCCTTGTCCCTGTCTTTCTGCTTAGGAGACTGGATACCCAGAGAACAACTGGTCTTTGTATTAAAGTCTGAGGCAAATAAGGCCTCAGCCTTTTCCTCATCCCTGTGTCTCTCTCCACACCCAATAAAGGGTGGAGATTCTTCTTAGCCCTCTTTTTGTTGCTAACATATTTACAGAAATGTTTTTTATAGTCATTTATGACAGTAGTCAGATTAAATTCTAGTTAGGCTTTGACCCTTCTAATTTTCTCCCTGCATAACCTCACAACATCCTTGTAGTCCTCCTGAATGGCCTGCCCTTTCTTCCAAAAATCATAAACTTTCCTTCTTTTTCTCCTAGGTTCTGGACAAAGCTCTCTATTTAGTCGGGCTGGTCTTTTTTCCCTCTGGCTCATCTTTTGGCCTATGGGGACAGCCTGTTCCTGTACCTTTAGGATTTCCTTCTTGGAGAATGTCCAGCCTTCCTGGACTCCTTTTGCCCTGCAAGGACTGCCTCTCAAGGGACTCAGTCAACCAGACCCCAAACAGGCCAAAGTCTGCCCTCCGGACATCATAGCACACTGGAGTATTTAACCTTTATCCATGAACAGGTCCACAGGCTCTAACCTGGACTGGCAGTTCACTCCTCTGCAGGAAGGGAGAAACATGGACACCACTCCCTGGGACATGGGTCAATGCTGTCACAAAAAAGGATGAGCATGAGTTTCTCTCTCAACCACATTTGAGCAGCTGACTATGGCCTGAAATGATGGCATCAGGTTAAAAAAGTAGAGCTAGCAGAGGCTTAGCACAATTCCCCAAAGCACTATATATGTATTTGTGTCTGAGTATGGATACACAAGAATAACTTTAGTTCCTGTTTTTGAAAGTGTTGGCCCTAATCTACATAGACCATCATTTACTCCCTGCCCTGCCCTCTCCACTCCCTCCCATTTTTCAACAGATGGAAATTTCATTTTCCAGAGCTAGCTTTTCCAGGTAGAATGCCTCCAAACTATAAAAATGAATTTCTCACAATCATCTATGGACAGAATTAAAACCAGAACTTTAAATGAATTAGAATTTGCTGTCAGAAAATCCCATCTAGGTGCATTTGGCTTTTTAGTTTTCGTTTTTGTTATTGTTATATAGAAAGCTCAGCAAAAAAATGGGGAAACAGTGGCCTCACTCCAGCTTTGCCCCTTTTGCATAAGAAGTTAGTTCTTAATTACAGCACAGGGCAGAGGCTACAGCTTCGAAAGTTTGCCTCATATTCTAATAATTTTCAAACTGAAATCATGTTCAGAGACAAAGTTGCTGAGGTACAGCCCTGTGTTTCATTTTGTTGGCTACAGACACCTTCAGAGCCACCAGAAGATTACTCCTAATGCAAATAATCCAGCCCGTGGCATGGAGTACATCACAGAGATTTAGTTAGCACCGTTGGTGGGGAAACTAGAGATCTGTGGCCAGAAATATCACACAGATGGGCCTGTTTGAAATCCGCTGCATCCTGGGCTTTCAAACCTTAAAAACAGATGAAGTGATTCCAGCATGACCCCTGCTGTGATATAATGGATCCTGTCTGTGCGTGCAGTGTTTGTCATGATTTACCTCTTGCAATTCCTGGCTTGTGTAACAGACAATAATTCTGAAAATGAATTACTATTGATTGGACATCCTGCGCTATTGAGTTCTAGGCAATTTTATGAATTTATTTATTTGAATAAAAGCTTTTAATGACCCCACTAATTTCAAATGGCTCTAGCAAAACAGCAGTTCCTCCTTCCTTTTTTCCTGTTTGCCAATGGCAGATACATACTTTTAGGCCCTATTTATGCCATCTATGACTTGTCACCCTTACACAGACAGAACTACCTGATTAAAATAACAGTGTGGGTTTTGGAGGAAGCAGGAGAGATCTTCTTCGGAGGACACAGTCTGCACTCAGAGCACAGGGGGAGCTCTTGTCTTTCTGTGGCAGGCGGAAGGGGGGTCGAGCCCCAGTCCCAGAGCATCGCTGGGGCAGAGCATCCCTCGGGCAGAGCATCTCTCCTTCTGCTGAGCGCAGCAGCAGCAGGCTGCAAATAAAGGACTACCAACAATACAGCTGGGGGCTGGGCCCCTTAATTACCCCTCACACCCTCCTGCCAAAAAGAATGTTCTGCTGAGAAAGGAGAGGATTAGGTGCTGCTCCACTAAAGATGGGATTGTACGGAAACGAGTGAAGATCCTGAACAGTCAGCCTAGGGTTTGGAATGGGCTGTGATTTAAAGTCTAAATCTTGCCAATATCTTATTAGGCATATCTGCTTACTGTAGAAATAAACACTGTGGTAAGATGTAGTCTGGCACTGAGTTGTGCTCTGATGGAAACAAGTGACAAAATGCTCATAGGAATCAGGCTCTCCATGCTCTCTTTAAAGGCCTAGGAGACTTCTGCAAAGGTGTTTCCAGAGCCTGTATATTAATGGTCTTTTAATAGGACTTTTTGCTGAATAACCTTGTGCGTGAGAATAGCATGCACATTTCAAAAATCAACAGCCACTTCCTCCCATCAGAGGAAATGGATTAAGCAGTATTTGTAGTAGTACAATGGACTTGAATGAAGGAATAACATAGCTTTTGATATATGATAGTTTCAGGAGACTGGCACAAAAATAGGCCAAAGGAGGTCCTCAAAGGCACCTATGCAGAATATTTCCAAGGCTTGGAAATAGCTTGTATACAAAACATTCTCCTTTCATTCAGGCAGAAAGAATGTGCTTACATGGCAGAAAGGACAAGGAGTGGGAGTTACGCATGACTTCCTGAGATTATTTTCAACCCTAATCAATGCAGTACTAATGTAGCAAGGTATCAGTACTGTAAACAGCCCTGAGTGTGCTGGCTATGGAGTGATAAAATTTTAAAAAGAGGGAGAGAGAATGAGAGAGACAGAGAAGGAGGAAGTGAAGGAGCTTATGAAGGGCTGCTCTATAACAAGCAGAAAAATGGGATCCTGTAAGATGGATCTGGGCTCAGGCAGTCACTTAAAGCCTTTAAACAAGCTCTGCAGGGAATTAAATTTCCTATCCTACTCTAAAACCATGTAGCAATGAAACAGGCTGTTTATGACACAGAATGTCTATGATTTTAATTGAAATTTGTCAAAAACTTGTATCTCCATGAATGGATGCTGAATTTAACTGCTCCAAGCGAAGAAAAGCAAGCAAGAGGGTACAATGCAGTCAGTATTCCAGAAGTCTATGAAAATACAGGTTTTTTCTTTACATATTAGGTAAGTATTTAATATCCTAAAGGCAGACCACTTCCACAAGAATCAGAGTAAATTTTGACTGTAAGGATGGATTTGAATATGGGCTCCTGCAGGGGCTCCCTTAATTCCAGAGTGAGAATAAGCAAGACAAGTGAGAAAACAGTGGCTTTTCTGGTACCTTAACAAGCTGTTTTCCTCTCCATGATGGTGGGTGCTGTCACCACCACAAGGTGACGGTCCAGTCCCTCCTACATCCTTCCCTCCTCTCCCCACTCTCTTTCCTCCTCCTTTCCCCACTCTCTTTCCTCCTCCTTTCCCAGCATTCAGAGTCTGGCATTCAAATCAAAGGTTTGCTTTGAAGTTATAACCTAAAATGGAAAGCTGATAACTATTTTCCTCCCAGTGCTTTAGTGATGATGAATTGCTGATCACGAAAAGGAAATGGCTTCTTTTTTTTTTTTTCCTTCTTTTTTACATTTACATGCAAGCAGTAAAAGTCAAGGCTCAGCACTGCAAATATGTGCAAATTCATCCACTGGCTGTGTGTGCTGCAGCAAATCCTATGGAGATAAGGAGCTAAAGCAGCAGGGGTGCAGCAACATAAGCTTCAAAGCTAGACATGCAATTTACTAGGCAACAAACTTAACAAAGGGCAAGGGGATATTTAACAGGGAGGTGAAATATTCCAATCATTAAACCCAGTAAATTGCAGTGATGGCCAGAGGTTTAGCATTGCACCTCAACATAGAATGCATATGTGAGAAGAAATATAGAGTTTTACCCAGGAATTAGCTTAGCTAATGATTATTTTTTTTCAAGCAAAAAGATGATCTGAGGGATTGACAATATTCCTGTAGTTATTAACAGAATTAAGTAAAATAATATTTGGAGGGGGTGGGGTGAGGTAAGGAAAGGCTTAGTAATTGGTGCTGAATGCTTAAGGTAATCATCCTGTTCATCATAAATTATTGTGTTTAATCATAAGCAAATTAGACCATGTCAATCTTTTAGGAGGCAATTAAAGCAATAGATTTTCTGTGGCCTGTTTTCACACACATGGGGTCTGATCCAACTCCCACTGCCTCTCTTGGGCACAAGCATATGTCTTGTATTCAGCACAGCTATGGCTGACTTTTACCACCATCAGCAGTAACTGGGTCAAGCCCATATTACAGGGCAGAAATGTTCTTCAAAAAGAAAAAAAAGAAAACTCTCTTCTGAACAAGTATCAGGCCTTATTAAAATAACAGTTCTAGTGAAGAATTGATTCTGATCCAGGTTCTTCACACTTAATGACGGAGATTCTGGAAGGCATTTAGGTTTGCTGAGCACTTGCAGTAATAGCAGTTGATTGGCCTTTTTTCCGCAGCCACCTGGGTCTTCAGTTAGACAGATTAAAGGGCTGCACCTACATTGCAAACTGGCCTTTTTCCTTCATTTTCTGCAGTTCATTTGTGTCCAATCAGGTTGCATCAGGATTCATTGCATTTAATGGGAAATGCGCTCTTCTGGATCAGATACCTGTTTTCAATTTGGAGAGTATCTGATTCCAATGGCAGAGGTGACAGGAATAAAGAGGAAAGGAGAAGCAAGTGCCTATGGTATAGATTTCTGCCATGCTAACAGAGCTGACTGTTTCTGTATCACTGGAACCTTAGAATTTACTTATATTTTCCAAATTACAATGGTGAAATAAGTGAGAAATTACCTAGGTCTTTATGAACTTATTTGAAAATTAAGTATTGTCTTTTTCTAAGAATAACTGGATTTTGACATAAAAGTTCTCTTACCACAGTGTTTCCCCAGAGTCACAGCTGTCTAAAGAGACTGCTACTGTGCAGTGATTGTCTGCAGAAGTATTCCTGACATACCACCTAAGTCAGCATCAGGCTCACTCCTGGTTAGAGTGGGATACAGTTTAGGCTCTTTGTAACCTGTGGTTATCTTTCAAGTGTCAGTTTGAGGGTTCCCTACCGAACTATGAACAATGTTGATGTGTGGATATTTTATTAATTAAAATCTCTGCCTTCAAAAAATTTTTTTTTCAAAATCATGTCATAGAGACAGCATATTTTCTATACAGAGCTTTGATGTAATTCATATTAGGAAGAACACCTGGGCCAATCTGTGGCAGAAATGTCAGTGTACCTTTTTTCTAACAAGCAGAAGGAAAAGTTTTGTGGCATCACAACATTAATACTGTAGACCTCTGCTTCAGTTCACAAACAGTCTGATGAGATTTATTTGATCTATTTGAATTATGGAGAAGCTAGATCTGTGTGGATTACCATTTTCAGCTTGCTCATAGGCAAGATGTTCCTATGCCGAAACAATACAATAAGGAAAATTTGGGATCATCTTTGGTTCACTTGCATTTCATCATTGCAGGCATCTGATCTTGAAGGTCTAACAGAAGTCACAGTTGGAGAAGAGAACCAGGAGAGCAGGAAGGAAAGTGTTAACATGAATGTGAAAGAATAAGTCAAGAGAGGCTGCTTGTTGACCTCTAAAGAAAATGTTGAATCCTGCCCCAAATTTCTGTACATTCTGAAAAAGTATTTTGTCAGACTTGGAAGGCCATGGCATGCAACAAAGCTGAATTCTAGACAAATCACCAAGGGGCCACTTCTACTTTGTCAACAAGATCATGCATATTCAGGGAGATTTTCAACTGGTATAGACCAGTTCCTACCCACCCACAAGTGAACAGCCCACCTATATTCCCTGAATTCAGTACTTTCATTCATTTCAGTTAGTAACAGACACCCTCAAGAAGCCACAACCTGAGCCCTGAGAAGTGGCCTATGCCCCTTCTCAGCCTGGGAAAAAAAAATGCTCAACAGCTGGTGCCACTTCTGAGGGCAGCTGCCTGTGCAACACTTAAACAGAGGAGCCTCCTCTTTCTGACCATCTGTTAGTGCAGTGCCGTGAAAATCTACATTGTAGACCTCCTTTCTGGCCAGCTGACATCCAGCTCTACAGCTCTGAGTTTACCCAGAAGTTAGCAAAAGCCAACTTCAGGTCTGATGGAAGTAGCACCACAGAATTGGTCAGGCTAAGACAGAGGTTTATGGATATTTTTAAAATAAAGCCATATCTCATTAGAAAGCACCCTATTACTAAAGTTGATGTATTCTATGGAAACAGACCAAGCTTGGCCAAACTTTGTGTGAATGGTCAGTAGGCTTGCAAGGAACTATGCCTGATGCAGTGTATTTGGTTCTAAAGAATCCACATTTCCAGCCCTACCTAAATGCCTTTCCTAAACTGCCACCTAAAAGCCAGAAGCATTACCTGGAGCCCAACTGCTCCAACTGGATACCCCAGTCTCCCTGAATGAGCCTGTAAGCTCTAAAGGGCTGTGGCTGCTGCCAAAGTTCATGGCCCTACAGCCCTACATCCCAACATCCCATCTGGGAGATGGTAGAGCAACCACTCTTGATGTGCTAGAAGTGATTGGCCTTGGTTTGCTTGGGGGACAGGCAAAAGCTGGAGTTGCTGGGAGAAAGGCAAACCTTGCCATTGCCTGGTCAGGTTCCTACTGGCAGGAAAGTGACCACGGCCATGCTGCCTGCTCTGCCTGTGCCAGACCTGTGGGAAGTCAAAGCTGCTGCCAGAGTGTGAAGGCAGCAATTGCTCCCTGTTCCCCTGACACCTCTCTCTATGAGAAGACACATCAGCCCTCTGTGGCCTCCCTTGGATCTGCTGCCCAACTCTGCCCTCCTCACCTTCCCTTCCTTCAGCTGAAGCATCCCAGCTTCGACAACGCCACTCCAGGAGAGAAACACAAAATTTCACATGTGCTGCCGTGAAGGTTTGACTCAGCCCTGCCCACAAGGTCCCTGGGAGAGCAGAGACTATCATAACCTCACCTCCATGGCTGGCAGGGCAAGGTGCACTTTCACCTTCACCTGCTTCCTCGAACACAAATACCTGGCAGCACACACATTTGCAGAAATCATACTGAAACAACACTCCTTCCCTGGGGAGACAAGGAAGATACAAACAGTCTGTGACAGATGTTAGCTGTGTTGCTTCTAGGCTTTGCTAAATTGCACTTGCAAAACGGGGGATGGTCACAGTACAAAAACCTACACAAAAGAGAAGAATTAGCCACTTCTCCAGAAAATGAAAAGAACCCCACCAAATAAACAAACAAAAATAACCAAGGAAGCAAACGGAGTTATGGTCTATAGTCTCAACATGTCCAGTTTAAAGCTGACATAGCTGAGACAAGTGAGGAAGAAATACCTTTTTGTTAAGACACTGGAATCGGAGACGAAGGAGATCTAGATCTGAAGAACAGCTTAAATGGGCCTTCCTGACTCTGCTTCAAGTTTCTTTCATTTCCTTAGGCAAGCATTTAGTCTCTCTATAGTGAGTTCCTCATTTGCAAAATAAGGGTAACACTTCTTTGCTCCATCACGTGTAATTAGTCAACCAGGGCCAAAGCCATAAAAGAAATTAGCTACCTGAAGTGAAATTTAAGGGACTGAATTAAAATATAGGTCCTCAGTATGTTCTTGCAGCTGCAGCCTAGAGCTGGAGACACCTGAAATCTGTATACAGTAAGAAATGGGATATACCCCCATGCTCCCACCCTGGCTCTAGAGTATTGAATCTTTGGGGCACCTGAATTCCCTTGCAGATTTAGCCTTCACCCCGTTGAAGTTATTGTTTGGGGATTTATTGTAGTGACCATCACAACAATCAACATGACTGTTTCGGAGACAAAAATATCCAACTTCCAGAAAACATACTGTGGAGTAGCAAACCTTTTTTTTGAGGAGGACGCATTTCATCTGATAGAAAGAGATGTCAATGAGGTAGGGTTTAGTGTAATTTCGTGCTGAATGAAATATGCTGTATAACAAGGACTGTGTGATCACAAAGGCTTTGACAGAGTAGGAACATGCTTATCCTGTTTGACAGCATTACCCATAATGTGTCATTATAGATATTGATGATTATATAGCCATAATTAAAGTGTTGTGCTTAAATAGCTAAATGTAGAAAGACGTGTCAGATCATTAGCACAACTTTAAGTTTAATCATGTCTTGTTACAGAGCCGAGACAAATATTTAAGGTTCCTTGCTTAAAAGAAGAGTTACTATGTCTAATCATCAAAGCAGAGCTGCTTGCCAGGAGCATAAAAACCTAATGGGTTTTGCAAGAAAATTACATCACCTTCAAATTAACGTTTATAATACAGATGGCATGTAAAAGGTAAAGTCATTCATATTGACACAGTCTATCTCCAGCGACTGTCAAAAGAGATTATGAACCCACTGTCCAGAAAGACATTTTACCAAAGCAGGGTTTTGTTAGAATAAGACAGGCTGGCAAATCTGAGTGATTTTATCTTCTTCCTGACAATTTCTTCATTTGGACTTAAACAGTGACATATGGATGCCTTGTTTGTGCAAATAATCAGCATCTTTCAGGCATCTACTGCTGCTATACACATGATTTTTCTTGTGATGCTCGTTGGATCAGCACTGACTCCACGCATGAATGCAGGAATGGACCTCATAAAACTTACAGGGAAAAAGTATTTTTTTAAAC
The DNA here is from genome assembly GCA_013400975.1 of Atrichornis clamosus. Lineage (NCBI taxonomy): Eukaryota > Metazoa > Chordata > Aves > Passeriformes > Menuridae > Atrichornis > Atrichornis clamosus. The sequence goes on along the minus strand of WBMZ01005308.1, from coordinate 4,864 downwards.
ATAACATTTACTCTGAAGGATGAGAAAAAGTCTAGGAAAACATCATTCTCACCAAGTTTGCAAGTCTAGGTGACACTATGACTTAGCATAATAATAGACTTACCTAATAATGCTGCTACCTAAATATCAACTACTCTTGAAATAAGCATGGGATGGGAGAGCGTACAAAACCTTGACCAGAATGGTACATTTAACAATTAATAAAAAAAAAAAAAATTAAGAAGGATCCTTGCAAAATTTCACATTTGTAAATTTTTTTTAAAAAAGATCTGTTTAACTATAGAAGTTTCATTGCTTTATTTGCATGCACTTACATTTGTCTGAATGCTCCACCATGCATTTCTTGAAATCTTTTTCTAAAACCTGAGATATTCTTACACAAGAATAAGAAGTGTATTACATATCAAAAGTTGTAAAAGACAATAGTAAAGCATAATGATGAATAATGAAGTAGGGAGTTATTAATATCCTGCATTACACCACTGGACATAGAGAAAGACCCTGTCCATGAAAATTATGTGATGCTCTTGCTATTACAAATATGCATTACTTCATACTGGGAAATCAACTACAGGAATAAAATGATAATAGATTGTGATATTTTAGGAAATATATGATCTGATGGACACTAGGAAATATAATTCCAAACACAAAATGAAAAAGGACTGGGGACTGGTGCTAATGCCAGACACTCATTTGTGAGATTGGGCAGAGAAATTAGGCATGCACTTCAAGTACGAGCTGACATGAGTTAAACAAAACCTCAACAGTCATGGTGTTGCAGATGCAGGGGAAATATCTTATGCATCAGGGATTTGTGAGAACTATCATCTGGAATATTGGATCACTACAGCAGCTACACCATGTATGAGAAGGGTACCCAGAGAAGATTGACATAATTTAGGAAGGACTTGAACAAAAAAAAAAAAATCACAATAAAACTCATTCTGACAAAACAATGATAAAGACGGGATATTGTGACATTCCACCAAAATTTTAAAAATAAAGATGATTTTTTTAGTATAACTAAAAATTGATATACAACTAAGTAAATGGAAGGAAATTAAGGGTGAAATTTTAAGAGGAATTTCAAGGAAAACTTCTTGACAGTGAAATATATTGGATTGTGAAGTAGTCTCCTCAGGGAAATAATGAAAGCATTGTCACTTGGGACTTTTAAAATTGCACTGAAAAAAACCACAATAGAGTATCTAGTAGAGAGAACAGTCTTTGAATTGGCCTCGGGGAGTCAAACTGAATAACTTAATTGGTCTTCTCAGTCTCTAATTTCTTCAGGACAGACCATGCCCTATGTGCTTTCCACACAAGGGAAAAACAAGCTCAGGCAGGCCCCAGTCAGGGTATTACGTTTCCCATTGCCTGTGCTGAAGTGGAAAGAGGGCTGAGATCTCCAGTGTGGCACTGGCGGCTGCATCCCCACATCTGCCCAGCAAACCCCCCATTACTTTCCTTGTCACATCACCATAACTCAATGAGAAGCAACAGTGGGGCCCAGATTAAGTAATTTCAGCATTGCAGCCTCTCATCTGGGGATTGGTGGCAGGTTTGGGGTTTTTTTTCCAAAAGACCCTTCTGACCCATGCTCTTATATTTAGAGGATTCTTCTGTATCCAGACATTTACTATGTCCTGAGTAGCAGTAGCACTTGAGACTCTTGGGCCCTAGCTTTCTATCTCATTGATCAGAAGATCCTTCTCTTTGAGGCTAACATCTGATTTTCTTCTCCCTGTCTCTTGGCATGACTTTTCTCATTGTTTGATCATCTAGAGAAAGATTCAGCTCAGGTTTCAAGTTTCTGTATTAATTTTTTTGTACTCAACAGAAACAGCAAAAATGAAAAAGGAAATAAGAAAAACAGTTACTTAAACCAGTAAATCTATAAAATCAGTAACCTTAATTCTCTGCTGTAACATGACTGTTTTTTATTATGTGCCAGTATGGTAAGGCAGGTTCTGCTAATAATTTGGGATTTGATGGAGGAGAAGAGAAAGTGTGATAGACTTGATATGTGTGTAAAATGCTTTGTTAAATTTAATCAATCTTAAATTCATCACCATAAGTTCCAGCAATCTTACATTGTACTGGATTTCTGCTAAGGCCATAGAGAGGGAAGTGGAATGACAGCCAGATGCAACTTCTGTTTCAGTTCATTTTGCATGCAATGGCAATTCAGTAAACTAATAACAGATAGAAAATTTTAAGCACGTGAGCAATCAAAACAAAACCATTCTGCCTCAGTAAGTGTTTAATTAGTCTTCATTTACAGAATGAATACCAGAAGATCAACATGATCTGGCCGTTATGAAAAGTATTAGCATTTTTTGAAATTAAAAAGACTGTCTGTTACTCAGAGGGATTTCATTTCTTCTGACTGAGCGCCATCAAATATAACCATGTAGTAGACTCACAGCTATTGCTGTCCACCTGTCCACTCATATTTTAAACAAGAACAGACTTTTCTGACAAGACTCAACTCCCCACAACCCAGCTTAAAGTCAGGTTCTTGTCCTGCTTGGTGTTTCACAGCCTTTTTGCTGTCTTTTTTAGGTTTCTTCCTGCTCACGTGTTACAGGCTTATTCTGACTAATCCCATTTTCTTCTTTGACTGTTGTAACACTAAAGTGCTCAGCACCTTTGGTTGGATCCCACAGGAGGAACAAGGTGCTGCAGGAATAACTGTTAAGCTGTCAGGTCTGATCTTCAGGGAACTTCTTCAAATAACACTTAAGGGCATGCTTGACTCAGATTGGCCATGGGTTGGAAATGGCCACTGACTTTGTGCATCTTGTAGCAGACATTTTAAACTACATACCAAGACTTTGTTTTCTTGGTGCAACAGGTTCTGATGGTCTTGTCTAATGCTGTGAGAAATCACTGGAAGCCCTCTCCTCAGTTTCAGTCTCCTTTCAGTCTCTCCTCCTCTCTATGTTAACAAACTTGTTAAAAATATGGGATCAAAGGAGTGCTTGCAGTCAGAACACCTGGTTAATTTTTTTAAACATCAGATATATTTTAAATGGTTCATTTATACTCAGTTTTGTTTTTTCTCTTTCTACCCATTTCTCATGCTGAAGGACATCAGTGCTGGAAAGTGCTTGAACTTACTGCTGAGTTTATAGATGCAGATAGAAATGTTTCTTGGATTTTATGAGCTCTTTTTTAGGTGCCTAACACTGTACAAAGGGGACAAGTGCTGCTTGCCGTACTTTACAGGTGGGGAATTGTGGTACTTGCGCTGTGGAATGACTGAGCTGGAAAGAGTATTAAAGCCTCTGGCAGGTATATTGCATTTCCAGTGATTTCTGTAAGCATATTCATGTGCTTGTAGTTAAGTAAAAGTTTTACCACTTCCCCTAAATCTGAAGAAATCTCCCTTCCTCCTCTCCTTGCTCCTAAAGCCAAATCCAAAAGGTTTGCTCCAGATTTTTTGCTGAAACTAGGTTGATAAAAAATTTTTACAGGGGCATGAATAAGCACATGAAATGGGCTGTGGAGTAATAGCAGAGCCTGTCTTTGTGGGCCTGAAAAGCCCATGATAATGAGCTCCTCCACTGGGAGTGGAGAGGAGCATACATGCAAAGGAGAGTCTTGGGCTTCATGCTTAATTAAAGCAAGGTTTCAGACTTTTTTCTTGGAAAAACCCAGCCTTGAAAATGGAAAGCAACACAAACTGATCATTATGGTTGAAAGCGCCATCATTAAAAAATCTCTCGTCATTCACTGGCTCCTGACAGCTGGTCGCTGGAGCCTGAATAAACACAGACAGCACGGCGTGAATTTTGGGGAAGATGCTCCACGATACTCTAGCTGCAGGGGGGCTGTGCCTCCAGGGCCACCTTGGGCCCCCCAGGCTACCTTCCAGCTGGCCACCTTGGAGGGGAAGCAGCCCCTGCCCCCCGCTGCCAGCGGGACCCCCGCCTGCAGACAATGCCGTATTGAGGGGTTTAGGATGCCTTGAATACCCAGTGGCCCGCTTTGTCCCTCTCCCTTTCTCCGCCTCCTTTTCCCCTCTCTGCCCTCTCCCAACCTCTCCCTTTTCTCTGACAGAGCATTTCCCAATCCAAAAGCCTTTTGCTTCAGTCGGTCCTCTTGTCCTGCCATCACGCCTGGCTGAGCCCGCTGTCCCAGCAGTGGCCTCACCCCATGGGGACTGAGGGGAGATGCTGGGCTGTATTCAGAGTGCGGCATAAAATAAGCCACACGGGCAGTAGCAACACCCAAATGCTTAATAGGCTCTTAACACAAGAACAGAGGCCTCTGTCCTGTAACCCACCTGTTTCTGGAGCAGATTTCTAGACAGGGGCACCCACATTTCCCTTCTGTGTGTCACTGGCTTTTCTTCAAAGCGATTTTAACTCTCCCATCAGCCCCCTAACCCTATATATTCTGTGTGGAGCCAGATTAAGTGTCACTTTTAGTCCAAGGCATCTGCAGACACTTAAATTGCCAAAAAAAAAAATATTGCAAATGCTTTGCACAGAGGAAGGGGAAGGGAAGGAGAAAGAGGAGAGGGAGTGAAACTGGAGTGGAAATCAGCACTGGAATTGCTTGCTAGTAAGAAGAGAGGCTGGAAGTCAGGAAGAGGAGGGACCGATAAAGGGAAACAGGGAAAATGAGGCAGGGAGGAAGCCAGTCCTATAGTAAACAGTGAATGGAACCTATAAACAAAAATCTGCTTTGAGATGTTTAAGGAGAGAGAAAGGCTTTGTGCAGTTCAGAAGAGCAAGACTGTTTTATATGTGTTTAATGTATTAGGTCTGGGAAAAGTTACTGAGCATTTATTGTGTTATGGAAACAGCAAAACACAGGATTGTAACTGCTGCTGTTGTATCAAAAAGAAAAA
>WBMZ01005307.1:215-189254 GCA_013400975.1 Atrichornis clamosus | reverse complement strand
TCAACTGCATTTGATCATAAACTTCGCAGACGCTTTGACATTTTTTTTCCTCTCCTCTGTCCGGCCGCGAGAGTGGGGGAAGAAGTCAGCGAGCCTGGGTAGTTCCTGGCCTCCGGCCAGGCTCAAACCAAAACAGTTTGGTTTTTTCCTTTTTTTTTCTTTTATGGTAGAGTTTCTTAGTTTTGGTTGTATTTTTTTCAGGTGAGGGCTGTGTCAGGATCAGCTTCCTTTCAGTTAGCATGGATTTGTTGTGTTCCTTCAAATTCAGGTAATCTATTAGGATCAGAAGAACACCTAGAAGACCAGACAACTGTTTGATCATAATGACTTGTAATAAAATAATCTCTTTACACCCTTACCATGCTTACTATTTTCTTGTAACTGTCTTTTCTCTTTTAATTATTCCATTTTGCCCTCACATAACATTTGCATTCCACTTCTGCATGGAGAATGTGTTTCACTGAGTTTAGAAATCTATGAGTGCATAATACCCTACCAGTAACCAGTGTAAATGGCATGACTGCACCCTACCTTGCTGTTTACATGAAGATGCAAGATAGAAGAATTTAGAGAAAGTGACCCTTCCTGAGATTCATTGCTTAAAAAAACAAATCAACTTGCTCTGAATCACCTCAAATCCTGAATGCTCTTACCAATTTAAGTTACTGCTAAAGCCATGGATAGGAATTGACAGTTGCTTACATCTGCTCTATATGAGACTATTCCATATAACTTCTCATCATTCCCTAGAAATAATGAGAACAACTCTTGACATCAAAAGAATTACTAGATTTAGAACAAAAAATCAGGAATTATGAAATGCTGTAATAAATGTAACTCAAACATGGAAAATGTAAGTGATTCTTTTATGTACCACATTATATGTCCTTCTGTGAAGAAAATAGAAAACCATTAAAATACATTTGTTTCCTCCTGGGTAATTAAAATTAGATAAAAACCTTAAGAATAAGTTACAAAATCATTGCCAAGAAACTGCAGTTGGATTATATTATTATGATTATTATTATTAACCATACAATCATTTTGAACAGTTGTTTTTGAAACCAAAAACCCCAAATAAATTAATAATACTTTCCCAGTAATTGCATTATTTAATTCACTTTTATGATTATGAAATTTGTTTTGCAAAATGAATCTATGTAATTGAAAATTTAAAACTATTGTGTAGAAAAAGAAATTATATATTTTCTTTTCTTAGTCATTTTGAGTTTAATTATTTGGCCTTTGTCATTGTTTCATCATTCTTGTCTTCCATTTTATACCAGTTCATCCATATAAGAAGCAGGCTGAACTGTAATGCTCATAATGCACATAATTCTGTCTCCAGAAAGTGAACAGACACATCTCTGAACAGAGAAGAATTTTATGACCACTATGCATGGTTAGTCAGCATGTTACTACTTTAGAAAGAAGACTAAATCCTAGGAAAAAAACCTGTAATACAAACCACAGATTAAATAATGAAAATGCAGATGTATATAAATTTGTAACAGGTCAAAATGAAGTTTTCTTCAGCAAAATAAAGAAAAATTAAATTATTATGACCTATAAAGTCAAAACCTTTTCATTTGAACCAGAAATTTCTGAATTAAGGTTTTAACTTGACATGACATTATGGGATGGAAATTTCTGCAGAAGTTCTCTATTTCATATGGCAGCTAAAAATGAAATGCATGCATTTTCTGCAAGTTTTTTTTTAAAACCCAATCATATTAAAATTATATACATGACAATATAGTTCATCTTATATGTAAAGACTGAGTCTTGTGTAATTGAAGAAAAGGATGTGAGTATATCTGTGCGGCCTGTGACCTAAAATTAACCTGGTTTTAGTTAAAATCCTTTTGAATTGTAGGGTGTTCCCATAAATAATATTTTAACATTCCTGAAGTGTTATGAAATTTCCAACATTTGCTGGTTGCCTTGGTTGCAGCCAGTAACAGATGTTTCAAAACATAAGTCAGGTCATGAGCCACAGGGCAGAATNTCCCATAAATAATATTTTAACATTCCTGAAGTGTTATGAAATTTCCAACATTTGCTGGTTGCCTTGGTTGCAGCCAGTAACAGATGTTTCAAAACATAAGTCAGGTCATGAGCCACAGGGCAGAATAAACAGCTTCAAAAAAAAAAAAAGAAATGCTATATTAATTATACTAGCTAAGTTGCAAAATTTCCACTGGCTTGACTCTTTCTTTTCTTCTGCTGTAAACAGAGCCAGAAAGAGTCTGAGTCAGACAAGCCCCAGTTTACATTGTTCTGCCAAGTTGCAGATGTCATTTATTCTCTGCCATTAAATTATAAACAGACTTTTTATTTACTGAATATTTAGAAGAGAGGAAGTATAGTCCAAAACATTTATTTTGGAGCCACAGGTTCTACAAAAGTTTGGAGTTTCTAGTAACCTCTGATGTCTACAGGAGAGGGACAAATAGTGTTTCAAAAGTGTATTTTGCTCTCAAATGTTCATAGCATAATTTTTTTCATAAAAATAACCAATTCTCATGTGAGGCATCTTGGGTCATTTTTTCTTGGTTGAGTTCCTTCTCTCACTTGCATACATGTATTTGTAAGTGCTAATGGAAATATTTGCATAATACCAGCATTATGCTTTTATTTTTTTCTACTTTTGCAGGCATCCTCTTAGTTCACAAAAAAGTTGCTATTGCTCTGAGAGTCTGACTAGAGACGAAGGTGTTTATTAGTGATATTATATTCAAAGCTCCCAGGGTTTCTATTGGAAAAGCAGAAATGTTTAAGAGGTACAGAGATGAATTCAAATTATTGTATGTTAATGAAATGTTTTTCACCAAGAGATTTTTATATTAAATTTTTGGAATTTATATTGGGTAGAGGAGGCAATTATTTCATATATTCTCCTGTTACATGTGTCTAAATTTGACAGAGAGTAGTGTTGCAGAGGAGGACCCAGAGGTCCACATATTTAGAGTGCTTTCCTCCTAATTTCTTTTTTCCCCATTGATTTTGTTGAAATTTGAAGGAGAGCAGTGGGTGCTACAGGTCTGCAGGCTTTGGAATAGGACCTAAAGCTGTGTAAAAGAAACTCTTTGAACCCAGCTAAAACAGTTTTATCTGACTGTTCACAGATTTGTCTTCACTGGTCACGATCTGCCTGTGGCAAAGTGCTTCTCCTTGGGATTGTGAAGATTGCTCTCCATGATGCTTCTTCTAACAATGTGAATATTGACTTGCACTTATAAAGGTCACGCAGCTCCTACAATTATTGGAAGTGAGAACACTAACTGCAGCAATGCTCTCTGAGAAAAATTTAACCTTCGAATTACAAAAAGTACTCACAGGAACCAGGATTTGAGCCAACTTGAAAGTTAACCTTACTTCTCTGCAAACACAAATGTGGACTTCAGTGTTGCCCCAGCAAAATAAATTTAAAAAAATACAACAAAACCAGCTATTAAGTGGATAGAGGTTCCAAGAGTTATACACCTACCAGGCATTTTATTTTACTTTTTAAAAGGTTGGTAGATGGTATGGAAAGAATCACTTGGAGTTCTTAGCTTCCAAAACAAATAATGGCTTCAACTTATAAGAGCATTGTGCAGAAAGATAAAGCATCTCATACGTTTCTTTTCACTACTTTTGTGACATCAGATCAAAGAAGTTGATTCCCAGTGAAGCACAGCAACCCAGTTAGCTCACCTTTGAAAATTCTTCTGTATTTGCTATCATGCAGATTCAAGCTCAGAGCAGAGCTGAGGTAATTTAAGGTCTGTGGGAATCTGGCTATTACCGATCAGGTCCTGTGGTACAATACAAGAAGGATGACAGTGTAGAAGCAGAGCAGCAAATGAGAATGAAGGCTCACTTTTCATCTTGATGGAGTGTAAAAAATAACATTTTTAATTTTTAATGCAACGCATTTATATTGTGGCAGTAGTGGCAGTAGGCTCATATTGCATATAAATGAAGATGATTATTTGGTTTGTAGGAGAGTACAGAAGACATTATGATGAAGAGTATACCAGGAATGTAATAAAAAGGAAGAAATATGTGTAAATCTTGGTTGTTTAAGAAAAGCATTGCTTTCTGAGTTTAGGCATTTTTTTTTTAATGGATTAAAAGTTTCACAGGTTTAAGTTTGATGTCTGGCAGATTTGAGACTGTGTAAAAATGATCGTTAATGGCCTTTCTGCCTCATCAGTAGGGCCACCATTCAAGTAGTAAAGTGCCAATCAGTTGCTCTTGTTTTTCTTTAGCTTCAAGATATTGCTGGAGAGCTTTTTGCAGAGATCATGATCTCTCTGCTTGATATATCATTTATTATAACTATAGTTAAAATTCTTCAGGCTTATCCCTTATAACATCCTAATTTTTTGACTGATTTTTTTTCTTCTCCAGAATAAGACATATCTTGCTAAGTTTCATTTGTCCTTGACCATCCTCACCTCCCCTCACTGAACAGGTTTTATTATATCTGAAAGATAAGGAAAAGAAAAAATTTTAAAAAATAATTATGCAGTTTTATTTGAAATAAGAAAAAGAAAGATGAACAAACAGTTTCGTTTAAAGTGTTTCATTGTATTGCTACAGGTCTAATTAAATTGATTTTTTAAAATAAAAATGAAATTTCATGGTCAATTAGAGTATGAAATAAATCACTTCTTATGAAAAAAAAGAATACGGTATGAAATAAGAGAAAATATGTTAAGTATGTGCTTAAGCTGAGTGAAGAAAACAACCAAGGGTGTTCCTCTTCTCTGGACATTACTTCAATCACTCTGTCCCAGGTATCATTTATTTTTGGCTTACCAAGTTAATTCTGGACAATATAGTCTTACAGTGCATAGGATAATATTAATATTTACTTTGAAAACATGTGCCAAATGATTTCACTTGTTTCTGAAAATTAACCAAAGCAAATTTACAATGTTCTCTTGGTATAAAATCAAGCAAACATTGGTCTGATTTTCAGCCATTGCAACATGGCAGACATTACCATTCTAGAGAAAGACAGAGCAGTCCACAGGCACTTGAATCAAATATAATAAACTTAATGATATGCAAACATATTTACTAACACCTAATTCATACAAATATAACATCGCATTTAAACATTAGCTTAAACTTAAGTTCCAGACAGGTTTTTGTATTTCATTTTAAGACTTACCATATAGTTTACAGAAGGATGTGTTTTCTATATACTATCATGGTTAAAAATATCCTAGTCAAACTTTTATTTACTTGAGTGTGTATAGTAAAGAAACTAAGCCCAATTCTCAGACTAAACAATGACATTTCTGAGTTATTCTATAAAGAAAAGTGTTGTGCAAAGTAGGAGACTTTGTTTTCAAAATTAAAAATAAGAGAAAAAAAATCGTTCTTTCTGCTCCTATTTTAAGTTACAGACTATTAATTTCTAAATATCTTAATTGTCTGGAGATTACACTGCAGATGAATATAATACTGTTTTATTGGTCCACACTCAAATTAACTACCTGAACCACCTGTCAATCTTGTATTAGTCATTTTGATATGCAGATTTCTTCCAGGTTTCTTCACCTAAGTTGTGACTTGATTTGTACTAGGACATGCACCAAGAATACATGATGCGAAGCACAGGAACTAGGTTTCTTAATTACTTAAGACTTCTAAATCTATAGAGCTACTCAGGATTCCAGAAACTTAAAACTGAAAAATCTACCTGAGGAAGGAGTTGCACTTTTTGTTGAATCCAAATTTCAGCTACCTTGGTAATTAATTACAACACACACACCCCCAACTCTCAGTAATTATTGCCTCACATTTATCAAGAGGAATAGGCAAGAATAAAGTGGTTAGCTTTCCACAAAAAGGAAGAAAAACAGGCTTTCCTCGCTTTAATGTCTTTAAAAAATATTCATGCACTTTTTTACTGGTTCTTCAACATGCTGCTTTGACATTTCTTAGATTAACATTATCGTTTCAGGCTGTGGTGCATAAAACTTTGCAGTCTACTTTATCAAATGTACCTGGATTGATCAGGTAAACCATAGTGACTGAAGCAATTACTATCTTCTGTCAACTGACGCCCAAGAAGGTTTCAGAATTGGACTTATTCTAGTAGACTGAAATAGCTCAGGAAAAATTTCAATTATACCATTGCATTTCCTATTATATTATGGCTTTAAAGCACTCTTCAATTTTAGTGACATTTTTACATCATTAGTTAATAGTATATGAAATACATATGATTTAGGAAAGATATATCTTAAAAGTGTCATTGAAAACTTGTGCCTTCCCTCACTTTGTAATTAATTCTTAACTGATGAAAAAAGGAGCAATGATCTTGTAGCAGCAATTGAATTGATATACAGTGATAAGTCACACTACTGATGTTTCTGGCATAAGGCATTGCTGGTTAATGGATACTCTTTAAGTTATTTAGGAGGGATTACATTGCAGAAAAGTCACTGAAGATGTGGCTTTTAGATTCTTTAGCGATAATACTATTAGAAAAAGTTATTACTAACTATTATAAATAATTTTCCTGAAATAATATATATAACAATATATAGGATAAATCAGTATTTTTTCCTCAGCTAGTAGGCTTTCTTCAAATCCTAAATCTGGTGGCTGCAGTTTAAATAGAACATGTGAGAATGAAGATTTTGAGGACATCCTTAATAGAGCAAACCATGTTCATCATGTTCAGTGGTCTCAGTCTGACAGGGATGAGGAGCATATACTTATGGAAAGACTATAGGAACAAGTAAGGATAGGATAATAGTGCTTCAGAGGAAAAACTTTCCAGCCTTCATCGGTTTGCATCTGAGGTACTTACTGCATGTGTGATTGTAGCTGTGAGCTTACTAGTGCTGGATGGATTATTTTTTGTTTAATTGATGCAATTTCTTGAACTTTCAGTTTCCACAATACCTTACAAAATTTTGCTCCAGTTTAGATATTTAATGAAAATAAAAAGTAAATTAATTTACATTGTCTCAGCTGTACCACCTGACATTATTTAAATGTGATGTTTCTCAGGTTTTTTTTGTTATTAGAAATAAATAGAATCATAGAATATCCTGGGTTGGAAGGGGTTCACAAGAAGAGTGGGTCCTAAAGGAGAGTCCAACTTGTGGCTCTCCACAGCACAACCCCAAGGATCACACCATGTGTCTGAGAGTGTTGTCCTAACACTTGTTGTACTCTGTCAGGCTTGGTGCCCTGACCACTTCCCTAGGGCGCCTGTTCCAGTGCCCAAACACCCTCTGGCTGAAGAACCTTTTCTCATTCATTTCTCTGCCTCAAAACTTTGTAGACCTCTAGCATAAAATTGACTCATTGCACTAACATATCTTTACCTTTTTTGGGTTCCTACAATTGTATCATTTCAATTTCTGTGAATATCTGGACAGTGTCGATAACTTGAACAGTATATGCTACCTTTAATGAAAACATAATTCTTCCAATTTTCTTAAGAGTCTATTTTTATCCATTGAAAATGTCCTTTACACTGGGAATGATTTTGAATATAAAGTAAAAAAACCTCAAGTATTTTGCAGACAGAAGATATCTCATTTCTATAACAAAATTGTATTTTCATATATGGAAGCCAGTCATTCACAACATCATCTGGATATGAAAATACTGTTGATGTATTTTATGGGTTTAAGAATTAGGTATTTTCTCATCTGCTTCTTATGATTGTTAAAACTGTATTTAAAATTTGAAGCTTCTGATATAAATATTCTTTACCCTCTGTTTTTTTCCTTTTGCTACTAACAATACCAGATTATTATAAAAAGTAACTTTAAGTATGAGAAAAAAGGTATTTGAGAGAGTACAGCCTTACTGGTGCAAATATATTTTCATTTCCTTCGGTTATTTTTCCCAAGTGGTAGTCACTAAGTGACTCACTAATAGCTACATTACGCCTTTCAACAGTACATTGATTTACTTCATTTGCAATGACAAATTTATTCTTTATGGTTTTTGGAGTAGCCTATCCAACTTTTTGTTTCTGCCAGTTCAGCAAAACTCAATTTGTCCAGCAGCTACCCTAGAGGTTTTATTTTCTACAACAAATGAATGGTTTGGTTGCACTAATAAAACAAGTTTAAATAAAACTAATTTCAAAAACTATCCAGCTTAAAGTGAACTACTTTTAGCTGACTTGAACATAAGATCTTAAAATATTATCCACTATGATTCCTTATATAAATTTCCCTTTTGTCAAATAGATGGAGACATTGTAGTTTAAATGTTTAATTTCCCCTGTACTCACCTATGGACCAGCTTCCTTTCTCAGACCATAATCTCCTCTCTTGCTAACCTCTGATTTGATATAATGGGAATCTCTGGCCATAGTGCCATGCTAGAATTGAAGTTCAGCTGGGAATCTGGTCTATATAGGCTGTGGACACTAGGACACAAAGACTGCAACTGCTACAAAGGTATTATTTTTCAATATGTACTCTATTATTTTAAGAGGTAATTTCCCACATTAACAAGTATTTTCCTAAGAAACTTAAGTTTATTGTAAAGCTGTGTCATTTAAACTGAAACTCAGTATAGAAGTGTTCCTTCCAACTATGTTTCTTAATCTTAGAGATACAAGCTTATGCTATTAAAGCTTTTGTACAACTCCATAGCGTGTCTTTCGCAACACAGCTCCTTTACCCTTTCTTTCTTTTTCTTTTTTTTTTTTTGTGTGTTTGTTAATTAGTAGTTTGAAAATACCTCAGAATACTGTAGATTTTTAAAGGCTTTGTTTTCATGTGTCCTATTTCTCAGTTCATATACAATTCACTAAATTGCAATACAATTGCACTAAATATTATACCACACCTATGATGATATTCTATTCTGATTCTAGCATTCTGTCTATGATAACCATTTGTCTACCTGTCTGTGATCTTCTAAAATAAGAGTAGATCACTTGGTCTTTGCTTTCAAGGAGAAAAACTATTTCTTCCAATTGCAACTAAACGTATTGGGGCAGGGGGTGGTGTAGGGGAGCAGGGAACGAAAATGAAAACACCTTCTCTTAGGTTTGTTTAGTAGGAGGGTAGTGGCTTGAAATCCTGCATTAGTTTTGTTATCTTGCAGATCCTGTACTCTGAGGAGACAGTGATGATCATGTTGTGACAGTGCCAGCTGGAAGCAATGTCATGTACAGGGCATAAGCAGCTATCTAACATCCTAGGTCCGGAGCTGGGGGAGAGATTTTTATCTGTAGGAATTCTCAAAGAACACTGTTACTAAATGTTCAAACTTTCTTCGTGTTCCCTTAGGTCTGCACTCTAATACAGGCCCAGCTGCTGAAGTTGAGAGAGAGGAAAGTGCAAGAAAGACGTAACAGGCAGGAGCAGAATAGTAAACTGTGCAGCAATTAGGTGCTCTGGGGTTATTAAAGCTAAACTAGAGCACGTGCTGATGTCAGATGGAGCAATCTGCCTCCTTCAGCATCCGAGAAATATGCATAAACATAGATGCTTTTCTGTGGCCACTTTTACAGAATTTAGAAATTATATTCTAAAAATACCAACTTGATTTAACGAAAACAATAATATCACATCAGAAAAGGTAAAGTTACTCTTATTGCATTATGTTACACTCTGTGCAAGATTGTACAAGATTGCTGATTCTGCAAAAAGGAGTAAAAAAACCTAGATTTCCAGTACATTTGGCTTATTTGTTGAACAATGTTCTATGACTAGAGGACGTTCACCATTGCTAGACACTTTCTGCTACCTGCTAATGCTGCCTTCTTGGTGGGCACAGTCCTGTTCAAATGCAAATAATATAACTTTTCGTCTCATATTTCTCTTTGTCTCAGAGGAATGTTGAATTTGTTTTTCAGGTGAACCTGATATTTTTTCTCTGCTTTGTACTATGGCTTCATACAACAATTATTAGCATTAATCTGGCAGCATCACATAGAATATGTCTTTACAGTAACCACTGGCTCTTTTATTGTTACCTTTATTCTGTTTAAAAATTAGCACTGAAGCTTTTCTTGTCTGGAGAAGGACAACCAAAGGTCCAGAAGACACAGGACTGAATAGTTAATTTGTTCCTCTGCTGTGGGGAGTTGAGATGTGACTGTGTGCAACTCAGTTAACTGATTTCTGCTGCAGTCATCACCATGTGTGAAACAGAAACCATAGGAACACTGTTGGATGAGAAATTATACATCTAAACACTGATTAAATGCTTTCATTGCTGCCTTTGTTTTACATTGAGAAGTCTTAACTGTGTCTTGAATCGCAGGTAGATTCACATACTGGTAAAAACCAGGCCTTGTAGCCGGTCTATTGACTCTTTCAGCTCCCATTATTCTGATGCCAGGTATTACTAACTGTCCAGTGGATCCCTCATAAGCTCTGTAAGTCCCACTTAAAAAGATTTTTCAGCTGTTTTCAGAAATCTCAGTCCTGTAGGTGTTTTCTTGTGCAATTTGAACATGCACTTATTAATAAATATTTTATTTTCAGAAATTTGTTATTTTTTTTTCTATTTCTATTCTTCTCATATGTGGAACTTCTATTTTAAGATAACAACCTAAAAGACCTCTATTACAGAATATAATGCAAATTATTAGAGTGGTCTGGATACCAATGTAATTGTGTTCAGAAAACTACTTATTCCAAATAAATCTAAAATTTTCATAGGTCAGTAGCAGAGTCAAAAGCTCTACCAGACAACTCTTCATTGGATATAAGACCCTCGTTCACTACCAGAGAGAGGATATCCGTGCCACACCAGGTGCAGGGCTGCAGGAAGGAGGAAACAATGCTCTCTTGTGGAATTAGAGGGAGAAATAGTCTCCTATCTCCCACTACACTTGTTCTCTGCCAAGAAGGCACACTTGTACTGGGACCAAAGTGCTGAAACCAGTGACACAGAAGGTAGAAGCATAATAGAAAAACAGAATTTCAGTTAAGGGTTGTTTTTTCTCTGCAGAAAAAAAACCTAGAGGTGTGGAATTGGTTTTTCTACTGATAAACACCCTTCTAGAAGCATAATTTACGATGCTATTATGAGGCATAATTCAGGAAGAGATAAGAAAAAGGCTTGCAGGGTCTGCCACTAAAATGGAAATCACACAGAGATTGATAATTCTGAGATCTAGTTATCAAATCCTTGCAGAAAGAAAAGTTGTAAGAACTTAAACTAATTTCCATTGCAGCAACATTGCAAAATTTATGGTTAGATCTTCTCTTTGGCAGCCACTAGAGGACAACCTGATCACATACTTTTAAGTTAGCCTGACGTTTATACCCACAGCAGTACATAGGCACCAGTAGCCTCTAATCTACAGCCCCTTCCCTCCAACAAAGCTAATCTATAAATGCTATGAAAACCCCAAACTTTAAACAAATGAAAAAACAAGTATCTCACAGGTCTGTGTGAGAATCTGTATGAACATGATCCATAAGTTCTGATCTGTAAAGAGATGTAGTTTTTTGCACGGATAGCAGCAAACAAAGCAAAGGAATTTTCATGAAAGTAAATAAACAGGAATTATGGCATAATTTAACCTCTGCTTTGTTTGGCCTGAAGTGATTTAGGTATTTTGAAGTACCTTCATCTTATGTTTTTAATAGCATTTTAAATAATTGTACAGTAACTAGTCTACTGGAACATATGCATTACAGGACTGCCAAAAGGCCTCTAGAAGCCTTACAGTCTGAGCAGTCAAGGCAGAAAGAGTGATAAAAGAAAAAGGCAGAAAAAAAGGGTTCAGTGCTGTGCACCAGCAGAAAAAAGGGGATGAAAAGAGGGACAGTAACAGGATCTCTTCATGCACCTGGTACCTCAGAGGTGTCAGTGCAAGGAATAGCTAACATTTTCTCCCTGCAGAGATTTCTTTTAACTTTAAGAATAGGGTATTGATAGCTTCTACCTTTGAGAAAAAGCACTTTTAATTTTCTTCTCGAAATCTCTCATTCATATAGTTATATAAATGTGACTGGATTTTTATTCTCATGCTCATTAGAGAGGCTGACAGAGGGAAAATTATGTATTCTTCTAGCATCCCTTTCTCCTGTGTACTGTGTCTAAGAGTGATTCTTTTTTCTGACTGCAGGTATCTACAAACTCCTTTTATAAGCTAGGACAGTCTTTCTTCCACCTATTTACCCATACAAAGTACATTGTGTAGTCTGGAAGCTTCCCTACCTCAAAAATATTTCCTTCTTCCCATTTTTGTCAGACTTTCCCCTGGAGTAACTCTCATTACATCCAATTTCCATCTGTCCACAGTTTGCACAATGGGATCTGAAAAGGGTTTGTGTTTTACTTCATTTTCCATTGAATCAGATTTTGCAACAAAAATCAGGGCTTCTAGCCCTTAAAGGGTTAGTAACTAGATGTGCACTGAAAGCTCACTGGGGTGGGAGCAGCAAAGGCACAAAGCATTAAGTCAGAACAGCAACAGGGAAACAATGTCAGCACAAGGACAATAAACACTGTTATTCTTAGTGCTCCAGGAATAACAGTGATTATTGTTCTGATTTTAACATCATGTTGTTTTCATAATTTTTTCTGGACAACAGTATAGTGTAAGAGGAAGCACTGAGGTGACCTATAAGAAGATTTTAAAATTATAAAATGGAGAGGGAGAGAAATGTCTTTTTGCTCATGTTATTTTTGCACTGATGGAACTTTAAGAATGCTGAAACCAAAACACCTAGACAGATGTGCATACATATTTATTCATTTCTTCTTGACAATAACAGCTTCTGAATTACCATGGCATACAAACAGCCATGTGTATGGCCCCATAAAGGATCCCTTTCCTCTCCCTCATCTGCCTCCTTGGTGATACATCACTCTCTTACACTTTGCCTTTCAATGAGATTGTAAGGTTTTGAAAGGAAGATCCTATCCATAAATGATGCACCAGGCAAGTTGAAAGCTGTTGAATACAGCAGGATACTGATAGTGCATCACTATTCTGCACAAGAACACTGGTATTGAACAGGCACCAGTGAGATATCTTCCTTTTATATGTATCTCTATATTTACATTCATTGCCATCAAATGGATGCTGTGAATCACTACAAACTTTGTCTAAAGTGATACTAGCTGGCACCATAAAATCCTTGTAACACCTTTATAGTTAGAACATATCCAATAATGCCTCCATGTTGGTCAAAGACCACTTCACCATTCTAAGGGAACTTGCAAATTTCAGTACCTTGTCACACACTGAGGCGATCATTGTGCCCCACTGCATTGTCACTAGAGATGTAGCAACACAGTATAGAGTGTGTAGCAGTCCACTTTTCCCAGTACTATTCCACAGTGTTCAAACGCACATTTCAGCGATGGTTTGGACAGCTGAGAGCCAAGTGCCAGCTGTAGAAAACACCAGTTTCAGGCCTGAAAGCATAGCTCAGCACAGCTCAGGTTTCTAATTTTCCTCAATGTCTTTTTCAAACACTTTTGTTAATGCCTGGTTCTATCAAAAAATCTTCCACAGGTTTAATTCCTAGAATACTAAGACAGATCTCCAGAGAAACATATCAGAATAATTTTATAAAATGAATACATAATTTTATTTTCATGTTTTTCTTCCATTTTGCAAAGTTACTTGACAAAACCGAGACCACAAAATAGTGCAATTAGCATAATCATTGAGGAGTTATTTGGTACACAAGCTCTATTTATTATGTCTTATTAGGGATGTCTGCTCCTCTTAAATCTCGTGAAAAGTCTCTCTCAACAAAAAGGCATAGGAATGAAGTAAGTCATTACTTATTCCAGCCAAAGGCTACTCAGCTTCTTCTTTCTCTCCAGAAAGCTCAAATTACTCCTACTCTCTCATAGTGTTCTACAAATGCTTTGTCCCTTTTGATTTCAACTGCTGTGGAATTAAATGAGAGACATAGCATGGACTGAGATATACTGAGGGAACTTTCACCTCCACAAATATTTTAGCTTCACGGCACAGTCCCTTCCATTTCAAATCCTTGTCAGTAAACACGTGAAAGAAAAGTGTGACAACTAATGCCACGAACAAGCAACAGAAAGGAAGCAAGAAGAGAAAAACCTGAACAGTATAGACTACAGAGGCTTGATAAGAAAGACCAAAAAACACTGGCTAACAAAAATCAAACAAAAATCAAACTCCTTTTTTTTCACATGAAGTTCTTAGACAATCTGAATGTGGGAGGTGGCAAGGCTGCAGTTACACAACCCTGCCCTAAGCAGTGTGGTCATTGCCATTCACAAGGCATGAAAGATCTTTGTGAAGGCCCTACAGTTTCAAATTATGGAATAAAGGAAATCGTGACAGATGCAACAAGAGATTGCATTAAAAAGGCACTTTACCCTTTTGCTGGAAAGCAGTGTCAGGCATTGCAGTAGAAGAATGAATCTGAAAGAACATCTAATCTTCTACAGTAGATCAGGACTTTATGCATTGGTGCAAAACTGGATTGTCACAAGAAGAAGATAACCCAGATAACCTTTTAGCTGATACAACTGCCTTTTCCAACACCCTTATTATAGGGGAGTCACCTACAAAAAGAGAGTAGGAAAAAGTAGTGAGATTGACATGCAATGAAGTTTTGCCATACAGGGGTTTACTTCAAAATCTTGAGCATTCAGCTCAATCACATGATTCAGTGTATCACATGATGGATATAGGACTCAAAAAGCACCTGCCAAAAGAAACTTTGGAGCACAGGTTCCTGTCTCCTTCAAGGCAACTATACAGTTGTGGATGTAATTGCCTATGTGAGACAGGTGTTTACAGAGAGTGGTCAAGCACATAGATGTTTCTAACCCTTCCATGACTGGAAAACACACAGCAGACTATATTGCCAAAAATAATACAATTTTGCAGCTCATATAATGCAATCTAAGCTAGCATTAGACTGTTAGATTTCAATATAATTTTAATCATTACACACAGTGTATTAATCAATAAAAAAATTTACCCCAGGGTCTGATGCTAGGATTTCAGCTGTCCTTATAGCCTTCTGCACCCTAACTCAGATACATTTACACAATCACACCCTAACCCTCAAGACCTACCAGCAATATCTACACAGACTTCAAAAAAGTTAGCACTTCCCAATTCAGTCAAATTCAAGCATTGCAAAGGCTGTTTCCCAGTTTTTACAGTCAATAACCTTTAAATTATTTCTGGACACTGACAGAAGTTAACAAAGGATGACTTTTCTCTGGCATTTCCATCAGGTTGTGCCCAGCTCTTATGGTTGATTTTGGTAAGGTTGGCCAGGCCATGCCAGCAATCACAGGAATGAGATAATTATAGACAAAAAAGGATTTTACGGTGTTGACTCTGCTAGTCAAATTAGCTGCTGCTGGTGAGGGCTGCAAGATATCTGTTATTCTTTCACTTCCTAAAAGCAATTTGTCAAAACAGTAGTATTTATGGCTACAAAATGAAACACTGGAACAAATTCTTTATTTTAAACAGTCCAGGCATAGTAAATTATTTTGCATCCACTTAACATTACGTCTGGAGAAATGAAGAAATGGAAGCAAAAAAAAATAATTCTGTCAATACAAGCCATTTAATGTTTCTGGCAAAGAAAATGCAAAAGTACCTATTTTTGCTCTTTAGTTTTCTACTTAAATGTGAATGGAAAACAGAAAGTATAGAATGGAGGTAGAAAAGCAGACAAAGAGAAAAGAAAGCAAGAGCAATATTAGGAGAAAAAGCAATAGTAATTAATTTTAAAATCAAATAAACTCTGGAAAGCTTCCAAATGAAACTGCTTCATAGAAACACAAAATAGAGTGAAAAAAGAATGCAAATGTTTCAGAAGTGGTTGCAATAGCCTCACTGGGTTTTCTGTATCAGATATCATGAAGTCACCTGATTAAATGGGATTATTTCTCATTTTTTTCCATTGCTTATTTGCGTTGCTGCTCCTTTTCATCCCAATCTTAGAGCAGTCACTTTGGACAACTATCAGAGGAGGACTTGAGTAGTATCAGCTAACATTTAAACTCAAAATAATTTTAGAATCTATCAGCAGGAGGTGCAAGTTTAAATAATTTTTCTTTTTTTTTTTCATGGGAGGTGATTACTGTTCTTTACATTACTTTCTTTCACTTTGATACACTATGAAAAAAGGTCACATCTGACTTTGAGCAATTCTGCAGATGACCCTTGGAATATTTTTCACCAGTCTCACTTAACATTTCCAACCAAGGGCTGAACTGCATGGTGAATTTGATGGGTTTTTATTACTAGTGATATCAGACCAGCTTCCCTGCTTGGATATCAAGATCATGTATCTAACTTCCCTCCCTATGGCAGATTTTCCCTTAACTAAGCATGAGCCTGTTTGTCCCTACAGACTTCTTTTAGACATAAAATGCTTTCTCGGTTTCACGCAGAATGAAAAACTAGGCCTTGGAGGCATCCTAATTTATATGCTTTATCTGAAAATGTCCCTCCAGCAGAAATCACTTTGTAAAAGTGATACCACGACATCATATAAATGTACTCCCAATATAATTTTTCAGTCCCAATATTCATTTACTCGTCAAAACAATTTTTATCTCCTTTCTTTTTAATTCATATGCTAGTTCTAGTATGGCAAAGATAAAATCAACATGCATCTGATTTATTTTAGTGATGTGCTAAGTCCTTTTAAGTAATTTTGATACCAACTGAAAAATTGTTTCCCAGTTGCACATAGAGTGATGTTTATAGTCTGGGTACCTCAAGGGCTTGTTGTTCTGCAGTGAGTTTCATTTGATTGTGTCAGATTCAGTGAAACAGGTAATTATTTTCCTGAAGGCATAACTACTTAATAAATGTTTACAGTTTTAAAGTTCAAAAGTACTTAGACTAGGTATGAAGAACTAGTAAGTACTTGTGAACATAAAATACCTGTGCAGGGCAGGAATTTTCATTGCCCCCTGTACCTTAAATCACTATGTTCAGCCAGGCAGAGAGAAAACAGGGAATCCTCAGTATAATGCATTCAGTCTGTCTGTTTGCCCTATCTGTACTATCTCAGGGAATGTAGGGTGTGATTCCAGCAGGCAACTCTCTCTTATTCTCCCTTATATTCCTCAACCTACTGACCTCCTTCTGGAGCTCTGTCACTAATAGAGGAGTTCCTCTACCTGGACACTTCTAGTATAACTTAATAATACCCTGTATAAACAGATATTATTAGATTCAGCTTAACTCATGGATGTTTTTGTTTTGCTAGACTTAAGTAATGAACTTTCCCCTAAGTTTCATCTCTTTATGTTTCCTATAAAAAATTCAAGTACTGAACACCTTCAGAAACTAATGTAGAGTTCAAAGTATAAATTAGATGTAGTGCATACAATCTGAAGTATTTTAAAATACGTAATTTACATGACTGATTAGCTCACAGCAAGAGTGGTACTTACTGAAAGTACTAGAAAATAATATACAATGTATGAAAAATTGTGTGTTTTACAGTTGTATTTATTTGCCATATTCTTTTTTAAGGAAAAAATTGTTGATAATGGAACAAAACATGGAAAATCAAAATAAAGAAAGCATATATCTAGAGCTTATTTCCTTGGGCTACAAAATACCTGAGGCATATATCTCTACAATTTCCAATTCTAATTAGAGATAATAGGTGTGAAATGAAAATCCAGATTCAAATAACATTAACTAGCACAGAATATGAATTCTTATCGGACATTAAGTTTTCAGTGGATACAAATTTAAATCTGTTCAGCTGATATTTGAGGCATTGAAATTTTTTTCTCAGCCTTTACTTCTACTGCAGAGTGCAATACACTTACTGTATCGCAGCAAAACCTTGAGAGTTATAAGACAAATCTTCAATGTTGTAACTTTTCCATCAAGTGTCCATATAGAATTTTTAAAGTATTTTTCAGCATTTTCTGATTTGCTTTATTTGTTTTGCGAAGTGGTTACATATGGAACTACATGTCTTAGATCTCATTTGTTATTTAAATTGGTTACAGTAATTTTCTATTTTTTCCCTCTGCCCCACTCCCTTCTTTTCATACAAATTCAATATATTATCTGGATCAAATGAGGAAATTAATAAATAATAATAAAAAATCTGCCAAAAATTTCACAAGCAGATGTCATTCCCACAAGAAATTCTTCCACAAAAATACTCTGGTTTTTTATTCTTTTGCTTTTGCACCATTAGTGCTCACTAGAGACTCAAAAGTATATCCAGACTGCAATGCCTGAACATACTAACTGTCCGTAGTAGTTCTTGCTGGCAATGAAATATCATCCAGGCTGTGTTTGCCAAGGGCAGCCTAACCCTGGACTTCAAGGCAGCATGGTTTTGAGCCAGGAAGTAGCTGATCCCGTGATGGCCAAAGCTCTCTTTTGCACACCTGTAATGGGTTGACCTTGGCTGGATGCCAGGTGCCCACCAAGCCGCTTCACCACTCCCCAGCGGGACAGGGGATAGAAAATAAGACGGAAAACAACTAGTAGGTTGAGATAAAGCAGTTTACTAAAGAAAAAAAAAGCAAAAGTTTGCAAGCACATAAGTAAAGAGGAAAAAACATTTATTCTCTACTTCCTATCAGTGAACAATGTTCAGCCACTTCCCAGGAAGCAGGGCTTCAGCACATGTAGAGGTTACTCCAAAAGGCAAACATTTTAAAATAACAAATGCCCCCTGTTGTTCCTCTCTCCCTTAGCTTTTATATCTAGCTGATGTCGTATGGTTTGGAATATCCCTTTGGTTAATTTGGGTCAGCTGGCCTAGATGTATCCCTTGCCAGGGTCCTACCCACTCCCAGCCCCTTGATGGGTGGCGGGACTGCTGAGAGATGATTCTCTGCCAGCCCAGCTCAGCAGCAGCCAAAACACTGCTGTGTTATCAACATCTTTCTTGTTACCAATGAAAAGCGCAGCACTGTGAGGGCTGCTGTGGGGAAATAAACCTCATCTCAGCCAGACCCAACACAGCAACACAGGTGTAAAAGACATTTTTGGATCTTCCAGAAACCAGCACCCATGTTTTGTTTTTAGTGTACTTAATATTAATGATGCCCTAGCTCATGTGTGTCATGGGCATAGAAATGTACTGCCAATTTCCTGAAAACTGGCAAGGGATAGTTTGAACTTTCTACACTTCTAGGGCTTCGTTTTGTCACAGCTGAAAGAGGAAGATTTATTGAGGGTGTGGAATATGCAGTCTAGATGAGTGTTTTGTCTATTTTTTTCCTTATGATAAGTTAATTCAGAGAGCAATATATACACTTAATTCCTATTTGTTGCATAATTTCATATGATAGATACAAACATTCATTGGACCTGTTTTGTTTGTTATATTTAGTCAAATTACTAAAATGATTGCTATAGAAAAAACAGCTACTTACAAAAATAAAGAAATAATGGACTCTGTGTCCAAATAATTATTTATCAGCATGAATTTGCCCCCAAAGCTTATGTAAACGAAAATAGATTGAACATTCAGTGTTGATCAGAGAGACAGCATGATGTACTTCTCCCAAACCATTGACAAATACAGATGGGAAAGGGTCAGTGCATTTATATTCTTAGCTGTTATTTGGACAGATGGCCAGTCACTGCAGTTGAAATTTTTTTTCTCCTAATTTAAAGTTAATGAAGTACAAGAGATCCACCAATTTTTTTTTTAATATTTCCTAGGGGAAATAAATTTATTGCTCTCTTTTGCCTCCCTTCTCCTACAAAGCTGCATTTCTGTCTCACTCTGCAGCTGCTTCTTAGAAATTTAGCAAATGAAGTTCTTACCTACATGAAGCTTGTGATTTTAAGAAAAACACAAAACATAATACAATATTTTACCATCATTTTGACAGTGAAACAAAGACTTCTGTACTTGGTGAGTCTTAGGTTGGTTTGGGGTATGTTTTGTTTGTGGGTTTTTGGTATTATTCTATGTATGCATGTTGTTTAGACTCAATTTTGACTGAGTAGTTTTAGCCTAAGTGGAACTGGGAAGAAAATATCTTCCAGATTTTTAAATGAACTTATAGTTTTCTAGATCTATTATTCTCTGAGAAAAATTTAACATTTAGAAAAAGCTATACTTCTTTATGTAGTCTTCCAGCCAGAACTGTTACCTCAGAAAGTCTATTCCCAGAACTATGTGAACATCACTGATGATGTAATCACAGATGCTTTTGACAAGTGAAATTACAGTCATAAACAAGTCACATTGGCTGAGAATCAGGAAGAAACAGAGGAAAACGAATGTTTATTGAATGGAAATAACCAAACTGGATAAGAAAATAATGTTTCTAAGATGGTTAAAAACAGTGAAGAAAAAAGAACAAATATCAAAAGTTCAAACAAAATCCCTGAATTTCAACTCTCCAGAACTTAAGAAAAATATGAATCGGAATATAAACTTGTCAGACTTGTCTCAATTAAGCCATATTTTAGCCAAGTTCTTGTAGTAACTCTTATGCATTTCGTCCTTATCAGTCAACATTCTTTGCATATGGTACACTGAAATTATTTTCCCGGCTACAGGTGAAAATCATTTTGCTGAAAATCAAAAAGCTCTTCTCTCTGCTAATACTACATTTGGCTTGCCCTCTATTTTAGTTCCACTTTAACAAACAGTAGAAGTATGGTTTCAATATTCATGTTAGATGAATACCACACCATAGTAGGTGTGCAGTACATGGAGTATTTTTGCTGCCAGATAGGTAATGTCAAGTGAACACATGTAAGACTACTTTAAAAGAAGAGAGATGTGTAACACCACCTTCTCTGAGTGTATGAGACAAAATACTGGAAATAACGGTGTGCCAGCTCTGACAAATATTTTTTCAAGGTAAAACTACTCTGCATTTCTTCTTTTTCTGGCTTAAAAGTAAACAAGAAGATCAGAAGACAACATTATTTTTGAGTGTAAGACATCTCTGCCTATTAATTTGCTGAAGTGATTGAAACAACTGTTCTCAGGCTGAGCCAGTTGATGCTCAAGGGGAAGTCCAATAGCTTCATATTTTACACTAAATATAATAACAGATGAAGAACATGGAGCAACAGTCAGTCAATCTAGAAGATATGCTTCTGCCCACAAAACAGGAACAGGAACATAATATGTCCCTACTAGGTTGGTAGAGAAACAGTTAATAGAAGACAGCAAGCTCAGTTTGAGCTTACTGTGTTGACACAGCTGCAGCCTCTGACTATAAAATCAAGAAAAGCAAGGTTGGCTTTTTGCCATAACTTTGGGGTGGAAGCAGGCTTTGTGAGGTACCTCTGTGTGTCACAGTTAGATGAGTAGACTCACTGGGAGATGTTTTCAGCAAGCACTACCAGTTCATGTTGTACAGTGAGCAAAAATTATTTTCATTCGTTTTGTGTTTTTACCCAGAATGAGTGAATGTAATGGACACAGTCTATAGTAGGACATCCAAAGGTTGGTTTGGGACAACATATATGCTGATATGAAATTCTGTAGGTAGCTGACAATCAAGAAGTGCTCAGTAGTTATTACTTGTATGAAAGCTTGCATTATGAAAGAGACAGGTTTTTGCAAGGACCAGAGCAGCAGCAAAGAGTGAAAGCAGTCATATCTTCTCCTCTAAATAAGGAAGGCATTACTCTCTTTACAGAATACTTTCTCCAAGGTAGCAATACTGCTGCCTCAAGTGGTGCAAGAGACACTGTGTCAATATACTGTTGAGAACCAGAAACCATGTAGAGATATTATCTTTTTTTAAATTGCTGAGATATATGGGCTTTTTGGTCCATATTTGAGAAGTGTGAGGAAATTGAGAGTCTTGAGCACAGTTTAATAATTAATTAAGTATATTTGTAAGAATTGCACCAATGGGATTTTGTTTTTCATTTTCTTTGCCACAAACCAAAAAGGCATGAACAAGTTACATTTATTTCTAGTGTGAAAGCAAATTGAAAGTACAAAATTTGCTGTATTCAACAAACTAGGAATTGAAGTTTGTGTAGTTGGTAACTAGTCCTATTTACCCATCACTTTCAACAGGTCTGAAACTGTGATGTTGAGGATCAGAAGATTAAGAACTGACTGCGTGCATATAAGTTTTATGATACTAACTTGATCTCGAGGATTGTGGATAGAATCTCTGCTTCTCAACTAATGCAATTTTTCCAAACATTGCCCTGAAATAATTCTTTACCTCTCTAATTTCAGTTTTCCAAATCATGAAGTGTAGGCATCTATCAAGATGGAAATTAATTTATTCAGAGTTAAAATGCATCATTAAGATGATTATATTTTTTTCCTTTTCCCTTATTTATCTGAAGCTTTGAGTATGAACACAGAAATCACTTTGCACACATGCAAGCAGTAAAATAGTTACTCATCACATAAGATACACAAGCTCCTACCCAGTCAGAGGAACATGAAAAATAATTAAATTAATTGTACTTTGTATAACAGTCCAGTTGAACATGTGCAGGAAACTGGAATTTTACATATTTATCCATTCTTAACAAAACAAACCAACAAAAATTCACTTTATAAAATGCATCTTTACATGATACTGAAGTGCAATTCTATTTACCGCAGGTTTTATAAACCTCTAGTTAATGAGGTAGAACGTACTTTCAAAAGGAAAAAAAGAAGAAGCCTTGAATTTTCTTCAAGTTAGATGACAAATGATCTTTTGAGAGAAATCTCATCACCTCCAAATATATTTAAATGGAGAAGCAGACACATAGATAACTTTTTCCATTATGATGCATACTTATGTTAATTCTTTGAAAACCATGGACAAAAATTACAATATTGAAGTTATAGCTATATGAATAAACTCCCCTAGGCCTTTCCAAAAATCTTCCCTGATGCGTATAAATGTGTGCAACACACTTAACTGCTCAAATTGGAACAGGATGCATAAGGGAAATACTTAAGACTTAGTCTGCATCTGTATTGTTCTCTTAAAGGTCTCTATTACAGAGACCTCAGGAGTGAGTTTATTGGAGTTTTTTTCATTTGATTTGCTCTTGAAGGACCCTTGAAGCTCTAACTAGAGAAGCTAACCCAAGTGAAAAGATTCTCTAGGACCATTTGGCCTTACACATTACTGAGGTCCTCTGGTTATGACTAATATTCAGTGATATCCATACTGAACAGGAATATCCATACTGAAAAGAGAGAACAGATTTCCAGTAGGTTGCTAAGGTAGGGAACATATCACATTAAGTTCCACTATGTTTCTTTAAAAGTTCCAATCCTGTAATTTATTGACCTTCCTTTCCTGAAATGATGGAAACATAAAAAGGCTGCAAGAAAGATGCCATCTGCATCACAAAGGACTATGATACATTACCTCTCCTGGGGTTTAGTTCCCAGCTGTCCCAGCCCACATCTCTTTCATCAACACTCTAATTTATCCCTATCTTTTCATAGTCCTAAGAAACAATGCTAACAGCAAAGAAAAAGATATTTTACCTTTGCAGTGGATAAAGACATAAAATGTCTTCAGGACTTATCTAGCCTCATCTTTTTATTTTTCCCAGAAATTCACCTCCTTTAAAACTGTGTCCCCAGTGCCCACAAAGGTGTTCAGCGACCCTTGTCAGGGTAACCTTGGGCCGGTTACAATGTAATCTTTTGGCCACTGCAGTCCACCTGAACATCCTTGAAATTACTCAATAGCTATTGAATACAGAGAAGGTCAGTGCCCTGGATGTCTTTCCCTTCTCTCATTTATGCTGACTTTTCCAACAATATTATTTTAAACAGGGAAATGAAAACAGTGTTTGCATAGGTAGTCACGTAGACAAAAGTCCAAGAGGCCTGAGTTTTGACCTCTATTAGGAATAAAATAATCACTGAGCTTTACAGATTTTGCTTTCTCTGTAAATTTCCTGCTCTCCTCCATCCCCATCACATGCAGCAGAGATGCGTACAGTGTATAATCCTCTCTGTTGCATAGACTGACAAACTCAGACTCAGGCTTATGGTCTTTCCCGTAGAATTATCACCACCTTTCCATGAAATGTACATGTGCCATGTATTTTCCTCTCTTGATGGGAAATACCATAGAAACACCATAGAAAAAGGCAAGAGGCCATTGGTTTGGAAGACAACACTGGTACAGCAGTCAGTATATAATGTTCCACCATCACCACTCCACCCGTGTCTCAAGTATTAACACAACCTTTCCATCACCACACCCCTGTCTTGAGCATTAGCAGTTTTGTTTTGTTTATTTCTTGTGATGGTGCTCTGTTCCCTGGCAGAGCGTCATCCACAGCTACTTACGCAGTCTGTCACTTCATCTGTAAATCCAGAATCATCCATTGGTTTAATTTATTCTTCAGGCCTGGGAAGAGTACATTTTGATAGATTGAAAGTATCCTTGCTGGTTCTAGTAAGCAATTTGACTGCTGTTGTTTCACTGAGTCTTACTGTACAGTTTTTCCACCTATATGTTTCCCTCAGCAAACTCTTTGACTTAATTCAGTCCTCTCAGGAAAAATTTCGAAGGAGTATGTTCAAATAATATTGTAGATATGTGGGATGAAAAGAAAAGATTATGTTGTGTCCCTTTTTCCACCATGATTTTGCACAGTTGTCCAAAGAGACTGGGTATTTTAATATGTACAGTGCTAATGCTGCTAAGTAATATCGATGACCTGAGATTAAGATAATCATATAAGTGTAAATTATTTCTATGATATTCTGTGGTAAATGAAATATTAATTTTACCTTTAGCAGCAAGTGGAGGAGAGTTTGAAGCCAATCACATATAGCTGAAAATTTCTGTTTTCCTCCAAGAAATTCTACTGAAGCAATTCTACAATGATTATCGAGAAATAGGAAAACAGAATTCCTGTAAGTAAATATGGCACTAGATTATATGACCTTCAGGGAAAATATTATTTCTGGATAGATTACTCATGCTATTTATTCTTTTTTAAATGATATTATCTTTGTTTTCTTCTTCTGCTTTAATGTATTTGTGCTGATGATTTAAGACTCAACACAAAAAGTATCTTAGTAAAATCTCAGCCAAAAAATATGCTATAGCCACAAAAATAAAGTCAAGTCAAAAGCAGAATAATCTATCTCCAGAGAAAAACAATAACTTAATTGAATGATAAAAAGAAATACCAAATCAATTTCCTCTGCAGAAGATAAGGGATTGCAGGGGAAAAAAATTACATATTATGTCAAAATATCTGAGTTTCCAAAGGAGATTCAAGAAATCTATAATAGGAGAAAAAGATTACTAAACCATGGGGACTGTCAAAGCAGTAAAATAATATTGTTTAAAAAAAGAAGAAGGTGGAGCATGTTGAATATGTCTCTGCTTTAAGTCTTCTAAGTCTTCTGTGCATGTGTAATAGCTCCGGTCTGTATTGAAAGTCTACTATTTTTCTGTTGTGTTCAGACAGATCTCCCTTAGTAACTTACCTTTGTAAATATTCATTTCCATTCTACAGGTTCCATAAAGAGGTTTAGACACTAGATTAAAAATAATAATACAAATCAATAAAAATGTCTATATTTCTGATAAGTTCAAGTACTACAGATAGATGTTTCTCTCCAGCAAAACAGAAAGCATGTGCTGAGTTTTAAAATATTTTTAGTTTAGGATAGAGCTCTGTTTCTGGTACACTTTCCAAAGAATTTATTACTTTTCCTTCATCTATATTTTAATAAGGCTGGCATTACCTTTCTGACTTACCAAATCCATTGCGTTTTTTCAAACTGTAATTAATTTAATTCTTGAAGTTGAACCACTTTGATCATTAATTCTACTCTATGTAGTATTTGTCTAGGTTTCTAGCTAGTGTTATATGTTTTCTTAGCTCATCTTTCCCATGTATCTTATATTCGTACAGAGGTCTTGCAGGTGGTCTTGACATGTTTACAAAAAATCTCAGTGGTAGTGAGAGCTATGCAGTGCAGAAAGATTTATGTATTCCAAATGTAGATGAGAATAATACATCAAGCATGCAAAGATTGAACCTGTGTATTATACTTTACAGAGTTTGGACTGCAAACTTCTTCACCTTTAAGAAGTCTTCCTAATAAGAATCATTATATCATTTTTGCAGTGTCTAGCCTTTTGTAGGTATGACTTAAAACAAATAATAAATTATAAAATAAGTAAATATATATAATATATATTGACCCTACATTGAAATAGGAGGAAAAGGAAGTGAAAGTGCAGAGAGGATATTCATGTTTTATACACAGACATAATCTAAAATTAGATACACTGACACTGGGAGTGGAAGAGAAACAAGTTTGAAAATCATGTTTCGAAATGTAGAGGGCGAAAGGAGGTAAATGTAAATGGCAGAGAAGGCAGATGGTGTAAGAGTGAAAAACATCAAGACGAAATATATCTCTGAGGCTTTGGATAATTATTCATCACTAAAGATCCTCTCATCTATTATTCTATCTATTGGCATCAGGCTGTCACAGACTGTTTCATATTAAGGACAGTTTTAGCACGTGTCTGCTGTAAAATAGTTGTGGGCTTTAGAACCAGAGTGAAATCAGGGTTCTTTATAGCCTTGTTATTAGGTTTCAAAGTTTCTGCAACAATGAAAACTGCTATTGAAAAGGAATTAAATTTAATAATCAGACTATTAACCAAGGATATTTGCTGCACATTACACAGAGACAAATTAAAAAGATTACTAAAGTTTCCAGAAAACATCTGTTAAACAATGCCAAATTTGTGATAAAGAAAATTGAGTTCCCTTTGCAGCTAAGTTTAATTCATCTGCACCCAGCATAAAAGAGCTATCAAAGGCAACTATTCATTTGTTGTTTCTGCAGAAATAACTGTGAATCCTTAAAACACGAGACCTAATTTACTGCCAAGTTTTTGTTATCTGAACTGATGGAAACCTGGATAGAGGAGTTGAATTAAGCTCCTCCTCCTAGAGCACAAAACTATACCTTTATTGCCTAACATTAGAAAATAAAGATATGAGTCAAGATTCATTTTGATTTGACTTCAAGTAAAGAAAAAAACCCCAACCAAATTGTGAGAAAAAGAAAAACCAAAAAACCACAAACCCTAAAAGCTCAAGTCACTGATGGTTTGTTTTACCTGGCCTTTTAAAATATTGATGATACAATACGTAGGAGTAAGATTTCACACTGATGAGCTATTATCTTGTTTTCAATCTTCAATTTTTTTTAAGAGGTGTTTTAATTCCTGAAAGTAACTGCTATTTGCAAGTGAGTAAATAGTGCAGACCAGTGAGAAGACTGTTGTAGAGTGAAAGTTGGTACTGAGATTTCTGTTCAAGCTATATGCATTTCGGAAGGTTTGATTTTGGACTGATTCTAATACAGATTTGTGGATTGAGTGCCCACTAACAATTAAATGCAGGATTTTGATTTAGTTTTGTGCAAAAAAAGTAGAATTGGTAAGTTCTAAAACCAGTCTGCAATGTGTAACTAAATGCAGTGACGGGAATGACCAGGAGACTGTCCTCAGACAATTATCCAAACAAAAACACCAGTAAAAAAGGAATCCAGTATGACTGCTTCATGATAAATTAGATGCTATTAGCTCATGCTGATTCACACATTTCCCTACAAATAGAAACATTAATTTCAGAGGTGATAGGATGGTAGAATGAACTTCAGTCCCCCACTCTCCCCCTCTCCCCTTACTTTGTAGTTCTACAATTCTTAATAATTCAATTATGAATACCTTCCATTTACCTTATAGCTCCTTTTCTTCACTGAATTACTATAGGATTTGTTTTTTAATGTGGACAACTTATTCCTGATTTACATATCTATTTAATATATTAGAGTAACAGAGAACAACTACCTAAAATCCTGGCAGTTTTACATGGTTGAATAAAATTTGGTTTAAGTTGTCCTTGGAAAAAAAGTATTTTTTAGCAACCAACTCCTGCTTTTACTTACCAGTAGCAAGAGAAGGTAAATTTATATTAACTTCTGAAGAACTACATTAGATCTTTATTAGTTGCCATTGCCTCTCCTCTGATCTTGCAATAATTCTTTTTTTCATTAGTCTTTCCCATTTTCCCCTCTCAAACATAATATTGATAAATGCAATACCAACAAAAAATAAAATCTATAAACAGAAGTAAGTAAGAAAGAGTTAAAATAATGAAGAAATGAGGCACTGTAGAACCCTAGCTCTATAAGGCAGCTCAGGCTGGAAGGGACTTGAGGAGATCTTTCCAATCTGTGTCAAATTGTGTCAAAGCTAAGGTACTGCCAGGCTGCTCAGGGCTTTAGCCAATATGGTCTTGAAAACCTTTAGCCAATATGGTCTTGAGAATACAGATGTCACAAACCTCACTTAGCAACTTGTTTCACAGCTCGATGCCTTCATGGTGGAAGAAAAATATTTTCTGTTAGACTTACTTTGGACCTCTCTTGTTTTTACTGGCTCTGTCTTGATGACCCCCTTGTAGGCATCGGGAGGCTGCTATTAGCTGCTTGCCAAAGCTGTCTCTTCTCCAATCTGAACAAGAAAAATTCCTCAAACTCTTCTCACAAATAAAGAACTCCACCTCCCTGACCATCTTGATAGTCCTCTACTGTAAAAATACCATTTCATTAAAACCTTTCTTATACTGCAGGAGGCCCAAATCTGGATGCGGTATTCTAGATTAGTACAAAAATTACAAAGTAAAGGAGAACAATGATTGTCATGACTGTAAGCACATTCCCTCTTCTAGGAGCTTAGTTGTCCAAGTCCAACTGCTAACAGCTGTTGTGAAGAGAGGTAGAAGTGAGGTTCTGTTCTTCTTTCCCTAGGAAGTTCTCTCTCAGCTGGAGGTCTCACAATTGGCCCACAGCTAAGCAATATTGCAGTCAGACCTGTTCCTAAGTCAGGCTGCCTTGATTCTACCTCAATCCTAAACCACTTTCTTCCTGGATTCACTTTGGGCCTGTCTCACTACAGTGGACTTGCTCTGTGATCACAGAACTTGGGCTGACTATCTAAACACCATCTTCACACCTATCCTGGTCCTGACTCATCGTTCTGACTTCTTGTCAGCAATGTCAGTGACTTTTCCCACTTCTCTGCAACCTTCAGTTCCCAGCTTGCCTTTCCTCATGGAGCAGTCCATGTATGTATCTCCTTGACAATCACTTCTGTTGAGCTACTGGATGGGCTTCTGGGGTGCCAGAGCACACTGGGTTCAGCTCATTGCTGCCAAGATGCTTAGTGAATTCTCACCTTACACTGTTGCAAAGGGATCTTCCTTTCCAGTTGCAGAACTTTTCATTCATCCTTTTATAAGTGTATTTGCTTAATGTAAAACTAGCACAAACTGTTTGCATTATTTCTTAAGAAAATAAACATGCATAAACTAAAACTCAAAGACTAATATTCTGCAAGCAAGCAATTATTTAAAAAGGTGTTTATCAAAATGAAAACCCTAAGACAAGAATTATATTCACATATTACACAAAAGAGGCCCATTTTAATGGAATTCATTTCTGTGATACAAATTGCCTTATGGAAAGTAAACAAATCAAAACGCAAACAGCAGCTGTGGCTTAAAATTACCATCAAACACCAGAAAAATAACACTGAAAACAGTAATTAGGAGTGAAAGTCCATTGATAGAGCTGACAAAGCTTCTTGGAATGTTAATATCATTAACAAATGTGAGAAAAATCACTCACCACAAATAAATCAGATTATCATGGCAACAAATTTTAGGTTTTCTTGTTTAATAAAGTGACAAAAGTCAAAAAAAAGAAAGAAAAAATGAAAAAAATTGCACTAAATTGGCACTAGTATAGTGCTATGACAGGAATGTTGTGAGTGTTACTACCAGCAGGGTTGGTAGGTTCTAATTCAGCATTAACTTCAGTTAATCTGAAGTTTAATAAGTATCACTGCTTTAATGAAGTAGGGGTAATAATATACTTGGTATTCAACCATTTTTTGTAGTATTTTGCAGAGTCAAGCCCTTAGTGAAGTACACCACTTAAGTCAATAGTAAGATAATATTTTGAGTGTGAAAAATTGTAACGTTCCACTGGTAGGGGGTGTGATATTTATTATAAATTCTCATCAGGCTGAACAAAGACACTGGACCACATGTCAGGGTACCCTTATGTCTTATTGTACAGTCACCATAACTCTGAAAACTAGCCCACTGTTTAGACTTAAAAGGTGTTGCCTAAGAAGCCCTTAAATTCCTAAAATACACTTCCTCAAGAGTGATGTCTCACAAGCCACAACACCACTACCCAAAGGTGCTGGCTGACAAACAACAATACCCCTCCACCATCTCCCCCTCCACACAACAAAGTTCAGTATGGGGTAGAATATGATAGCCACACTTTGCCCAGGCAAAGCAGGGCAAGAAAACAAGGCAGAAAAGACAGAGAGAGGACAAAGAATATCACCGGTCCTTAGGTCCCATGTTAGTCTTGTCATGTGGATGGGACAAACAATAAGAATGAAAGAGAAAGAGAGGAATAAAAGAGAGAGAGAGGGGTTCGATCTGCTCCCTTTCATAGTTCACCTGGTGCACACCTCATGTAAACTAGATATTTCACACTGATTTTCTCGCACATGCAGAGCCAGTCCTTCTTAAGTGAGTTGGGAGAGAGGGAACTGAGCAAGAGTCTCAAGAGGAACAGGAAGTTGGCTCAGAACAGCACTGCCCCACTTCCATAGGACCCTCTCCTCTGATCACCTCTTTCCTTATAGTGATATTCAGAATGTTTGAGACAAAACATAATTAGGTCTGACCTTCTACACAAATATATGTAAAAACACATTGTGCCACAGAGATTAAATGCTATACTCTTCCTGGGAAGAGTTTCCTTCCTTGGCCTTACGATGGCATAGAATATCTCTGTTATTACCTACTGACATAAAATTAGGGTTTATGTTGATATAAGTAATCATTTTACAATAAACATTGATTTTTCTCAATTCCTCACTTCATTGACTCAGAGGAATTAGGAACATAATGACAGTTTCAAATTAAGACATGGATACATGGGATTAATTGAATGGATGGGCAAGGAACAGAGACATTGCAGTGCTTAACTTCTAATCCATTTGGCCCTAAATTCTGAGCATAAGAAGAATTATGCATTTCACAGATGGAATACCGAGATTTATAGCCTGAATAGAGAGCTGCAAGCTTCCCAGCAATAAATGATAAGTATAGAAGGGTATCTGATGAATGAATCTGAGAGCTGAGAATAATGTTTTTGAGATGATACCTCTGTCAACCAAATAAGCAGAACCAGGATTCTCACTTACAGTTCATTTCAAAATGCCTAGCACTACTTAGATAGTCTTGGTATTTAAATAAAACAAAATCCGCCTGAACTATGTTCTCCTTTTACAAGTTGCAAGCTAAAGCATTCATCCAGAGAGAGGAAAACTCTAGTCTTTTTTCTTAACCACAGTGGACACAAATTCAGTTCTCAAATCATACAAACCAGAGTTGAAGTCTGTATTCTTGTCTTTCCTGGAAAGCATATTCACCTGCCTGGCTGCAAGATTCATGGGTCATAAAGGAAAGTGACTCTGGAACTCTGTGCTTAGTGACAGTGTGAATTCTCATTGTTCAAGATCCCATTTCTACATGCAAGATAATTTTTCTAATTTTCATCCAATGTAGATGGATATAAGGTAGAATGCATAGAAAGTAATGAGGTAGCAGATCGGCACATACTTTTCCTAAATCAGTGTTTTAAGATATTAAATGACCCAACAGTAATCTACAGTCACGTCACTGGCGGTATCTGCTTCTTTATTAGTTTCCTCAGTCTCGAAGTCTTTTCAATAAAGACTTCCAGAGGTGAAACTGAGAAAACAGCTGCTATTACTCTGCTCTATGAAAATGTGGGCATTTATGACACTCCTTCAACTGCATTTTAAAAGTTACATTATTATCAATGCTCAGAAAACAGCTTGAGGCCTCAAATTTTCCTCACTGTCAAGCATTTCAAAATACAAAACTCAAAGCCATTTTTATTGAAACGAATCATGATAATGCCACAATTAAATCTCTTGAATTTTGATTATCTGAAGCCTGAACTAAGAATGAATAGTATGACTAACATACCTGTTTCATCAGATCTATTTCTGAACATTTTTTTTGCGAAAATGTGCTGATCCACCAGCCATTTCAGCAACAAATCATATCAGATTTTCAAAAATCTTCATAGGACTCGCTGGCATTTTCCATCTGCCTGACCCAGTACACTGGAGTCTGTACCACTTAGAGTTGAGACTTAGGTTAGCTCCATCAGCTGAACTGTGGCACAAATTTGGCTCATCTACACAGAACAGTGACTTCAGAAGGAATTTAGTCTGTGGTAGCCTGATTCCACATGCAAAAGAATGCAGAATTCTGACATTTCATAAACACTGGACAGAACCTTTGCAGTACTTTAATTTGTGCTCATCAGAATAGGGATTGATTCTTTGACACCAAAGCTCATGGAAATTTTCTTTAGGCTTCATTCCTCATAATCTACCCCTCCTTATCATCAATTCATTTACATGCCTACCATTAGTGCAATATCCAAAAATAAAACTGGAACTCCATATAGTCAACACAAATACCTGCACAGCAAACACTGAGGTGAAATTACGATACACAGAAATTAAGCCATTCAAATCTACTTTAAAATTTTGTCTAGAGCATCTCTAGCGGAAAAGAAAGTTTGTTTTCAGTTCAAGTCTCCTAGCCGTAAGACATGGGCTTTTTTCAGTAAGTTAACAAAATCTAAAGAACGGATATTTGATAGGACAGAAATACCTTGAAACAGACAAACAGTTTTTAATGTAATTTTCAAATACATATTTTTTGGTACCAGAGAAATATCAAAGCAGATCAGATTATTTCATCAGTAAATATCAGCAGTATGTGGAATTAATGAAGCAAGGTAACGACAAAAGCAGAACTTCTATAAAGGAAGAACTTCTAACATAATGAGATTTTCTCTTAATTACTTATCTAGAAAATTATATAACCCTCATAATAATAATAATGCAGTTCATCAGTGTATATAAACATGAATGACGTGATAAATAAGACAATCCTTAGGTTATATCCATATATTTTTAATATAATTTCAATATACTATTATTTTAATTACTTATTTTACAACTTAACATGCCATTGCTATACCCAGTACTATGTGGTTTCTGCTGAATAAAGAAGCTATTTTCAAACTTTTTCATGGCTTTGGAAAGTTTTGTGGGTTTATTTTACTTTATCTTTTATTCTTCAAGAGGGGCACAAAAAATCTATACTTCTTATCATATGGTATGTACAGAACTGTAATATTCTGTATTTCACTCCCAAACAGGTATAAGAACATGAAGTTTTTCTGCATCCTGACTGCTTGCTATGATATTTTTGAAATAAGGTTATTTTTGTAGAATTTAGCCAGTCTGAATAGATAATCATAAAAAGCAGCTCTATATAATGCAATACTATAAAACATTTTATCAAACTTATATTATCAAACACCTTGGACTTTTTTTCTCTGTTGTCACTATCTTTCTGTTGCCTTTCATGCTTTGAAGAAAAGGGCCATACAGTACTTAAAACTAGACTGCATAATATGCCTAATAAAATGGTAGTTCCATGGCCTATAGCAACATTCAATGTTATCTTATAGTCATGGATGTGAAGAGAATAAAATAGTAAGTTTCTGACATATCATAAAGAAGTGGTTTTTAACCTGTCCAGTTCATTTATATTTTTATATTTTGAAAAGCACATTATTTGGAAAGGATAAGAGTTATTGATTACTTATTAAAATAGACATGAAGAAAATAATAAAAATTTGGGATCATCTATATGCAGGAGTCATCTTTTCTGAAAAATCGGAAACAGTTTCTGCTCCCATATAAGGTAGAAAGAGTTTGAGTTTTTTGTTCAGTGGCTGCTGCATTAGGACATGTGTGACCTTGTTAGATCTCATTTATCTTTTTCGCTCTTGTCTAATGCCAATAGACCTCCTTTTTGACCACAGTTGATTTTAACTAAAATAAAATGTATAAAATAACAGGATGAACCCTGCACATAGAAGTTAATGCTGTCATTGACAAGAAATTGTCTTTTTTTTTGTGCAGCTTTTAATATGAAACTGAAATTGTAATTCAATCAAAAAGGAAAAATGTGGAGCAAGATCCTGATTTCAGATATAAAGACAAGCAGATACAGAAGGAGAAAAATATTAAATAAGCCTTTCTTGTGTCTGTTGTCGAAAACTGTTTTTTTAATGTAAACCTGCAGGAGCAAAAGTATTATTAATGATAAAAATAAAAATTTTGTTGTAATTCTCTGTATTTTAACATAACACAATTATAGCATACCTAGTAAATTAAACTCCTTAATCATCTTCCATATTTTCCCATTTTGTCGAAAGATTGCACTGTTGTTCATCTATAATATTCATCCCAGAAATAAAATCATTAATCACCTTGTCATCCAGAATAAAGGGTTACGTTTTATTTCTTGTGATATTTAGGGCACAAAACCTGAGAAGATTTAGTTTTTAATAATTCTGATCCACTCATCAGGATTTATCATGTTGAATAAACAGGTAGTCCTCTTGCAATAAATTTCAGTGTAATACAAAGAAGCAAGACACTCACAATTCAATGGTGTTTAAATATCATACATCATAGGGTATGTTTTCCCCCAACAGGGTTAATACTGAATGAAAAATGAAATGTATCCATACTGACAAGTTTTAAATTTTAATTACCTATGTTGTGAAATAGATTCCATAGGCTTCTTCTGCAGTTTGTGGAGAAGGACAAACTCCTTAAGAAAATTCAGTGCACATATGTTAGGCCTTTGATCTGAAACATTCTGGAGAGAAAATAGCAATTATACACATAAAAGGGACATGGGGAGATTGGCCAACTGACTTCTGTCCCTAATATCTGGTATTATGAATAGCTCCCCAAATTTTTCACTTACAGATCTATGTCTTGCTCTATTCTTCAGTGTATTCGATCCTATTTATTGTGGAAAATTCAGAGGTTGGTAGGTCATATTTCCAGAGCCTGTCTTCCTACAGAACTCTGGAAGAATCCCATGAGACAACTGGGGGAGAACTGAAGATATGTTAATTTCAGCAGCTTTTATCTCAGTATTTCTGGAAGAAAAAAAATCAGAGACACATGAGTTTTTGGGCAATGTTGAAAGAACAAAAGTAAAATAGAAGAGACTTTCCATTTACTTTCTTTTCTAGAAGAAGATACAGAGATAAGCAGAAAGCTTTTATCTTTCAAGAGGGCACTACTACAATTTCTAATGCTTACTTCTTTTGTAGCCAACAGTTACAGACTAAGCTAACACACAGAATCATCATATGCATAAATCAGTAATACACTCATCTCTATTAATATTTCATTTTGTTTATTAAAACACAAAACCCTCACTGAACAGGGTGCTTGGAAAAACATGTTTATCTTCTTTGTACGTTGATTACTGTTTATTGTATCCAAAGACATACAGAGTTAGAAAGTGAGGGCTGTTGTATCTAGATATTTATTCTGTAACTAATCCTGGTGGGTTGGTCATTGCTAATAGGTGAACTCCCACCTAGCCACTTGTTCATCTCCTCCCTCAATGAGAACAGGAGAAAAAAAATTGGAAGAACAAGAATGAGGAAGCTTGACAGTTGATATAAAGACAAGGAAATTGCTCACCAATGAGTGTCACAGGCAAAATAGACTCAGACTGAGGAAAACTCAATTACTTTATTGCCTAATTAATATTAAATAATTTAATTAATTAAAATAAAAATGTAGTTAGCACTTCAGATAATGGGAAACAGAAAGACAGAAATTACATCAACACATTTCCTTCACCCTTCACCTACCTTCAAATCAAGTCCTTATTTTCAGTCTCTCCTGCCAGTGCAGTGGGTTGTGAGTGTTATAGGCAATATAGTCAGTGTTGCTACTTTCCTCTTACACTTTTCCAGGTGACAATTCCTTTGTCCACAAGCTATAGGGGATATTTCCTCCAGCATCATGGACCACTTCCTCCTCCTGCTACGACCTTGATGTTTGTTCCCCTGGTTGCTTATCACTCTTTTTGTTCTCTTCCCTTCTGTCTGTCCAGCACTTTTTACCTTTTTAAAACGTTTTTGCACTGGAGACAGCTAGAAGCCAGCTGAATGCTCTCTCTCTCTCTCAAGCCCCTTTCTTAATTTCGAAGTTTATATGTAAGGAAAAAAAAAATTCCATATGATCAGATTTCCCTACTGAATTGAGATTTCTTAATATCTTTTTAATTTGTTTTTAATATTCAAAGTCTTAATTTTAAATCTAGTATCTGAAGCATCTGTTGCCTCTGAGGTATAAATAATTTTCTACATATTGGAAAAGACAACTGATTCAGATTTGTTGCACTTCCAACAACTCCAGGGATAAGCACACTATAGAAAATATATCAGTAACTTTCAGAGTGTTTTATTATTCTTGTGCAGACTTCCAATATTTCTTTTTTATTTTTTCCCAAAGTAAACTAAAGTAATCTTAAAAAGTATGTTTGCCAAGCCTCAGCAGCTACAGAAATCACTCTGCTCACTTCTGGCATCATTGCTTAAAATAAAAAGTACTTAACATCATACTGCAATCTGAAAATTATTACCAGTAGAAGTGGAAATACAAGAAATAAACATAACAAAAAACCCAAATCCCTAACAATTTTTAAAAATTTCCCTCAAACCGTGCAGCCATAGTTGTCAGTATTATTGTGGCATCAAGCCTATCTAAATAAAGAAAAAACCAACCTCCAGAACAAAATGGAAGAATGTTCATTGTTCCAGGAAATTCAAAAGGCATACTAGCATAATTTAGATTATGGACATTTGGAAAATGAATCCTTGTATACGGTCTCAGCTGTACTCTCAGATTAATTCAATGTTTTCTTTCAGCATGTACAACCTGGGCACAATGCTCAGCGTGTGCATGTACCTTTTTGAAAAATGCAACAAACTTTTCCATGGCAACATTCTCTGTAAGAAATGACATTACTCTCAGTACCAGGTAGTGTCCTGATTATACTGAAATAAAGATTTCCTCTTAAGTAAGGCAGAAAAAAAAATTAATTTCACAGTCTGATGTTTGATTCTTCCATTTTCTTGTGTTTCATGTTATCATAGAATGATAGAATCATAGAATATGCTGAGTTGGAAGGGACCCACAAGGATCATCAAGTCCAGCTCCTGGCCCTGCACAGGACACCCCCAGAGTCACATCCTGTGCCTGAGAACATTGTTCAGATGCTTCTTGAACTCTGTCAGTGCTGTGACCACTGCCCTGGGGAGCCTGTTCCAGTGCTCAAACATCCTCTGGCTGAAAAACTTTTTCCTGATATCCAACCTAAACATCCCCTGACTCAGCTTCGTGCTGTTTCCTCAAGTCCTGTCGTTTGCTAACACCTGTATGAAAGGTATCAAGTACTGCCATACTGAGCTAGTAGCTTTCCATGCTCCCTTTGACAGGTGTAAATTACTACAGTATCTTTAGATTCTAGTTTTCATCTCTGAACAAGAAAAAAAATCACTGGTTCCTATTATCTAGCAATTAGATATCACTGCAACTGGTTGCCATAGCTACCAGTTACCTGCTAAGGACTGTTGCCTTTTTGCTAGGATTTCCTTGGAAACCTTGACACAAACAGCAGCATTGACAGCCTCAGTTCCAGCCCTCTGCAGAGGTCTGGCACCCTACCTGGAATAAGGGTCTCCCAGTCCCCTGGAGACTTCCACCTCTACCTGCAGCATCTGATAAGTTATCTGGAGAATCAAATTTGATGGATTTATATCCTCCAGACTCCTCAAACCCTAGGACAGTAACCCAGCTGGAAACTCACTTGTCAATTTATTGAATAGTCTTTCTCATTATAAATTTGCATGAATTTTTACAAATGTAGTGACTTCATTTCTTTTTTTCCTATTTTTTCTTCTCAATATCCCTTGTGTCTTCACTATCTAAAAAGCCAAAATCTCAGTTGCCACAACTGAGCATATACGTGAATTTATACACGTGTGTGTGTGAATTTATACATTTTGCATATGTATATATACATACACATATATAAATATGATTGTACAAGTAAGCAGATATTAGGAGTCAGACCTTTGTATTACATACTGAATTGCTGACATCATTTCACATAGGCAAACATCTTGACAGATGATGAATACATAAGTCAACTAATTCTGGTTAAAGTGTTTATAATAATATTATTATTATTATTAAAATAAAAAAATCAAAACTCCAACATAACCCACTACTCTATTTCCCCAAAATATTCCTAATTAAAAAAAAATTTAAAAAAATCTAACCCACCATCAACTTCAAAGACATTGATGCAACTGTGGAAACATTTGAAGTAAAAATAATAATGATAAAAAAAGAAATATAGAAAAAACTATTTCTAATGAGGGCATGAATCATATAAAGGCAGCATTTCAGATGTTGCACATCTGCAAGAAAATTTCTGCTAGGAGGAGGCATGCTCAGTACATATAATTAATTATATGTTAAAGATGAAAGACAATGCATATAATAAGATAAGGCATTTCTAGCTAATCTAGTGAATCAAAATAAGTTTATAGCCAGGCTTTGCTGGAAATTAAGAATATTACAGTTTCAATGCATAATACTTAAAAAAGGCTTTTGCCTCTGATTCTTGTCCAAGTAGTTAAGAATTGTGGAAATTTGAAGATTTCTTTATTAAGACATCTTGCCAGAATCCTGATTAAAAGAATGAGTTTGAAGAGTTCAGGATCCAAATTAAGATGTTATCAGGAGCATTAACTTTGATAGAGAGGGTCAGTTACCCTACTTCATTTTGGTGTTTAGACTGAACTACAAATGTAAAATTTTATATTCCTCTTTATCCATAATGGAGTATTCTCTGAAATCTCTAAAAGATTTGAAGAAAGAATATGGATAAAATATTCTAGTCTACTTAATTTTGTTGATGAATTGATGTTCTTTTTACATCCATAACATTCTACTTGGAAATATTTTTTTAAAATTCATTTTTTTCTTACCATGACTGTGATGTGAGAATAGGCTTACAGAATTTCATATGGATAATGATACCTTTTGTAGTTTATTAAGTATCCATTATATTTCATGCATCAGTTGATTATTTACAGCCATTTTGGTCTTTTTATTACTTATACAATGGTTGCACATCAAGAAATTTTTGCTTAACTTATACTTAACCTAATTCATACACCTTTTTGATCTTCCTAAAAGATTGATTGTTAAATATCTGTTTGGGAAAAATTTATACATTGAAAAAACTATGTTACACAAACTAAATAATTTTGATCTTGGTTTTAACAATAATGGAGATTCTATAGCTTACCTTAGGTCACTTTTTATCTAACATATGCAAAAGAAAACAAGATTTCATTTGATAACTGCTAATCCTTTCACCTCTTTAACATTCTTTGTGTTTTTATATGTGCACATGTA
This sequence comes from Atrichornis clamosus, assembly GCA_013400975.1. Taxonomy (NCBI): domain Eukaryota; kingdom Metazoa; phylum Chordata; class Aves; order Passeriformes; family Menuridae; genus Atrichornis; species Atrichornis clamosus. The sequence goes on along the minus strand of WBMZ01005307.1, from coordinate 149,825 downwards.
TATAAAACATAAAATCTGGGACCTGATTTCCTGTTTGTTCTGCTGCTGTCTTTCCTTTTGATGGCTCTCAGGCACATGAATGAAGGTATTCTCAGGTGTGAATCTTGGGGATGGTCCTGCAGGCCAGGAGTTGGATATGGTGATCCTTCTAACTCAGCATATTCTGTGCTTCTGTGATTGTGTGAATTATCCTGTCCATGCTCAATTCACGTAAATGTCTGCTCCAATGGTCAGGATAATTTTCAAGAGCAATTTTCTTTTACTATGACTCTATGTCTCTGAAACTTTGGCCATTATTTTTAATACCAGAGGTGTTAGCTGAGTTTCAATATGTACTATGCAGAGCATTAAACAATGACCACAGATAAAGACCTCTTTTATGACATTTTTATTCACTTCAAAGATGGGCAATAGCACAGTTTGTGAGTTGACTAAATGTTGGGAAAATGATACTTGGTTTCACTTGCATTGATTTTCATTAAACCCCACAAGATCACTGCACCATAACTTGCAAGAGCTAAGAGAAGGTTCAACTACTCCCATCTAAAATCTATGTTCCCTATTTATTTTTGGTATTGTGGTGCAAACAATCTCACTAACATTTGTGTCCATTGTGTCCACTTGTGTCCAAGGTAACACAGTTCTTATCTTAAATATAATTTTTGAGAAGACAGATAAGATAGTCCTTACCTCCTTTCTTAGATATAATTTTCCTCTGAAACAAGAGAAAAATTTGACTGAATCTAGACTTTAGAGCTCAATGATCAGTTGAAAAATTCAATTTCTGGTATTACAGATATTCAATAAACTGATTGTATCATTCTGATGTCTGAGAAATCAGTAAGAGAAAAAAAATCATTTGAAAGATATAATGAATTCTCTAGACTTCCTAGTCTTGGAAATCAAGTGGACTTTGAATGTAACAAATATAAATGATGTTTCAGTCATTTACATGAACAGAAATGAGAGCAACTCATATGATAAAGACACTGCAGATTTGAGTATATATGTGCTAGGTAAATCAGGTAAGTTTAACCTGTATATATATATCTAAAATTCGGCCCAGAAGGCAGTAGTAAACATTAATGTCATGCAGATGAACAACAATTTCTCTTGTTCAGCAAATATGTGTGGTGGAGACCTCAAATTAATCACATGTCTTCTTTCCCTCTTAGTCTAGGACAAGATTGTGATGTGGGTTCTAGATTTGAATGATTAATGTAAGATGGGTTTTTCCTGTATAAAATGTATAACACACACTACATCAGATATTTTGGCTTTTAAAAGTATCTTGCTTCACCTACAAAAAAGAAATGAGTCAAAGAAATCCTATTAAACCACTAAAAATACAAATTTTATAAAAATTCCAAATATTACTGGAAATTTCTGACAGTTTTGGAAAACTATGATAATTTTGTATCCAAATAATTTTGCTCTCTACAAAACCTATCAGATATTTGTATTTTTGAAAGAGGTTTGTGAAGAAAGTTTGATGAGAATGTCAGACTCTGGATGTCTCCACCACTCTTTCAGAAACACTGGGACTATGAATTTCCTGAGTATCTGCTATTGTGTTAAATAAAAAATATGTGCTGTATTATATGTACATAATCTCAATAATTGATCAAAACTTCTAGTGAATTCATAGGCTGATTCTTAGTTTTATCACAAAAAATGGGATATTTACACAAAATCTGACATTGTGGTTCTGTGGCTTTTTAACGTATATCCCTGTGGCCCCATTGTGTAATATGGAAAGTTGGTTTCAGTGCGAGAATTGCCAAATCTACTGCTTCTTAGGTTTTTCATAGCCACAAAGGAAAAGCACGATTTTCTTGTCTTCTGTAATACCCTTCACCAGGGTACCAAACATAGATCACCAAGTTGCTACATGTGATATTTTACCAGTCTTAGAAAATCTGACACAATGGCAAAGTCTAATCTGCATTTCATCTTTTCAATTACCTCATCCAAAGCAAACTGCATTAATCACAAGAAGGAAGTGAAAATCTTGTGATATTTTCCACTGATATAACTACAGTTAACTTTGATAACTACAAAACTAAACTGCACCAAAGCACATCCCTACTTATGATGTTAGTGTGCAATTATCTATACTGGTAAATTATTATCCTCCTCCCTGAAGGAGAGTTCTTTCTATAATAACAGCATTCTCTCAAACAAGTATCAGGAATGGCTTATGGATAATTCTAAATGGATTATTTATTATGTATGAAGGAGTATAGGAGAAGAAGTGTTGGCCATATTGAAATAAAGATAAGGTACAGCAACAACTAACAAATATGCAAATAAATACAACTAGTTATCTGTGACACCTTATCTATGTAGCTATCGTATTTGGAATCTCTTTTCTGATTTTTTATTCTCTGTTTATATATAGTTCATATATTACACTTTATGAAGTTGTCTCATCCTGTATATGTACAGCTTTCATAACACATGGGGGCTTTTCTAACTAGTACATAATCCCGGTAATAAGAGGTTGCATTGGGAAGGTGGGGAATTTCAAGTGTTCACAACACTAGAAAGGTAACAGCTATAGTAAGTAACACAGTTCTTATTGAAATAGAATTGGCCGAGCCTTGAGAGACTCAAAATGTTATTGCATCTTCTTTAATAAAACCATTTGGTTTGCTTAATAAATGAGAAAAATGAAGCATATGTGTTGCACATCTTCACAAATGTTATAAGCTATGGAAGCTGAAGGTTACAGTCAAGCACCTTTAGTCTCAGGCCCTTTTGCAGACATAACGTAGTCTCACTCAAGGTGCTTAATCTCAATAAATGAAATGTACCCAGAATAATTCCTGTCCTTTCCCAAGAACATTGATGAAATAATTCAACACCAATTTCAGTCCCAAATTCTGACAAGCAAACCTAGTTGAGGAAAGATTTGCAATCATGTACAGTGCAGTTGTTTGGAAATGCTGTCTTTGCCACAGGCCAGTGGCTACTGTAGATAAATGGTGTGATCCAATTGAGAAATCCATGACTAATGTACAAATAGAATTTTAAAAAGGAAAAAAATTCTGGACCTTAGTAATTGCAAAAATAATCAGAGAATATACTATGCCTTTCTTCTTTATCTATATGGGCCATTTTTATACGGCACATTTTTTAAGAATAACTTCACAGAATCAGTAATTTTAGCAATAAGTAGAACCCTCTATACCCAGATAGTCCCCTGAATCTGGTATGGATGACAGTTGTTAGCTGTTAAAGTCACCGGTTTGTGGGAAGAAAAAAAAGTTATGAATACTGTGTTTTGGTGTTTTGGGTTTGTTGGGATTTTGGGGGAGTTTTTGTAAGCCAGAAGCCCTATTTTTAAACTCAACACCTTATTTCTCACAGTAGGCAGAAAAAACTGCTTAGGGAAAGATGGTGAGAAGCAGAGTGATTCTTTCCTAGGAATGTCTTCCACTGTGCAGTATTCAGTGATCTTCTTGAGGCAGAAACTGGCAGCAGTCCTCTCATGTACCAGTTACTGTTGGACCTGTCCTGCACAAGGACATCTCCTACCTAATTTAATGTAATTTACATTCTTGACGTCTGCAAAATGTAGTAACAGCAATTTCCACAAATGGATGACACATTGAGAAGTCCCAAAATTGCCAGATTTCCTTGTTTTATATCTTCCTATTTTTTCATTTTCCCTTTAGTTCCTTCAATGTAATAACATAATAGGCAAATAATGAAAAAAATGTTACTGATTCATCTTTTCCAGACTTTACAAAATTCAGTCATGTTTCCCATCCTTTGGGGTTTTTTCCAAGACATGAAATTTACATTTATGTAACTTCTGTTTTTAAGAAGACACTTCATGTTTTTTCCCATTTTTGTGCCTTTCTCTGCACATTTACTACTATTAAATAATTCTGGGGAGTGACGGCAAGAACTATAGTCAATCTTTACAATGCATGTATCAAATTAAAATAGTGCTATAAAATTTTTCATTGTACTTTCCTACCAATTACTGATATCCTATTTAACAGCTGCTGAATTTTGACTATTTAAAAAGCTGTTGAATCCTGAAATTTTCTAAAACCTATCCTCACTGATCCCAACAACATATTCCGTGGTAATAGATAACTTAGAATCTGTACTTTAATTTCACCATCATCTAGCTAAATATAAACTATCATGAAATAATTTGTATTTCACCTCTTTGAAATCAGATTTTTTATTTTAACAATTTCATATCATATGCAAATTTTGTTACTACAATATTCAATCTCTTCTGTGCATCTGTGCATGTAATATATATACCTGTGCAGGAACATTACAGGTCCCTGGTTGACTTGATGTAGTCCTTGTCCGTATCAATCCCTGTGAAGATTCTTCTCTAATCTGTTTTTTATCTTTCAAAATTATCTTTTAAATCAGATGTAGCACACTCTTTTGTGAGCTTTGAGAGTCTCATTTTCCTCAAGGATGGTTTTCATGAGACTTAGTTTTTGCAGTTCAGAAACATTTATCTCATGCGTTTTCATTGTTTTGCATGTTTATTTCCTATTGTGGCTGTATCTCATGCATTTCTATTGCAATACAACAGCTTCCCCCCTAGGTCCATGTGCCAGGTACAGGTATCTGACTGGACCTACGATCACCTCTAAGTAATCTGCAGAAGAATCTGTCAGAAAGAACTCATTGTATTCCAGCTGCTGAAATAACAGTGGAAGATAAGACCTTCAGAGATCCCATCTTCCGCCTCTCCAAAGGCTCATTCTCAACCAGCTGTATAATGTATGTTCTCTCCTTGAAAACTGTTTGATAAGAATTTACTGTAGCCACTGGCATCACGTAGAATAGTATTGTGAATATGTTATATAATATGTTAATATTCAAAGCAATTGAGAGATCTGAATATATGCACAGACAGTTCACACCTCAAAATATTGTAACTATATTTTTTTAATGTGAATTTCTTTATTCTGTCTCCATGAATTATTTAGTAGAATACCTTTGTCATACAGTCCCACTTCCATACGTCTACAAAATCACTTTCATAGCAAAATATGTATTTTGAATGGATAAAATATTTCCCCTCCACCTTGTACTAATTCTCCAGTGTAGTGTATTACAGCATGGCATAGGTTTCTGAATGTCACACACTCTCCTTGAATTTATCTTTGACCAGACTATTAATAATTATGAAGGAATCGTGAATAAAGAATGGTATTTATCTTTCTGCTACAACGTTATCTTGACCCACGGTGCCACAGATAGCGTTGTCTCTGTCTCGTTTTGGTCATTCCGTATTCACCTGTCTCAAGGTCAACAGGATGATACAATAATGAGAAAGTAGAACAAACACTGTCTAATGGAAGAAGCATTTCATAAAAACCTGTGATGGCATCTCTACAAAGACAGCAAAGGAATGCAGCTTTTTAACTGAGCACTATCTGACAGATTCAATAATCAGGGGAAAGACTTAATTGATGACATTTCATTAGCATAATGAGTTGAAGCTGGGAAAAGAGAGTCTCTTATTAATTAATCAAACAAAGCACGAACTGTTTCAGTCCCTTACTCTCTGCCATTTTCCATTAATCATAAGACTGTGTATTAAACTCATTTGAATTCACTAGGTGTTGAGTATTTCTGTGGGGAAAGTATTGGCAGAGTGGCATGCTCAAGTGAACACACTTACATAGCCATGAAGCATATTAGAAATTCATGTTTGTGAACTTAAACTCTCATCTCTGCAGGAAGCGCTGACAATATTTCTTAAAAAACCACCAGACCTCAGTAGCCACCAGTGTACAGACAGAAGCTATCCTCTCTATCTGTCGGTTATCTTGCTGCAAATTTTTAACCCATCAGGGTGAATTTTCAGTACGACAGGGGAGGCAAGGGCTGTGCTGATTACTCCCAGAATTGTTTTTACAACACAGTCTGCCATGCATTGGACAATTTTCCTTATTATTCCCAGCTGTACTTTCTATGTATTTTGCTTTGCATTTATGTAAATAAAGAAAAGTAAAACCAGAGGTATTCAGAATTTCGGAAGGGCTAAACTTCTGCTTTTTCTTGTTGTTATATTTATTTTGTGGAGAACATTTGTAGCCTATGATGGTGACTGCCTGAATAAACTTTCAATAGCTAGGAAAATGGGCATAAATCAGGAGTCCTCCATGGTCTAAGCAGAAAGATATTTTTCCTTTTCACCTTTAGTGTACCTTTCCATTGGAGGAGAAAATTATATCTGAAGACCAGAGAGAAGCAGCCAGAGATTTTTGCCTCTTTATAGTAGTGCTTATATTGGAGAAGAAGGATGCATTCTAAATGGCTGCATATTCAAGTTATACAATTTTGTTATTAAACTTATTTTCAACTCTTTGAAAGACAGAGGTAGCTCTTATGCAGCTGGTAGTTCTAATCATAGGCTTGAGAAACATGTTCCTTCCGTGTGAATCTTGAGTACTTTCTTAAAACTCAATGTCAGTAAAACAGAGAATAATTTTATGCAGAGAACTCTTTACAATTTAGGCTCTCATAATGGTTTCTTTGGGTACTTGCTGATAACAAGGTGATTGAAGTGATGTCAAATACAACAACAGTACCTGCTAGTTAACTCAGATGTTTTAGAGGAAAATGGCCATCACCCTTTTGAAAAAATATGTTTCTTAGCTGTGTTTTGAATGGAGCTCTGTTCTCAAAACAAAGTGACTGCAAGCTCAGCTACAGGGGCAGGCCTTTAAGAGTCTGTAAGTAGAATTTTATTAGATTTTGATAATTACTCAGTCTTTCCAAAGTGACTGCAGAACAGTGAAAATTTAGGCAGGCACATAGATGTTTTACTTATCAAAAACTTGTTGTAAAGAGGGTTAAGGGCTTGTCAAAGACATGGGTTTAGATTTAGTTACCTAGGCCCCTTATTCAAACATGATCTAGTGTCTAAATATCATTGAAAAACTTGACAAACTCTACTTTCTGGGTGACAAATCTCATTTCTTTTCAATTTGATAATAGAATCAATAGTTTAAGTAATTTCTGATAAGACTTAAATTTAATGGATAAAAGCCACAGAAGAAAGGCATTTAATAGTGATGAGACTGCAGGCTCTTGCCACTGCACTTGACTGTAACTGCAGCAGACAACAAACTCTGAAGACAAACTTATAAAAAATTGTTTTTTCATAAACTAGTGTTAATTAATTTAATATTGACAGAATTAGTACAGTAGATAGATATGTTCTGCAGTTAGCTAGGTTTGTTTTCAGCAGTAATACTGAAGCACTGCAGGTACATAGAATTGATGCACTGCAGTATAGAACAATATAAATATTGCAGCACTGCACACTTTTGTGCTTTTGATTTTAGTATCTACACTTTTACGATTATCTCTAGTGCCAGATACAATACATTTTTATTAAGGTCTTCATAGTCATTGCAGAATTGTATTTTTAACTTAGTTTCAAAGCCTCTATTTAAAATTTGAAACCTACTGTACTATAATTTCAGACCATGTCTATTTCTCTGTATTCACATGCATAACATTCTCACAACTCACAGAAATAAATGATGTTCACACAGCTAGTGTGCAACATCTTTTTCAGCTGTACCATCAAAGGATGTGAAGAAGAATGCAGAATTTATCAATAGACTTAACACTTTCACCTACAGAAAAAGAACTGAATCAAGCAAAAATTATTACCTTATTCAAACTTTGTGTATATTTAACAAGGTGCCTAATCTGGTCAAGGTTCCTGATTGAGGCTTATGTATGATTTAAAATCTGCTTTGCTTAATATGAATTCAAAATAGGTAATTAAAAAGTGGAGTTTTTTCCTAATAATAATGTAAGAGAGAGAGTACTCAATTTTTCTTTATTTATTTGCAAAGCATTTTATGTTTTGTAATAGTATATCTGAGAAAAAAATAAGCTGCAGTTTAGAAGTTGGTTGTTGGATGTTTTTTGCAAGAAAAGACTGTATACGAATTTTTCTGTGTATTTCTATTGCAAGCTAATTAAGAAATCTATCAGCTTTTGGTAATTCAATATCCAACTTATTCTAGTATTAAATTATTAAATATTCATACTTTTAAAATAGGGATTAGTACTATCAGTGAACAATTTAAAAGCAATATGGACAGGAACGTGAATATTTTAAGACTTAAAATTACTTCCTGAAAATTTATTTTTTAAAGGTAATTCTAACCACTATGGAATCTGTGGAGGACTACAATGAGATGAAAATTAAATAAAAATGTCTATGTTTATTTCATCTGAGCCACAGATTTTCCTGAGGCTGCAGGAAGTTTTAGTGGACATTTTGTAACAGGGAATTGCAGATATCCTCCATTTGGATGAGTTGCACTAATGGCCATATTCCAACCCCAGTCTAAAAATAGTTTGTAAAATGGGGCTGATTTAAATTCAAAAGCAGATTAGTAAAATCTTATTGAAGTGAAAAGCTATGAGGGAATAAAACATTGCGTGAAATTAGACAGACAATAGTGGCAGTTGTTTATGGAGCCCTCCTTATCGGGTCCCTATAGAGTTAAATGTGTTGGTCATACTCAGCTAGGTGGCTGTGAGGACTTAGAGAATGCAGCTGAATGTCTCAAAACACTGTAAAAGAAGGAAGTTCTCATAAGATAAGAGTCCACAACGGACTTGTGATATGCGCAGATGGCAAAAACAGGAAGATGCTAATTCCAGGCCTGGTAAAGCAGGTCTGGGTAATGCATCTGGACAAAAATTCACACGGCAGCAAACTGTGGGAAATGATACACATGCCAGCCCAAGTTATGGGAACGGCACCTACGCCCCCTGGATACCAAGGACTTGGACTGCATAGAAGAGGTACCTGCAGAAGAACCGCTCTGGGACCCCCACCACAGAAGACCAGGGTGAAGAAGGACCAGTGGGATGCCACAGGAATCCACTTGGTGGTGATATCTTTTGCTAAATTTCTCTCTCTCCCTTTCACTCTCTTTCTCTTCCCCCCATCCCTATTTCTAACTCTCTACCCCACATCTACTGTTAAATAAAATCTGTACTATTGACTTCAGTTGTGGTCCTGTTTGCTTCTGAATTCAGGCAGAGGCATCTTTTATAAGTAGATCATATCAGTGGGTAACATTTTCCTGCTGGTGACTGATTATTAGTGCATAGTCTTAGTGCACAGCCACTCAAGTGTGTACAGAAAACAGACACCAAACTAGAAAAGGTCTTTCCTCATATTTAACTCTGGCAACGTCTCCCAATTCCTAAGTAAGACATCATCTAATTCGTTGACTTTGTGGTAGAAGATCAGCACAATCCCCAGAAAACTTTTTGGAAAGATCTGATTTCACAGGTGCAGTGTGAATATGGACATAGAAGTAAATAATTTGAGAAAAAAAAGCTAGTATGAAATTCCTAGTGAGAGTTGTATTTGAAAAATATTTAGGGTTCTTGTATGTATCTACTGGCAGAGATTCAGGCATCTCATGAAGCTTTTCTAACTATGGATAGTGGATGTCTACTCAAGGACTGAAATTTTAGGCTAAATTCCTTTTGCAGCTTTAGCCCACAGTGAGCTGTTACATTTAAATTGTCCCTGTGAAGTGCTATACTACTCATTTTCTTGTAAGGCATGTAGTAAAATAAATTCATAGTTCCAGATGCAACTGCACATTTTGCTCTTTCTCATAGAAACTTATCTAGAACTATTCTCCCAGCCTTTCTCAATGGGCTTTTATGAAAATACCATCTGTACTGTTGGTTTTCACATTAAATATAAATGCATACATTAAAGGAAAAAAAGTATATTTAAAACAAAGTTTTGCCAAGATGTATAATTAGAGAAATAAAAAAATAATTAATACTTATTAACCCCAAATCAGTACATCCTATAGCATGTTTTGACATATACAATGCAGATTGCTAAAATCTTTGCAATATATCAGAAATTAATATTTTGATATCAGAGTCAGCTGATTTGGGCTGTTCAGGAGCTTATGAGAAATGAATAGTCAAGAACCACTGGATCTGGCGTTATAGGTTACGTCTCTTGTCACATTGAGTATGAGTATCTGGGCAGCAGCACCATATGAATGTAGTTGAGTTTCTTTATTTTTCCATTGTATTATACCTCAGAAACGTGATTAATCTTAATAGGTAGTAATAAAAAATTGCATGTGGGTGGACGTGTTATTCCTGAAGCATCCCTCTACAGGGATAAATAATCACTTCAATAATTTCATGCAGTATAGAAGCAGAGAATTGAGCATATTAAGAATGACAAAGTAAATCTTAAATATTGCAACCACACAATTTCAAGCCAAAGTATTTCAACTTCTCATAATAAAAACTGTTCCAATAATTTAATTTGTAAGATTCTTTTCCTATTCATAGAAAATCAACTTCTTCGAAGACGCAATTTTTAATATTTCTGGATTTAATTTATTTTCTGCATGTACAGTATTATGTTATTTATTGCTGCTACAAGTAAATTCTCATTATATATTTTCTGCAGAATGTGTATGTGATAAAATCTTGAGAATATGATTTGCTTAAAGCAACATAGTAAATTTCAACAACTGTTTTGGAAGTTCAATTAAGTTAAAAAAATTAACTCGCTTCTCAAAAAACACCTTACCACATCAAGAAATCTAATATTACAAATGCAAATATATTGAATTAAAGAATATTACTGATGAATGTGAGAATGTTATAATATCCTGTTTACAAAAAAAATTTGTATGTAGGTTGTTCTTATTCCTAAATCAATATTGGTAGCAAGTTTTGTGGTCCTGAGAATCCTCATTTATAAATACGGGCAAATTAATATACATTTTTTCACAAGAAATTATTTATTAATTGGATGCAAGATGACATTTATTTGCACTTGACAAAAATATTAGGATATATTTAAGACAACATATAAACTTTTTTTTCCTGGTTAGCATCTAACTCTGATTATAATGTATTACAGAAAGTATAGAGAGCATTTACATGGAAAAATAAAAAAGAAAAGAACAGATAATTTTATCCAAAGAAAAAAGATGTCCATGACTTGTGAATTACATCTGGTGGGCTTGGTAAAAATGACGAGGATGTTTGAAATATAAGTTAATACAAGTAATTATTATTTTTTGTTTACATAAAGTGAAATTCTCCACATAAACCCCATTCATAATCTGATGAGCTTCTATGCAAAGTTTTTTTTGTGACTTGTCAACATTTCTGTGTGACTTCAACATATAAGTTTGCAGCAGCTGTTGCCTGTTATCACTCTGCTTGGTAAGACAGACAACTGAAAATGTTGCCTCATAAATATTTCTAATATAAATTTATCAGTGCTTGCTTTTATTTTTGAATGTTATTATGATAACCACTTACCATGATAATATTAGCTTGATTTTACCCAGATTTTAATTTCCCAGAATTCTCTGTCATCTGGTTAATTTTTCTTACCTGGTTATTTACCTAAATTCCTGCAACTATAAAACCCAAAATTGCTTACATTTCTTAACGTTTCCTAAATATTTCAGCACAATTTTTTTCATAGTTGAGCAACATATACAAAGAGAACCTTTGTCTGATTCCATTTTCTACATATAAAAGCCTGAATTAGGCGTGAAGTTTTTATCTCAATTACCCTGTTAGTAGCTAAATGTTTGGAAACAGAAAAGATGATGCCTCAACGAGTGATATGATAAAAACATTTCACATAAGGACATTAAATTGACTAAACTTGCAAAAAGACTGAGAAGGATTTTTTTTTAGATCTCACATATGCTGTGAAAGAAAAATGGAAAAGAGCCAGACTCCTGACTAAACAGAACATTAATCTAAGCATTCTGACTCTATATTCTAATCTGATTTCTAACTACATAAGAAAGTTCAGCAGAACTTTATGCCCGAAATCATGGCAGTGTATCAACAAACAAATGCAGTAGAATAAAATTAACCTTTGATGTTTGGAACCCAATACAGAGAAAATTATGGTAGCCAGACTGAAAAACAGACAGAAGTCACTGTCATATATTCTCTATTCACCAACACATCTATACCCTTCAAATAACAACAGCTGAAATTAACATATTATAAAAGAAAATAAATCCTTTTCATCCCTAAAACATGACAGTCCCTATTGTCCCAGACATCCCCAGTCTGACACTACCTTGTGGTTGGTTTAGTAGATATATAGTGGTTTAGGGAGACTATGACTGCAGTGGTTATTCATTCTGTTCTGCTAATGTGTGCATGTACACACCAGACACAATGTCAAATGTAGCTGTTCTATCTGTGACCACTATCTACAGTAGCTGATGTCTCTTCAGATGTTTTACCCTCACTCCAATGCACTTATCATTTGAATGAGGAATCTCAACCTTAGAAAAATAAATATTCCTCTTAGAAGTTTATTCCTAAAGATAAATAAGAATATGTAATTGGTAATGAATCTCTTGAACCACATCTTTCCTAAAAATATCCTGTGGGTTGGAGGGCAAATCTTTAAAAGATCGATGTCTTAATAACCATTATCCATCTTATCATTAAATTTTAGCTGTAGTCAGGAATTTTTTAACCATTTGAGATATTTTTATTCTGTCTCAGTTTTTAGCTTTCACATGTGACCAAAGAGACATTTTCTATAAAAGACCCTTGGAATGTATTGTTCAATACATAATTGCTAAATCAGAGCACTCAGGACTGAATGAAAATGATCACACTCACCATCTGTTACAATCACTTCAGATGCCAGCTCCAACTGGTATATTGACTGATGGTCTGAGAATGTCTTCATGGTTAACAGAGAAACTCAGAAGTCAAGAAAATCATGCTGTTCCCAAGTATCCCTAGTGTACCTCAATTTTTTTATCAGAATAAAGTAATAAATTTTACCATTCTCATGGGCACATTTTAAGGTGCTGCTTAGTTTTTTAACTAGTTTTTAAAAATTGTTTTGAGATCTCTAAAATATTTTTCAAGTTCAGCACTCTTAAAATAAATGCAAAGTGTTTTCTTCTTTGAATTTAGCTTGTTTACTCAATAGTGAAACTGAAGTATTTCTCACTCTCTCAGTGTATTTGCGACCTTCTTTTCTCTGATTTTTTTTGGTGGATATGCAACTTTCTGCTATTGATTCTCCATTACTCAAGTCCTGTTAGTGAATATTTAGACTCATCTTTCCATGTTCTTATTTCCTTTATTTTCAAATTAGTTTCCTAAACCAAGGAGTCAAATATATTGTCACTAAAATTTGGATTCTGTGTTATTTATTTTTAGAGTAGAGTGTCCAGGATGTATAAAATAATAGTTTTATTTTTCTAGGAGTCAGGTGTCCTGCATTTTAGCCAAGATGGAGAGGTAATTAGGTGCAAGGGGAGCTGCACCTAACTACACACAAGCTATAAAGAAAAGGTCTGCTCTTAATTACATTAAAAATGTGAATTGGAACCATGCAAAGATACAAAAAGGAGAACATATCTACAGTGCCATCAGTCTGTTAGAGGAACACCTAATCTAGCTTTAAACTAGTTAGAGCAAGTCATAATCTAGCTCATGCAGCACAAGGCTCTAACCTTTCCCTTTCTATGACTGTTATCACTATGTAGAGCTCTCAGATCGTTCCTATCAATTTTAGTGCCATACTGAAGTTGTGTCTTGCCCTTCCTTTCCTTTTAGTGAAACTTGGTCTGTAATTTGTCTCAATAGCTCGATAGCAGTCTAATTGATACCAGGACATTGTTGCAGCAGAGGGCTGCTTTTCCCTGAGAATGTGCTCAAGCAGATAATGCTATTTCAGACATTGCATCAGAGGCTTCACATCACCTGCAGTGCAAGAAAAGTTTGAGACAACCATGTATCAGTCTAGTGTAATTCAGAGCATCTTCTCTTCCATTCTAACATCAATTAATATGAAACATACACGATACATATAATTATGTGCCATAAAATTAATATGATTTGATGCTGAGTAGCTGATTTAATCAGTTACTCTTAGGAAGGCAGTTGTAAAGAAAAATTTGACAAAGCATCTGGCTGGCTTTTCTCCATTTACTTTTCTATATTTTAAGACACCTATATTATGTCCCCATTTTTTAAAATTTGATTTTCATTGAAATATGATAATTATTTTTCCTTCTATGCAATTATGAAAGATTTCCATGTCTTTTTACTCCCTCTTCCTACCCTTTCCTTTGCCTGTTTTGTACCCTACATCTTGATTCTTCCTCTATATCTCATCCTATCTGGCAGTAATCAAATTCCAATATTCTTCCTGAGTGAAAATCAGAACATTCCTAGTAGGACTGAAGCAGTATTGATGTTATTATTAACTTATCTATATAAAATTTTAACACATTTGCTTTTACATGTTTCCATATGGAACATGTTGATGTTTTCCTTGTAATAAATATTGTGAGGCCTTCCTTTAGAGTGACCATTGATAACCTTTGACATCCAAGCATGTTGTAAATTGGTAGTCAGTCCAACAGCAAAAAGCTGCAAATCTGCATGGTTTAGTCATTAATCAGTTATTAATCCAGTACTCTTCATGTTGTGGAGTTTTTTCATTGCCTATCACAAAAAAGAAGACTGTTGGTTGGGTACTGGAAATAATATTATGGCATTCTAGATTCCCAATGTTATAATTCTACTTCCACAGAAAAAAAAAGGATTCTTAGATTATGCAAAGCAGCAATAGTTCCCTTGACAACAGTGGTGAACGTGAATTTGCACTACATATATGTTTTAACTACAGCATTCATTGATGCAGTAGTGACTATGCATATAATTCTTTCACATCATTAATTTGCTTTTAATGGTATTGTTTAGCTGACCCTAAATGTAGTATTGATTCAAATACTATGATTCCCATACTTACATGTTATTTGACCTTCTTGTTAATGCTGTCCTGGAAAGCAATCTGGAAGAAACTGTTACCCGTTTTAGAAAGAAAACAAAAAATTCAATTAGAATCTCATTTTGACAGCAACTTTTTTGCTATTGTGAGATCTTCAATATTATAATTTCTGCATTTTCTTTGATTTGCTTCACTTTAACTTAATTCCTTGCTATGCAAGTGAAGATCTATGTCAAATTTTGAATCAATCCAATCAGAGGGTTATATTTATTATTCTGACTTCACAGTCTTGGATGTCATATTATCTTAATGTGAGAAATTAAGATGAACTAAGTACTTTCTTAATTTGTAAGCCTAACTCTACTTTCACATACCGATCAGATTAACATAGCTAGTTTGATCTTCTTATGGAAAATACTTTTTTTATGCAATTCCAGTGTATTTCTGTGTGTCTGTCCATATGGTTAACAAATCTGGCTGAGTTCATATTTTGTTCACAACAATATTTTGTTCATATTTTGTTCATACTGTATTTTAACACTTACTATGCTTATATGTTTGTACGAGGGGAACAATCTGCCCCAAAAAGATACATTAAAGGTATTGCTAGCAGTTGGTTTGAAGTTCATGCTGGGAAAAGTATTGTTACACAAGAGGTTGGAACAGAAACAGTGCCAGATAACAACCTGTCACTATAAACAGAGATTTCCAACTATCCCTATTTAGAAAACAATGGGTTTGCAACCTCCCAAAAGGAGAAGCCTAAATAAGAAACAATCAAAAATCAGTCTTTCTGATTAGGGGACAATTATTAAATACATAAAACAATGATAAAGATGATCAGTTTTAGGGATTTGTTTACTATTTTGGTACTTCACTGCTTGATGAATGAGTTTATAACTTGACCTGGTGTTGTTATCTAGATGGAGCATTCACTTCATGTTTATGGAACAATAATACAAGTAATATCATTCATACTAGCTTCTATCATTGTAGGATATAGATTAGATTAGATTTGTACTTTTCACACTAGATTTAGAGACACTTAATTTTGATTCTGGCCTGAAAGATTTGCATGAACCCACAGTCAATGGTAATACTGCCTACAATCTCAGAAATCTATGAAATACTTAGGATATTTTATTAATAACTCCATGAGAAGCGTGTCAGAAAGTCTGGTTCTGACCTCCACTTTGAGATTTTCTTTTGTTTTGAAAGTTTTTGAGATCTTACTGGTTTGTTCATTGAAGTATAGAGTACCAAACTGGCAAAAAATCTGCAAATTTTGATTACGATTTTTCTAAACAATGCAGAGGCTCATATATTTGGCTCCTCTATCTTAGACATATTTCAGGACAAACTGCATAATTCTCTCCTGATAATCAGATATTTAATCATGAGTATTTCATGGTTCACTTAGATTCAGGAACTGTATTTCCACCATATAGGTAGAAAACGTCATCTAAAAAATGGGATTTTTCACAGGAGAACACCAGTGTTCTCCCTGCTGTTACTTATCTCTCACTGTAATCTCGTGTCCCTACAGGAGGCACCAGTCGACCATGTTATATAACGACTGTTGTTGGCAAATGCGAGCAATGGAACAAATGCCAGCCCTTCCAAAGCCAATTCCTGTCAATGCCTGCTCCCTGGTTGGCACAGAGCACCCTACTCAAATGCTAAGAGGTTTGTTGGCTTCACTGTCTGCTATAATTCACCTTGTTACGGAAGAAAACAGCTGTCCCACGATCATGTCCTGGAAATATGCCATAAGAACTCACTGAGTTAAAATCCCAACTTGACTGCTAGTATTAGGATTCAGTGTCATGACTGCTGGTGGATGAATTGTAGAGTAAACTTAAGGGGACAGAGTATAATTGATTAATTTTTAATGCTATGTCTGGAAAATGGTCTGCACTTGAAAATATTTATTGCATGCACAATTAGCACAGCTCTGACATTTTATGTGTTCAGAAAGCAGAGGAGTCAAATGAAACTTTCCATTAGACACACAACGTTATGCACACTGGTAGGATTTGCTGTTCAGTTGTCAGATAGAGATACTGACTGACCTATCCATGAAATCCTGAAGGATACCAATATAATAAGTCACTTTTCTCCCCAGAAGGCATCTTTCTACTTTCTTATCTAATCTGGATATCAATTCAATACCACAATGTTGTGTTAAAATGCTTTGCTAAAGAATGTCACTCTACTATTTCATAACCAAATGGATTCACTTTCTGAATATAGAGATATTAATTGTAAAAATATACTGTAAGATAGATTTGGGCCTCCAGTGGTTTTAATCCTCTATTTATTTCAGTTAATAATAGCCTTCAATTTTAAGAAAAAAAAGAAAAAATGCCATAAAGAACAACTCAGTTCCCAGTCTGAAGGTTGCCTTTGAACTTTTTAATTCCCTGCAAAGTATTCTCAAACTAGTTCCAAAGCACAAACTTTCATTGGAATACCTGATTTAATTTTCATAGCCAAATAAAAATATGAGAAAAAAAGAAAACTGAAAAATCTATAAAAGAAAGAAGACTGAGAAAATTATATCATGTCAGATAAATGGCTGTCAGTTTATTTAGTTCATTTTAGGGGACTGTAGGTAAGCCTGCAGTCATATATGCAGATTGATGGAACATCAGATTATTTTCTTTGACAAATTCATTAAGTATTAGAATTCTGAATATGGAAAAGGAATGTACTTTCATGAATATCTATTTCATGTTTTGAGTATCTTCATCTGTAGTAGTAAATGTAAGTTATGCTTTGAGTGTGTCATTTTGTAATACAAATATAAGTCTAGATGGAAATTTTCTTTAGCAGTGTCTGCTGTGAGATTTCACTTTGCTGTGTTCAGTGACATCTAGCATAAGCTCCATTTTAAACTCAGAACTCTTCAGGGCAGGATCATTGTTAGAACACTATAATAAACTCATCACTCATATTTTTATCACCACATAAGAAATATTAATGATAGCAATAACATTTTCTAAATATAGATATTTACAACCTGATAAACCTCTCAGCTGGGAAACCATTTAGAGAGATGTATGTGTGACTTGAGAGAGCCAGTTTCTACTCTTACACTTTTGTACCTCTGCTGATTCAAATGAGCAGCTGGAGATACCACAAACTTAAAAAAAAAAAGCCAAGCCAGTATAAAACCAAACTAGCCTAGTGTTTAGGATGTTTAAGAGTCCAAGCCACGTTTATTTGTGTTTGAATATTTGTCTCTATTTTGCAAGAAGAAGTGCCATTAATAGAAAACTAGTTTATTATCTAGGTGTCCTAAATGTCACAATAGTTTCCTTACTACATCCTATATATTTTTTTTTCTCTCTTCTCAGTGTCATTCTCTGAAGTTTCTTGGTATGAAAAAGTAATTTGTATTTTCTCAATAGAAGAAGGAAATAATGTGAAGTGACAAAGAAGCAAAAAATATTAATTTGTTCTGATAATTTCAGTAAAACCCCAAAACAACTTTCATAGTACAGTACCACTTTGTATGATTATGAGTATTGGAATCTGGACTTTAGCAGAAATATTTCTTGCTCTCTGATTAGTTTTTCTGGTTTTCCTCAAAAATTAAATTTTTATAGTTCTATTATAGGGTCATAAGAAACCAGCAAGTCAGACATCAAATAATATTCTGGTGCTAGAAAGAATATTCAGACCACCAGACCCATTCAGCTCTATAGTCATGAACACTGACCAGTACCTTGGTCATAATTTGTGACTGGAATGCCCCCTTGTCAGCCAGTGACAGGCTATATTCATCAGCCTGGCACCTAGGAATCCAGTGCAAATTATTCCCCTAATATGACACTTAAAAAGTCTACTATTGTTCCCAGATGTGTAGGACACACAGCATGTGAAGAAGTCCATCTCCTTCTGCAGGAACAAAAGTATTCAGATGTTGGATGTTCAATAGATCAGTAGGCACCTGACAGGAATCCAGGGCAGAGAGTGTTGAACTGCTTTGCTTTGAACTGTCCAGAGATGCTCAAGCTGAGTATTTGTTCTGGCAATTTAATACACATTCCTCAGTATTCTCTTGAGTACTTGAGAAAATACAAAAATCTTGCTATGCAGTACTACTTTTAATTGTGATGGTGTAATTGCTAGCATAGACATTCATTGTTAAACAGCAAAACCAGCACTGAAATTTCTCAATTAAGTCTAAAGAATGTTAAAAATTAATAATTTGGATATTTTAATATAATTTTTATACTTAATTTTCAAGAGTACTGTACAAAATTGTTAGTTGGAAGCTGACAATGCACAGAATATACAGGCAAAAAAACCACCGTTAAGCTCAGTTGCAGTTAAAACTCTGGTCAAAGACCAGATGCTATAGATGAGAAAAGAATCTTTCACGGAATATTGAGCTCCCTCCACAGTGATATTGAGGAGCCATGCAGTACTAAATACCAGTAAGGATTAGTACTCATGGATATTATAATCTGCTTTATTGAGCAAAGGGAGCTCTATCAATTGCTGTATAATTTGCTTCACTGAGAGGCTGATATGCTTTACCAGCATTTGATTTTACAAGCCAAAAAATTTAGCACAGCTTCATTATAAACGAAGAGTATAGCAAACTTTTCTGTAATTCCCATTAATGTTCAGTACTCTTCGTCATAAAACTACAAGAAAACAAAATACATACTGTTAGTGAAGAACTTCAAAATAGATATTAAGTAGGATGTGCTAATAAATGAGGACTTGACTGAATTTGGTCTGTGTACTGGAAAGCTTTTCTTACTTGTGAGAGCTCAAATATGCCTCATGAAAATGTAGCTGTTTCTCTGCCGTTGTAGTCAAACCATTTCTTAGGGTTGGGAGAGAAAGAGATGTGGATTCTGAAAGATAGATTGAGGCTACAGAATGGGTAATCCACATTAAACAAACACCTGGTATTCCTCTGACACTGGAGAATGCATTTCAGATTGACTTCTCACCTTCTTCTCCATGCAAATACATTAGCTGTTCCCACACAGGAGGCACTTGATACTCCTTTAATCCTGCTATCTCCTTAATTTTTTTCTACACTGCTGAGAACCTTGAGCTAGCTCTGAATACATGTAGATTTCGGTGCTTCTCTTTCACTTGCACAGTACAGGCCACCTCTATTTGGAAGGTCTACACAGCCACAAAACTCAAATATCTCTGCAGTAGTTGATGCTGCCTGGAGACCAATTTCAGAATCTACAATGAGAATATAAAATATAAATAATATAAAACTAAATCAGTGTGGTCAGGTCACTAGACAATATTGTATTACAGGAGAGCATATCAATACGCAAAGCACTTACTTCACCGTGAATATGATTTTGAAACCTAAGTGAAAACATATTCAGATTTTTATGGAAAAATATACAAATTCTGTGTAACTGCAGACCCTTGCTGTATACAAGTGCCCTCTATTTCTTTCAACCTTTTTTCCATTCCTTCATTTACTTATTGTGAGAAAGTAGACATGTACAGCTTTTTTATTCAAATAAGTGCATTCAATGAAATTTTAAACACAGATTCTTAAAATATCATTCATACAACCATAGACAGTTCTCATGGGTCTATTTTGGCATACTTACCACATATTAATTAATAAACCTTTCCTCCATCTCTCTTTGTCTTTAATTTATCTTACAGTTTGATTTTCCTATGAGAAATGCAGTCTTCCTGACAGAGTAAGACTATTTTAGTTGTGCTTTAAAGTCAGTGACCACAAGTGTTAAGTTAGAAAGGTGGATCACACTTCAAATGATGATATAATCTTGGCTTTTGTGCCATGTTCAGGGATAAATTTTACATGTGATGAACTTATGAAAATACATATTTAACCTCCTTTTTTCATCTCCACATTTTTTTCACGTTCTTGGATGTACCCTTGGATGTTCACCTGAAAGCAATGCTGTGACAATTTCAAATGTATGTTACTCAGAAAACAACTAGTGTTCATATGGTTTTTTCCTTGATCCATAGATTTGATCTTTGGTTAAAATGTTAGGGTTTTATCTGGGAGAGTGATGCAAAATAAAGCCATATTTTTTCTTACTTTTTCCTCCTGATACAACTTTCTCCCTCGAAACCATTAATACTATGTTCTTTATTTACGTAGACTCCTCAGGTTATTTATTGGTAATAAGCATTAAATATTCTCTGGTATAAATCTGCAGCTGTATTAGCTTCATTGGTGCTCTGTCACTGTACCCCAGCAGAAGTTATAAAGCACAATATTTAATTATACAAGCATGCTCAAGAAGTAATAAGCACCTCATCAAAAGCCCTAAAGGTGTTTCAGAAATATTAACTGAACAAGCTTTATTTCACCAATGTGTGGTAGACAAGCATTATTAGGTTCCCTGGAGTTTTCTTTATCAAAAATTTGAAGTTGTTATGTTTATAAACTGCTTCAAAGGAAGGGAACTACATTTTAGAGGAAGTGGATAATAGAACATTGTGTCTTATATAGCATTTCCAAAACAATTACGAAGTTAACAGGGAATTTCACTCTGCTTTAACTTGCCCCAATGAACACAAACTTCTACCTGACCATCTACCAAATTGCAAAGATAACACTAAAATATTCTGATGATGCAAGTTCAGCTAAATATAAAAAAATTTGCAGCCAATTGCTTTTTAGATTCTTAATCAGAGTCAATGTGTTGATGCAGAGGTGTTTGGGGGCAGTAAAGATTCAAACCACTGATTCAATGAGGAGTTATGTAATTTTTTGGTGTGTGTGTAAGGCTTGCAAGGTTTTTATAAAAATATTTTAAGAGAATGATGTTGAAGATCTTTAATTAAATTTAATTTGAATAACTAATAGCTAACCTTATGGCCATTTCATAAACCAGGAGAGAAGAAAAAGTCTAGTAGCATGTCTAGAGATATGCTAACTACTCAGGAGTATTTCCACTGTTCCACAAATAATCATTATAGTAAGTTAAGATTGCAAGGTTGCAAGGCCATTTTTTTATCATCAAATGTGTTTCTTTATCTACCTTTTCAGGTTGCCTTGAAAATCAATTTTCTATCTACCTCACTATCTGCGTCTTCATATCTAGCTATTAGTTCTTTATGTTCAGCATTTCTTCCTAAATAATCTCTATTATGTTATCTCTGCGAGTACACACACACACACGTATATATATATTTAATTTTCTCACTCTAATACTTTATCGTGCCTAACTCACAAACCAGACACAAATTAATCCAGTCCTCTCTAAGGAAATACTGTTAATTTACTAACCAGCCTCCTCTTTGACTAGTTGTCCCATTTAATCCAGTGTTTGCAAATGTACAGTCATTTTATATCTGTCTTGTTTTCAAAGAATAAAGATGGCATTTTTAATTTCTCTGTCTTTCCTATCTTGCTCTTATGGCATACTGATTTGCTGTATCTCTCATATACTGTACTCTCTTCTATTGCTGTTTTTCTCAAATATATCTCCATTCCTGTTCACTCCTTCTCTGCTGGGAAAAAAAAGAAAAAAGGAAAAAAAAAAAGATGCAATGTCTTCACATAGTCTATTGTTTTACAGTGTGGAACAGAAAAGGCTGTAAAACAGCCTGTCTGATTTTCTCCCTTAATGGAATAAAATTACTTTGCCCACTGAGATGCTTATCCCTTCCCTCACCAAACAATAGTTTCTAATAGTTTAACTTTGCAGATTTCACTCTGGATGTATGACTATCACCCTTGGTAAAGAAAATCCACAATTTGAGGCAGCACAGTATTACATTTGGTCAGTGAAACAGAGTGAATATATTTTTAGGCACTGCTTGTTTATAACCTAATTTTGTCTCATTACTTTACAAAGGTGACCTTGTTTAAAAGCTTTCAGCACCTGATGTTATAAAAGTGAAATTCTTTTCAAATCTCCTCTGTTAATGTCTTCCTGCTCTGAAAGAAATGCAAGATAACATTAATATTCTTCCCACAAAATACCTGCTAATTTGCTTGCAGTGAAGATAGAAAGCATTTCATTACATATCACAAACTTCATTTATGTGGAATGAGTCACCAGGCCTTCTGAAAAGCCAAATGAGTACCTAATCTCTAATGCTGCCTTCAGCTATAACATCAATCCTCCCTGGTTCCACTCATCTTTTATCAGCTATTCAGTTTCTAAAATTTTCCATTCTGTTACAAAATTGTGTTGTTCATCTGTCAAAACAGCTTTATGGTTTTTCAATATTAAAGCATCAGAAAAAAAAGCCACAGAAGTATACAATTTTGTTATTAGAGAAAATTGAATCAATGTAACATAAAATGATTAACTTTGTTTTACACAATTTTTGACATAACTAACTTTACAAAAGTCATGCTGCTGATAATTAACTCTGGGATACCAATCATATGTATTATTTTCTGAATTGTTCTCTTCTGCAGAAAACATGCTGTAAGATGTGTATGATGCATACAAATAAACATACTTATAGGGTAAATGACATGCACAAAATGTAAGTGATCTGTAAGATCTGATTTTGCTTATAAATTAAATGAAGCTACCATCTGTAAGATTTTTTACAACTGAAAACAGGTGCATGAGACTGTGCAAATGGAAACCCTAAAACTTATGAGAAATTATTTTGGAACTCGTCAAACTGATCATTAACAATATTTTGGCAAATAGGTTACTAAATGAACAAAGCAATTTACAGTGACTTGAAATTAATTGTGTATTTTGATTCAAGTTCCCTGCATAATTTCAGCTGAAAAATAGCCACCTGGAAGTGAGGAAAACAAAGTCCACTCTGAAATCAAGAATATTCCATTTTTCATGCAACAAGCTCAAGGTCAGGGTGGTTCATCCAAGGTGTGCAAAGCTCATATTCTGTTCCTCTGCTTTCTAGAAGGACTTTAATTCATATTGCCAAATTTTCATGTGTTTGTCTTATTGGTTAATAGTCTATAGAAGAAGCGAAAGGAAAAGGAAAGGAATTGCAACTCACATGTCCAGAACTGCAACTCTCCTCTACAGAAGGATATAAAGTCACAGAATCAAAAATTTGGTCGAGTTTGGAAGGGACCTCTCAAGATTCTCTGGTCACTTCTTTTATATTAACTAGATTAACTTTCTCCATAGATTGGCTGTGAATATCTTACTCCCCACCGTATTAGAAAATGCACACAGAAGACCAAGTTAGGTTTTCCCCCAGGCAGGAAGGGGTTTCTCAAATCTAGTTCTCAGCTCACTGACCTACCAAGAGAAAGAACCATCATCTTCCACCTGATGCATATAGGCCTTGTCTTCTAATTTTAGCTAGCTTAAGAAAAATACATGAGAATTGAATATTGTTGTTTGATCATACATAGATCACATATTTATTTTAGCAAAGATAAACAATATAAACATATCAATAGAATGCTTGTTTGTTAGATGTAAACTACTACAGCAATTTTTCAGCCGGTTTTCATTAAAAAAAGAAAGCACAGCTCTGCTTGTCTAGACAACTCTAAAAAAAAGGATCAGTTTGTTACTGCAGAATTGAGAGAAAATATATTGAGGTATCGAGAGAAATAAGGATCTTATGTAACCACAAAGGAAACATCAAGGGGAAAAAACATTTAAAGAAATAACAGCTTTCAAATTTGGGAACCATTTGTTTGTATTTTTTTCCATAATGTCATACATTTGTATGTACACAATATGTATCATAGTTCATTCTATCATTGGCACTGAACTTCTAATGAGTTATTAGGATGCATTACTCTCCTGTAGCTTCTTGCAAGAAGGGACAAACGCACATCTTCTAAAATATAGGGTGTTAGAAAGGGCAGGTTGCCTCTTTAGTTAAGTCTTCTCTAGCAAACGGAGACCACCAAGGGCACTGCTAGTGTAAACTTGGATTTTAGACCATCTTTTTAGGTAGCCTGACTGCCTTCATACCATGCACATGGTGAGGAGACAAGTGTTGGGAAGGGGCAGGCTGAGGAGCTATCCTCCATCTATGCTCAGATTGTAAAGTAGACCATGGGACACAACTGACCTCTAAGTTACAGCACAAGAAGAGACACCCTGGGGGTGTTCATTTATGCCAGTCACAGGTCATAATTCTGGCAAGATAAAGAGCGCTTATCTGGCCCTCCTGCCAATCATTTTGTCAAAGACAAAGAAGGTACCTGCCTAGGGCAATAAACAAGCAGCAGTAAGATAGACATGCTGCCTATCTTGCCCATGTTTGAGTTTGTTGATAATGGAGCTGGAAATTTGCAGAGGCCACCAACCACAATCTATTCTCCAGAGTACCTCTTCTGCTGTATTCCAGATACTTTCTTGTTCTCTCCCTCTTGGGACAGGACCTTAGACCCTTACTGTTTTTAAGGGTCCTTGTCCTATTCAGTTGCCTAGTCTGCACAGAAACAAGCATTTTTCACCAAGTCCATTTTTGGCAAGTCACAGATTCTTGACTTCTATAAGTCTTTGACTCTCTTTTTGTACTGCAAAAAAGAGATGTGGAGTTTGCTGAAATATGTGCAATGAAGTCAATTAGTCAAGCCATTATAACAGGATTGGGACTTGTAATTTCCTCATCTGTCTGGCACTCAGAAAGACTAATGTAAACTTAATGCCTATTGCTTCTGTAAACTCTGGCTTGAACTACAGATTGATTGTTTACCATACAACTGATTCACCAGTTTTGTAATTTCCTTCATGAGGGTTAGCAATGCACTGAAAATTTATATAAGATCTAACTGTAACTAACCGTATTCTAGATCTAACTAAACTGTTAGGCTAGCCAAATCAATACAGTGTCCAGACTATTATTACTATTTGTATAATAAAATTATTTGAGTAAAGCTTAATCCTCTGCACACAGAACATTCTTTAGTGAGGAAGTTTGTTTTACTAAGAATCTCATCTGAATGTGCAGAGTTTTATAGTAAACTAAGAATATTAAAGATGAGAAACTGACTGTTACACAATATTTAATCAAGACTTCAAATTATATATTCTGTTACAGAAATAATAAAAGAGATAGATTAACTAATATTTTACATTTGTATTCTCCTTGCCCAGTTAGAAGAAAGACAGGAATTTTCCTATTAAAAATTCACTGAAACAAAAACATATTCAGGTAACTCTGAAGAATTTTCAATTTTATTTTTAATTATTTTTATTGTTTGAATATGAAAATAAATCTATGTAAAAAGGAATTTTTTCAGGTTTTAATTTCCAGATTATTTATTAAGAAAACATCTAGGGTGAAAAGGAATAAAATGTTGAAAGAATAAATTTTTTTATTGTCAGAAAAGAATGATTGGAACAACCCTAAACTTAAAAAAAGCAGCAAACATGAAGATGTCCATAAACTTATATATATATATATATGAATACGTACATATATATATATTTGTGAATTTAATTAATGATCAGACCATATATATTCAACAGTCCAATGGCTCTGAAAAACTTCACTTAGCATTTTATATAAGCTCTTTCTATTGCTACATGTAATATAACATCTGCAGTTTGAGTTTAAAGCTTGATACACCACATTAAATTGCATCCTTTGATGTATTACACAACATTTTAAACCTAGAGGTCACTGTTATTCTAGATGAGCCACATACTAACAGCACTATTGGGCAATAAAGACATCATCGTTAGAAGTGGAAGATATAATTGTAATTTCTAGATAATAGGACATATTGGTAGTTCCACTACACAGCATATGACTTATAGTGCATGCTGTTTCCTAATTACTTGATTATTCTTCAGTTTTAGATAAGAATTTATATCTTGATAGGTAATTAAGGAATTAAATTTCATAGCAAACCACCACTTTTGGAAAAAAATTGGATTTCAGTAGAAGGAATTTTTATTATCTATGCTTAAATTTTAGAGATGAGATAGTAAATCCTTTTTTCCTGGTGTTCAGAATTTAAAGCACTAAAAATTTTTTAATTCTGATGAGGTATTGCTTTCTGTATCATGTTCAAATATGAACAGGACCAAATAATTTTACTTTTCATTAATCTGGGCCACTATGCACTTTATACAAGATTTCCTTCTTCCTATTGTGATAAATTGTATGCCTGTTTTCTCTGGTCATCCTCATGTTAGTACCTTGCCACTTCTGCCTTGTCAAGAGGTTCATGAATTAGTCTCGGTAACATCTTATTTTGATCAGTGCTTCAGCCAGATTTCTTCCTTTTTCAAGCACTAAGTATTGGCAAATAGTCTACTAATGTTTAGAGGCAGCATAAATAAGAAATAGAGTGTAATGGTTAAAAACGTGTCATCAATTTTCCCATACTTTGGCACAGAAAACTGTATTAATGAGACGCTTATGAGATCTTCCAAATGGCACGAGCTAGGATTATTTCCTTTCCCCCATGAACAGTATAAATTTTAATTAAAAATAAAACCACAATATTTCACCACATCTTCAAGATTTTACATCAGAAAGTAGAATGTTTTTATTCTGAAATGCACTAGGCAGTGAGTGGTCCACAAACTCAGCTGCCCCTTTTTGAGTTCTTATCATCATGCTGAAGAACGCCATCATCATTACTATTTTGCCCAGATATGTCATTAAATTCACAGAATTAATGCTTGGTTGCTGACTGATGGGTTTAGCACTTTTAGAGTGGTGAAATACCATGGAACCAGAGTGGCAAATCATATCTTTCCCATTCTCATATTTTTAGATGAGGTTCTCATCCTCTTGAGGAGAATATGACTGTATTACCAAAGTCTACAGTATTATGTAATTTTACAATATTTTTTTAATGTTCTAACATCATGTTTTGCTTACTCACTGAACAAACTCCCCACTGTGTATATGTAGTAGCAGAAGGATGAGGAATGCACACTACGTATGCTTCACAGACTAATAACATATATTAAATGAGCACTTGTTAAAAGTGACAGAAGAGTGAAAGGGCAAATCACCAAAGTTTAACTTTCTTAGTGTTTAAAGGAAATGCAGACACTTCCTCTTATTTCTAATTGGTAATAGCCTGTAAGAACACCTTGAGTGAGAAAATGCATTTCTAAGAGCATTAGCATTTAAAGAGTCTTTATTGACGATCTGAAGAAGTGCAGAAGCTCTAAAAGTCTTGCTGCTGGTTGCTATTTTTAAACTAATGTATTGATAATCAAGAAGAAAAAGTGTGTTTTGATTTAAAGACCATAGTCTTTCTTTTGTGTCAGTCAACTGTATTAAGATCATTTTGTTTTCAATTATCGTCTTTCATTGAGCACCATTATCACTCATCAGCCCCTGAACAATATCACATTGTCCATCTTCTCAGGCAAGTACTATAATTACTCAATAACTGCAGTATTGATTCTGGAGAACCTGAGTCTTACTGGCTGGCATACCAAGTTGCTTACTAACTCAGAATTACGACAGTCAGGCAGAGTTTTTTCTAGTGTAGTTCTAAGCAAGAGGTCACTCAAATCAAATTTAAAGCTTTCTCTCCTTATTTGATACCTAGAGTTGCTATGATTGTGTTCTTAAATCAGATTTAAAATCACATGTGAACTGAAAGCCTACAGCATTATAAAGCTTTGCTGGAGGCCTGCAAAGCTTGACACAAGCAAAAGCATATCAGATGTTGCACAGCCTTTTCAAAACACATCTGCAGTGTATTACTAAGACATCATATTGTAAATCACATCCATGAAGAGAGAACTCAGAGTAAAGCATCACAGAGCCATACTCAGCACATAGGCAATGCTTTCAGCTTCTCATCTACAAACCTGTTTTCTCTTGCTTCACAGAACTTTATCCTCTTTGTAATATTTCCAATGGCAAGGTAACAGCACAAACCATATCACTAAAATGGAAAACATCTTATTTAGCACTTGCATGTGACAGGGTAGATAATCCATTTTTGAAGTTTCGTTGATAGACTCATATACTTTTGCCAAATATTCTCAAGTAAATTAAAAGATCATCACCAAAGGATGTTTATGAATCTGACTTTGTTGATTTACTGCAACTGGGGAATGCATGCCAGACAGACTTGGAGACTGCAATGCCTCCAGCAAATTCATGACAGAGGGTGTTTAATACCTGTCCCATGCTATTTAGAAGCTGCCTTTACTGCATTAACTCCTTGGAGCTGTTTACTGCTAACACTAACACAATACAAGATTTGTATGCAGAAACAATGTGTGGGATAAGAGTCATGCAGTGGGACCTACCTGAAATACTTTCTCTTTAAAACTTGTGGGCTGTTGTTGTGTAATCTGTGTATATGGGGAGGTAGAAATTTTCCATTCCCTTTTGTAGGAAAGCTTCAGAGTCATTGATCTGGTTATCACTGATTTCAATGTCAGGTGGATTCTGTTTCTGATTCTTCACTGTTTCTCTTTTTTCCTTCTTCCTAGCTCCCTACAAACTGCTGCCCCCCACAAATTGGCATTTGCAATCAATATGCATTAAGAAGGGCTGACTCTCAGAACCACTTTTTTCTATCTTTGCTGCCATTGTTTTTTAGGGCAATGACAATGTATTTAGTATGACTGTAACAACTCTGAAAGTGCAGGGTGTAAATGAACTGGGAAATGCACTCTGGAGTGAACAAGTCAGTAGTATAATCTCAGTCCATTATTCTTATACAGCAAATTCTGTAACACTGTGCCAGTACAAAACTGATTCACCACTGACAAAGCCAATCTTGAGATTCTCACCTGCTGAGGAGGATTTTGCATTTGGGAACCATCATAAAAGCCCCATAACTATGATACCTACCAGAAGTATGTTGCAGTGTCACTGGGACATGTTGAGAGATGGACACCATTTTGGCCACAGCTCTCTATGTAATCATGCCTGAGACATCTTCTGAGCGGCTATACTTTATTGAAACCTAGTAGTGACAGCCTTATTTTACTTTATAATTTTTTCTCCTCAGTATTTATTACATAATAGTTGCCAGCAAGAAACTAGAACTGGACTTGTACTCTTTCCCTGACTCAATGTGTTTGGGTCCTACTGATGTTTTTCAAAGGTTTCTAGGGACCTGTATAACTGTGTGCTCTGCAGATTTTGCTGCTTCTCTAGGTTATAAATGAGTGTATACAGTCATGTCCCCCGTGCTTCCAACTGCATCTTGGAAATTACCCAATATTTTCTAATGTTGCTGTTATGTCACACTCATATTAGAAATTTAGAAGTTTGAAAGAAGCTAATTTCTGTGGTTATAAAAAAGTTACATCCATAAAAATCAGATTTAAATTCATCTCTTTAGAACACTGAAATAGATTGTAGAACATTTTAAATAATAGTCTCAATAGAAGAATAATTTATAATAGCTGAATATAGAAAGCAAAAGCTGAATTTCCTGTCAATTTCAGAAGGTTTCCATGTGGGAAAGTTGTCTTCATAGGACAGCTACTACTATGGAATCTCTACACTTAAGGAAATTAATACAAGCAGACTGACACTAGAAGTTTACTTTGCAGAGAGATGATCAGGCATAGGACAAACAAGCAGAAGCAGATCAAGTTATGCATCAGGTCTTTATATACCTTGGGCCCAGTAAGTTCCACACTGAAAAGAGGTGGTAGAGTGCATGCCTGGAGTAGAGATCTGGACCAGCCTGAGCCCAGGCTTTTTCACTGGCTTATTTGCTATACAATGACAATATGAAATTTCTACATTCCAGAACACTTCAGCTCACCATCCTGACAAGCTCTCTTCTAGAGAAGTCAGACCTTACTCTGCTATCAGTTTGAACTCAATGGTGAGTCACAGCCAAGAACTGGAATAAAACATTATTCCCTACTTCCTTTTACCACTAATTACCACTTCCCAGTTGAGCCTGAGCTGTACTGATCTTTCTTTGCTGTCCTGGAAAGTAACAATTATTAGATCCATCTCCCATCTGAGCCAAATATCTCTCCATGTGGCCACCTGGAGCAGGAGAGGAAGACGAATATCAGGTTTTGTCTTTGTTACTACCTGAAAAGATGAAATTAAGGGTAATTTTTCCAAAGTAGACTGGTGGTTCACCATGTGAGTTCTCTCTTCAGTGTTTAGCTTGCAGTAGCTAACAGGCTAGAGATTTTCTCTCCCATAAAACCAAAGCAAAGAGCCAAGTTTTGTGGGGTTTTGGAGTTTGGTTGTTCAGTTGGATTTTTTTTTTCTCTTTAACCTGGGGAAAGGTGCTGTTCATTTCTGATTTTGTGAAACAGCATGATGTTCTCTGCTCTGCTTCACAGTTGCACGAAATTAAACAAAACAGTAGTAAGCTGCTCAGATGCAAAGTGGCCTCATGTATGTATTAGTGACCATGTATGTATTACTTCCTTCCACATTCTGCTGAAAACAGTAGCTAAAAAGAAGTTATCTGAGTTCAGGAACTAGTCTAAGCAATGATTATTAGTAGTGCTGCAAAAGACAAGTCTAATGCTTGATTTTGTACTGATGAGATGCATACCTAAGTATACTCTGGATGAAGTAGCAGTAGACTCACTTGGCCCAATCCCAAGGCTCTATTGTATAATATGGATGTAGACAGAGAAATAAACTCAGCATTATTCATGATCAATCCTATTAAAACATTTGCTATTTCTTCAATTATTGTTCACATCTTGACTGCTTTTCTGTACATTCAGTACATAGTAAGGCAGTGTGAGATGATGTGCAACTCTCTAGAGGGTTAACATACCAACATTTCTGCAGTAAATTACTGAATATGCCTATCATCAAATAAGATTTAATACCCCATCTGAATTTCTGCTGGACCTCTGAAGGTAGTCTAGCTCCTAGCAGAAGCTAAGCTTTTCTTCACGGCAGAAGCTAGACAAAATTGTCACTGATGAAAAGTAATGGTCATAGCTTTTTCAGGAGCCAGTGGGGTCTGGCTCTGAAGAGACTGAACTTAATAAATCCTGTCACATGTTGGCATCCACCCGACAGATGCAAATCTGCAAGCTCTAGCTCATAGGTTCCAGTGAGTGCAAAACTCATCAAGATGAAGATGTCCTCATCTCTCACAAGTGAAACATCTCTAGAGCACAACACAAGCTTCAAAACCAGCAAGAGGTGGAATACCCTTCCTACCACAGATGATGGTTCCAAGTTCTCACTGTATTCTAGTTCAGCAGGAGCTGGGAGGAAAGCAAAATACTTCCAATCAGCCTGAGAATGAATGACTGTCATCTCCTGCTGAGCCCCTGCTGAGCTGAGAACTTTAATAAACATGATTTTTTCTCCTACCATTAAGGTAACATTAGAATTCCATACTGTGCTAATAGGTGACTCAAATTCCTGCTGAAATCAAGAGAAATCTTTTGAGCTACTTCAAAAGTCAGTGTGTCAGGTCATACACTTGTGCTAAATCAGATTGTGCTTTAAAACCCCTCTAGCAGATAATGTTTTTTGATTTTGGTTTTTTTTCTTTCTTTTTCGTCTCAGGGTTATCACTTTATAGGAGAAAGTGACAAGATTAGAACTTATGAACCTCAAAAGCACCTTCTACTTTTGGGTGAAAATTACATACAAAAAAAGGAGTTTTCTTTCTAATGTTCCATCTGATGTTCACAAACAAACTGAGAGTTAAAGGATTGTATTCTATTTAATAGAATTTATGTGAAGACTAAGGGCATCAGTTAGGCTAGTGTGAGAGGAGAATAAGACAATAAACCATTCAAATTATAGTAGGACAGAGAACTAATCCGGTACCATATAAAATTATTTTGTTTCCGTTCTTTCTATCAGTCTATATTTTAACTCTTCCTTGTACTCTTTATCATACAATTTAATCGCTTTTCTGGGTTTCCAGGGTATTTTTTCTTTGTTTGTTTGTTTGCTTTGATTTCTGCATTCATTAACTGGCTGTGAATGTTGTTTTTGGCTTGCTGCCTCTTTCCTGCCCTAGGGAGTATTTCTTAGTGGCTAACAGTAGGTGCTGAGTCCTGAAGTGTCGATTCAGAGCAACGGAGACAGGTGGGCCGTCAGCAGGAGTAGTAAAGTGATATGCCACCATAAATAGGAAACTGTGACAGCCTGCAGAAACCATCTATTTTTCCTTTCAAACTCCAGACGTAACAGCTTCTAAACTCTAAAAGCCAGATTCATGTAGGAAAAAAATCCCACCATAGTTTAGAAACCAATTTCTTATTTTAAGAATTTTTCTCTGTTGTGGTATGTAGGTGTGTATGTAGAAACAGTTTAAAAGCAACAGAACATAGTAAGTTGCAACATGGATATTCAAACCCTGAATTTGGCAAACAGCTTTTCCCCTCTGTCTTCCCCCACTTGGATACAATTGTAAATGAGATAATGTTTCTCCTTGGGTAAACAGACAGAGATTTAACATGTATTAGATGATGCCCTAGATAGGAAGAACAAATAAACACATTATTGTTATTATTTTCAGTATTACTAATATTATGCTATTATTTGGGTTTTGTCAGTTTTGAACTCTGGAATTGTTCTCAATGAACTCTTTCTTCCTCCCCCTTGCTCCTAATTCTCACATAAACTTGCATACATTACTTAATTATCACCAACGCTGTAAGAGAGAAAAAAGAAATACTTCCACCCTGGAGGAGAAAAGAGTTTTGTTTACTTTTTTTTTGAGTCATTAAATACATCTTTAATATTTACAGTAACTTTAAGAATATCAAACTGTACATTTTAAATCTTAGAACATGTTCCTACTTGGAACCATATGATTTTAATAAATGAATGGAATTTCTTGGCTTTCAAAATGTTAATAAACCATTGGAATGCTGGTGAGATGAAGATGGAGGCATCCCTACAGGCTTTGCTATTAAAAACTGAAAAAGATTGTGGTTTGACAAACATTCAGTCCCTTACTTATAGGTGTTCTGGTTCGCTTGCTCAAGCAATAGAAAGACAGCTTTTGCTGTTCACTGAGAGCCTCTCTTTTATGTTCAAAGTGCAGAATGGCAAAGAAAATTATTTCATTTAATGTTTTCGTAGCAGTCCTAATGTTCTACCCATGGCTGGGATACCTAAGCAATTACAAGCCACCCATAAATAAAGTACTATCAAACAGGTGGCACTTTAGCACCACCTAAATAGGGAGTGCCGTTCACAGATGAAAAAGAGAAGCAATAAGAGAATAGGGTCACACATGAAAGACCATGGGGTAGACACTTGCATTTTATCAGCTTTGCTGCCTTGAACCTGTTATGGTCATTTCTATTTCTTAGAAACACTGGAAAGAACCAGGACACTGCCTTTTCTCACAGAAAGAAATGTGAAACTCCCTCTGAAAAAGGCTATTCTGTCAAGTGACATCAAGAACAAGGGATGTATCAGCAATTTTCTTTCATAAACACAATAGTAAGAACTTCACCAAAAAGAGTAGTAAAATGTGACACTAAAAATCCATTATCTTTGAATATTTACAGAAACTTGCAGATCTCTGACAGTTATTTTGCTGCCTTCCCAAACAGTACTCAGGAATCTTCCATATCTTATCTGCATGAACCTATTTATCACATGAAGGCAGAATTCACTGTTAGAATCCAACAATAATTCTAAAAATGGACTGTTACATATAAAGATATTTTTGGTAATTAGGAGGACCTAAAGCAAGATAAAGATAATTTACAACAGTGAAACCTCCCTTATAAATTTAAAGTAATACATACAAAAAAAGTAGATATTCAGCTACAGCACATTAGAATCTTTCAATTCAGTGCAAATAGAACACTCAAGACAGACTGCACTTTATTAATTGAAACCTGGCTTCTACTAAGCGGATTCCTACTTTTTTCTCTTACATTTTTGTTGGTTTTAATGAATACTCATTTCCCAATTTAGATACACTAAGAAAAGTAAAAACCAAATCATTATGCCCGGTGCCTTGGGATACTTAAATACAAGAGCTTAAATATTTTCTGCTCTGGTTGATGTTGAACTCAGCATTATTGCATAAGAGCCCTTAATTCCATAACATTATATTTCATCAGTTCCTAGAAAATAACTGCAAATGCAAAAAGAGCTGTTGTAAAAGGTCACTGTGTTCTGTTAAATCACTACATCCATGCCATTGCAGAGCTGGCATTTCACTGATGTTTAGTGATATGAAATACTGATTGAGTAGATACAGTTCTGAAAGTGTTTCTCAAACACCTTTAGAGTACTTTGTGAAGTATTACACAGAAATATAGGCTCATCTACTGCTATTAGTCTCAGAGAAAATGCTTTCATATATAACTTCTGCAGTAGAATAAGTAGACATTCAATTTTTAAGTTTCTTGCATAATTTTGCTGCATGAAAGGTAGTGAAAATTTGTATTAGTAATCAATGAATATCCAAAATGCAGCAAAATATCTCTCATAGTGACTTTTGATCACAAAGCATAATATAACAAATTTTTCATTATAGCTAGTCAGACATCCTAGACAAGCAATAACACCAATCTGATTACAATACCATACCATAAAGATGTCAAGGAGAATTTAGTCATGTAAGATTTATGCAAGTCTTAAATTGACCTGTGCAATACAAATTTCATTCAGCCTCTCATTTGTATATTTTTGTATTTGAATCCATTGATTATTGCAGCAAGTTTTCAAAACATAAGCTATGAATTAACTGATTAGAATTGATTATTTGCTTTTAAAATTTTTCTTTTAGCTAAATATATGTGGTCTGCTAAATAAATGCAAAATAGATATACTGTTAGACTTCTAAAAATAACAGTTGCCTTTTAAAAATTTGCATTATTGAAAAACATTTTTAAGCACACATCACAGCTACCTTAAAAAACCTTATTGGGCTACATACAAAGTTTATGTCAATTTACTCATGTGGCCTTCTTCTGAAATAAATGTGCAATTAACAGCAATAAACACATTTTTCTTTTGCATTTATTAGAGTTGTTGTATGTTGCAATCTAGTTCCAAGATAATTGCTTCCCTGCATTGAAAAAATGCTTAAGAATTTTATGGGGCAGGATGGGAAGGCGGATGCTACAAAAGGATTCAGTTTATATGATGGTTAAAAGAATTAAGATCAATGTTTAGTGATGTCGGTTAGCAGTACCAATTTGTGTAACACTTTGAAAGACCAGGATGTAGATATATGCTGTAAGAATGTCAGGACCATAAGATTTTGGGCACGCACACATGGAAGGATCACTTCTGTTAAAACTCAGCCTTGTCTTGTGTTCTAGAAAGAACTGGATGAATTTATCAGCTGTCTACAAACAATTCACAAGCATCAAAACTAGAAATAAGAAACCCCATTATTTTTATACTATTACTATTGCAAATAAAACTTGCTTGCAAGAGACCATTTTATATTCATAGAAATATAGCAATTAGATTACTATAATCAGCAACTATAATTTAATGTATGAAAATTTAATAACATCACAGTGAATAGCGCTCCACACTGCATACAAACCCACAAGTTTTTAATTGATTACTGTTCCTATCTCTAGTTCTCTTGTTACTGATATATCTTTTCAGCAAAGTTTCAGCACGTGACAGTGTTTCTGACATTTATATTAAGATGCATACAAAGGTATAATATGGCTTCCTTAAACATTGAAATCTAACAAAGGCCCCAGACCACCACACAGCAAATGCATGGTGAGAAGGGTGAGAGTAGCACAAACATGCTTCTGTGCTATCTGAAAACTAAATAATACATATGAATGTATCTGTTTCCCTTAAAATACAATACTATGGTTCTTTATTAATTTGAGTAATTATAAAAACACTGAGCAGGTGTGTGAGATGAGGTGGAAACACATGAGCAGAGGAGACAGATTTGAAATTTCATAGAGAATTAAGATGTGAGTGATTTAAGGCATATTCCATACTAAGCATACTGGAAACTCAATTTATTAATGTCAGAAGATATTTGTAGATCTGAGGGAACTTATTGTTGTAAGAGTAAGTATTTGTTATATACTTCTATAACAAATATATACATTTAAATGTATTTATACAAATATATGTATTTATATGTATTTGCTTTATATAAATGTATTCTAATAAATATATATGTAGAGTATGGTCTTGAAAGCAGAGTTGCAAAATATACATTCATATATGGAAGTTCAGGCTTTCCCTATTTCTCCCACAGCAGACAGAACAAGTGGCAGAAATATGTGCGGGGAAAATTTAAAAATTTTTTGCATGGAATTTTGGATTTGTAAGATAGGCCTTTTACTGACTGAAAAATAGAAAATATCTGTCCAATTGGGTTGTATAAATCTCTGATAAGTAGGTATATTTTTGATTGTTTAAGAGAATTAATAACTACTGATACAAAGGTAACAAAATTAGGCCTAATATTCATCTCAAATATTCAGAGAATCCTCCTAGGAATTTTGGTCCTCAAATTACCAAATGTTAGTAGTTCTATTTTCAACTACTTCAGTGGTCAAAGGGACTAATATAAGAAGAAAACACTACTTTTTTTCTTAAAATATTATTATTATTATAATGAATCTATGTGAAAAGTAGCCTGGGAAGATGACCATTTATCTTAGATGGAAAAGAATGTGGAATATCTTACATGTTTTCTACTGGGAAATTTTTCCTTCTACCAGGAAATTTCTACACTGTAAATAGTCTTTTGACAGTGTAATTTTTTTTCTAAGTCTCTTCTATTTAATTTTTTGTGATTTTGTCTTTGTTTGGTTGGCTGGTTTGTTTGGTTCTACTTTTCTTAGCGATAGAACTGAGAAGTCCCAAATAAAACATCTAGTGCTATGTCAACAGTCGAATGTCTCATCTGAACTGATCTGGTTTTCTTGTGTGACCACACCATTCCATGGCTGCAGGTGGCTGGCTAGGACAGAAGCAATGCATCGTCTGTACTGCGTGTAGCTTCAAGATACATCTTGGGAGGTCTTTGTATCCTGCTATGAAATACAGCTTGTGAAAAATGACTAAAGCATGTGATTCTAACCTAGGGTTCCCTGGAGGTCACATAATGGTATTTTATAAAGTTCATAGCTTGGCTGAAAATTAATATTTTTCATCAAAAAATATTTTGGTCTTTCATTTACTGCCAGAAACTTAAATATTCTGCAGGACAGCAGGAAACAAATGGACAATATTTGTTTTATTTAGAAATTTTTAAAGATTATGTGTTTTAATTTTATGTCACTCAAATAATACCATCTGTCGTAGTTTTGCAAGACCTGGTTTTTGGTAGTGGGGGGGCATACAAAAATAGCTTCTGTGAGAAGCTGCTAGAAGCCCCACCATCATGTCCTGTAGGGCCAATGTCTGTCTGGCTGCAAAGATGGGCATGCCGCAGGCCAATTAGAAGAGGTAACGCCTCTGCAATTAGAGATTTAAGGAGGAATTCAAAACAATCCTGGTGGCGCAGTTCTAATTCCAACCAAGTAGGAGGAGTGAGTGAGAAGATGTGAGTTGAAAACACAACATGGAGACACCAAGGTCAGTTTGGAAGGAGTGGGAGGACGTAATACAGGAGCCGGAGTTGAGATTCCTCTGCAGCTGGTGGTGAAGACCATGGTGAAGCAGCTGTGCCCCTGCAGCCCATGGAGGACCACAGGCGTGCAGAGATCCACCTGCAGATGCTGGAGCAAGTGGATGCTTGAAAAGGTCTTCAGCCTGTGGAGGAGTGACCCACGCCACAGCAGTTTGAGGGCCACTGTTGCCTGTGGACTGGACTGATGTTGCAGCAGTTAGCAGAAGGTTGCTCCTTGTGAGATGGACTTTTTTCTAAAGGGAGTGATTCCTGAGAGCTGTCTCCCAGAGGGGACCCCCACAGAAGCAGCAGAGGAAAATGACTCCAGTTCTGCAGCAAGAAGAAGCCACAGATAATGAACTGCCTAAAAACTCCATTCTCTCTCTCCCTGCGCTGTTTGGGTAGGAGGTGGAGCTGGGAGCAGGGAGTGGGGGGAAAGAAGGTGTTCTCCAAAAGCTCATTTTACTTCTCATTATCCTGATCTGTTTCTGTTTTAGTCTAATAAATTTACTTTCATATCTCTGTCGTTGAAGCCTGCCTGTTTTGCCTGTGGTTTTTCTCAAATCCTTATCACAAACCTCATGAATGCTTTGAATTTTTTTTCTCTCCTCTGTCCAGCTGCAAGGAGGGGGTGAGCCTGGGTAGTTTCTGGCCTCTGGCCAGGTCAAACCACAACACCATCCCATTAAGAAATCCTTTGCTACCTGCCTTAATAAATCCTTCTGTTCACTTTATATAAAAATATGGCAAAGCATTATATAAAAAAATTTAGAAGAAAACAGAAGGGTGCTTACAGGTCTTAATAGTGAAACAGAAGAAGGATGTAAAAGTCGTTCTACAGAGCTAAAACAGAGCAATTTCTACCACTGCATTGCTGGAACTCTGTAAGTAAAGACCGAAGTTTGGAAAGGAATTTTTGTGGTAGGCACTAACAAATACACATTGCTTTTCCAAAGA
Source organism: Atrichornis clamosus (assembly GCA_013400975.1). NCBI lineage: Eukaryota > Metazoa > Chordata > Aves > Passeriformes > Menuridae > Atrichornis > Atrichornis clamosus. The sequence goes on along the minus strand of WBMZ01005307.1, from coordinate 110,625 downwards.
GCTTACAATCAATCTAGAAAACAATTTGCCATGATCAAAATGAGGAGTACTTGCTGCCACACAGAGTAGCCATTACAGAAATTTTGACAATTGATGGTAAGATGATGGTTCTTGAAATGAAAAGAAATGGGAACAAATTAGGCTTCTTTAAAGAAGGACTATTAAGTTATGCAACATTAAACATAGACACATGCTCTCTGCCAAATGCAAGTCCCTGTTTCAGGTAATAAAGATACATTACTGCTGGAGAGGGTGTTATGCAACTAGCATCCATAACAAAACGTGATGAGCTGTAAATTCAACAAGAACTTTTAGATCGTTTTTGCTGAATGCGGTGTTCTTAAATAGGTGTTGTAACACAGTTCTTAACTTGTCAGAGAGACATCTGAAACAATCTGTGGCTGGCCCTTGTTTAATAGTAACAGGAAGAATTATTGCCATCTTTGTTCAGGATGCCCTGAATTCCATGCAGGTTGACAATAGCTTTACTGTTCATTCTCACTCTGAATTCTTAATACACTAAGGAAAACATTTGGATTAAAAATATGACATGGTGTTTTCAATTTTTCTCAGTATTTTTATCTTATTATTTGCTAAAAAGAAAAGAATGTTCTTATTATTTTACTGTCCTTTTTAAGCCTTGATTTGCCTTTCATCTTAGAATCATTCAACTTTTCTTTCTTTCTATTTGTTACATGTGTCTGGAGACAAACTTTCATCAAGACCAAATTTCTCATCTGGATACAAAAATTTCCCCTTCCTAAAAAGTTAGTTGATTTATTGCTGTAGAAGCAAGCCCTACAAGATTCTGGGCACTACATTTCTCGTTGGGAGAATCTATATCATATTTTTAACATGGACCTGTATTAAAACTTGATTTCTGCAGCCATTCTTAGAAAAAAAAAACCTAGGCCTAGACATATTCCAGAATCACAGAGTGGTTGAGTTTGAAAGGGACTTCTGCAGGTCTGCTCCAACTCCACTGCTCAAGCAAGGCCACCTAGACCCAGTTGCCCAGGCCTGTGTCCAGACAGCTTTTCAACATCTCCTTCCCAGGTGCAGGACTTTTCACTTCTCGTTTTTGAACTTCATGAGATTCCTGTCCGCTCTGTTCTGCAGGCAGCACCTGAGTGTTGCTTCTTGCTCAAGAAAGCTTTAATCATAGCAGCTCTACAGACTGAATTCTTCTGAATATTCACAGGACATGGAAAGAACATGAACAAATTTACTGCACCCTGAAACACAACCACAAGGCACCCGGAGCTTCTGAAGAGAAAGGGAGAGCTCTATGGCATATACTGTGGTATCTATTGTGATTCTGAGTACAAGGAAATGAAAAGCCCATCAAATCAATTATGCTTCAGATCTGTCAAGTTTTATCTCCCTGTATTATTAATGTAGAGAAAAATTTTAACACTACAATAAATACAGTAACGATAATTCCTTCACAACTATGACTATATCACATACAGGAGATGTTATAGGTATACGATATGACAGCATTTTACTGTTTCCACTGCAGGCCAATATATGGAATCTGATTATTTTTAATTATTGGTCTTTACCCAGTCCTGCACTGTTTTCTGAAGAAAATGACGAATTCCTGCTGAATTGTGAACCAATGAGAGATGGATTGGTTTGGGTTTTTTTCTTGTGCTTGGGAATTCGTTGTTAGTTTGGGTTTTTTAATGCATAGGAATTTTTTAGAAGCCTGTTCTAACCTGTTTCACAAATGAATTCCCTAATGACCCATGGATGCTTGACATATAAGATCCTGGATGAATGTTTCTGAAAATACTCTGAAGTTATTTGTTTCCTTGTAAATGAGTATTTACTTTTTATTTCTTATTTCATTAAATTATTTTTTAATGTCCACTAAAAAATTGTATCTGAAACTTAATATAATACTGGAGACCAAGTACTCTGGCCTTCCCTTAGTTTTGGGAATAGAATTTAATGAGAATTATATAAAATGAATTTATATAGAGACTGTTAAATTTGGTCCAAGGGTCTTAAAATTCCTTTGCTGAGCTAAAAATTTCCTGAAATGAGGGTGGAATCTATTAAGTAAAATATTCTTCCTTACAAAAAGAGACAGCACTTAGAAGTTCCAGGGCAACACACTAAATACAATTCCTAGTAGTTTTAACTAATTGTGTGCACAGGTCCCCAAAAACATACAATTACTGAAAACTTTGTTGGAGTTGTTAAAATGTGAAAAATGGCTTAAAAATTTTTATGAAGGACTTTTTGCCTATTACAGCAAAACTGTATAAAGGATCCACAGAGTGGTGGCATTTTCTACTTAATCTGTCTCTGTCACTCTCTTTATCTCTCCCCACCCCCTCCTTTTTTTTCTATTTTTTTCTACCTCTCTCTCTACCTCATATTCACTGTTAAATAAAATCCATAATCTTGACTTTGGCATATTTGAACCTTAATTTCGGCAGAGGCATCTCTCTAATAATTTAAATAGCCAGATTGTAACAATTGCGCAGCATTAAGTAGACTCCCTTAGGTGCAGAAATGATGATGATGATGATGCCATCTTTCATTATATAACTACATGTAATTTTTTTCCTATTTTTCAAAATAGTTACAAAACTGCTATTTTGTTCTTTTATCTGACTCTCCAACCAGCTGTATTGCTGTCGTTGGAGAAGACCCTCAAAAAGACAACCTGAGACAGAATCAGCTGTTGTTCCAAAGAGCAAACATTTGGAAAAGTTATAAACCATTGAAACCATACCAAATATTGGACATCCTTTGATAATAACAAAGGACTAGATTTTTATATCTGGTCATTACTTGTGGAACTAACCTTAGACTGTCCTCCTTCCTGGTAAAGTCAGGCAGAGCGCAGAGGTAAGAGGGCATACACTTGTTTTGGCCCTATTATTGTGTTAAGAAACACAGCTGGTGCAGAGTGGTGTTGTAATTTGATGTGGATAGAGGCGAAAAGAGGAGGGAGCTCCCTTACTCATAGGAGGGAGATCCACTCCCTGTCTCCTGTGGCTTATGTGTTCCTTCTTTTTCTGAGGTGTGAATAAAAGTACAAATTGTTACACTGAGTATAGCATAAATGAAGAAAACTTTTACCAAGGGTTCTGAAGTGATGGACATATTTATCACATATATTAGAACTGTCTTGAGTCTCCAGCTACAAAAATTTGAATTCAATTCTTTGTGGCGATGGACTGTTATATTTTAAAATTTAATTTGCACAGCCTAGAAATGTGTAGGGTCTATATAATACTACATCTGATCCTAGAAAATCTGTTTCTTTTGCAGCAGAAGCATACTGCTGCACTCAATCATACTTGAACCTGAAGATGTGGGACAGCCTTAACAGAAAAAAGCAAAAGAGAAACATGACATGAGGTCAGTTCTGACAGCTTAAACTGTGGTATCTGAAAAACCCATGAGATCATATGATTTCTCAGAACGTACAATGGTTTATAGCAGAATACAGCCTGCAGGCACACTGTTTGGATATAAGCCCAAGACAGACAACAGCATATGCTCAAGCACAGGGACATCAGGGTAGTGGAATAGAAAATAGCTGTGTGCTTATCATGAGATGTGGGAAGGCAGAGAGGGGCCTGTTTTCCCTGGAGGTATTTCCAGGGGCTGGTGTTTGTTACTAGGTGATACTGGTGTTTGGTACTAGGCTTCCTATGCCGTTTACATATGGAATGGAATATACAAGTGGAGTGTTGGATCCCCTTTAAGCAGCAAGTACTCCCAACCAGTAAACAATGAGAAATGTTAAGGACTAATAAATTGTTTTGATGGATCAGCACAAAATAGTAGGATTGGTAGCCATGTAATTGTGATTCATTTGAGGAAATGCTTGGTGACTAATGGCCCTCAAACACCTACATCCATCTGTGCATTGCAGTTGTTGATGTTACTTATTTAATTGTGTAGGATGGAAAACCTAATTTTCTTAAGACATGCTGAGGGATCTTCCTCTTACTTTGTATTTTAATTTCTTGTCTAGGTGTAAGCCTTTACTCAGCAGAAACATGAGAATGTCCATAAAAGAGAAATATTGATTATTTTCTTTTCAATTTTAGACTCTTAAAGAACAGCATTTTAGCCAAACAATATATCTGGTCTCTTCCTCTTGCACTCAAACACATAAAAGCTAGGACTGATAAAGCAATGCATTTGTATGCTCAAAAGGACAGACTTGCAAAAGGAGTCAGGCAACACCTACAGCAAAATACAGAGCTAAAGTTCTGCTTCTGGTACGAAGGTAAAGCTACCTGTCTGAGGGAGGGTTTCTCAATGATTAGTAACCCAAAAAACAAATAATCTTTAGGATTCAGTTACAAATTCTCCTGTAAGGACTGCTTCTTAGCCCTGTCTAAAACTAAATATCTGCACTATGGTAAAAATGCCTCCTTCTGCTTGGAAGGAATGATTAGTTGCCTGTCTACGCCTCACTTCACCACACCTTGAACATTCCACAGGTTTTGTAGTCCAGAGGAGGAAGCAGTCAAGCACGGATTTGAAGATTTCAGTCTTTCAATTGGGATGTAGACTTGTTTCATTTAATCTAGGATTTCGAACTAAGTTTATAATATACTGTCAATGTACCTGCTGTCCATAAGCAATCAACCATGCACAGTGCCTAAAATCTCCCTAGTAGGAGATAAAACCTTTTGGGGATGACAGCCCACACATATGCTTTAAGCAATCCAAACTCAATTACTCAGTGGTGTGATTCAAATTCACATTTCCCACCTCACCTAAAAAACATCTTTAGCTACAGGAACGGCTAAGAAGCTCTGCAGGATGGACTCTTAACCCAATCTGTTAAAGTGCTCTATTTGTGTGGCATAATTAAAAAGACTTGTGAGCCTGTCTCTCAAGCTAAACAAAAGCTTGGAGTACTTATCTGGAATTCTCTTCACAGAGAGTGCAGCGGTACCGGTATCTGAGCTAGAAGGGTAAAAATATACATAAAGTATTGTCCTTGCTTTTTATATTTTCCTTCAATATTTTCAATAAAGGATTGTGCTATACTTAGCTGAAAATAACTGGTCTTTCTTATTACCACTGTCATTGAATATATTCTTTGCTATGTGCATTCAATGAGTTCATCAATACAGCAAGCTGAACAGAATTCAGACTCATTTTGAGGTGACTGTTGTGAAATTCAAGATGATGGGAGAAAAGAGTAATATAAAAGTTATCAATTGTCAGGGTGAAAGGAATACACTAACAAAAAGAGAAGTTTTGCTTCCCCTGCCACACTGGACCTCTTTTCTACTGCCTAGCAACAGATAAGATGCACTTATTTTGAGACAGGAAACAGAAACAGCAAGAAAGCTGCACACAAAGCTGGTATCACTGCAAGTGTCCTGTACAGCTCATTGGTGCACGGAGATTTGGCCTATAATGAAGTTATTTGCATTCACATGCCGGCCCGGCTGTGTGGACATCAGTCCAGACTCTGGGAGCTGTTGTTTCACAGAGTCAAAAGAAATTTGCACATGAAAGCCACATCCGCATTACTTAACGCTGCAGCTCAGTCAGGATTGCCTTGCTTTTAGACCAAAGCAAATCTAAACCTATGATTAAATCTTCAGAGGATTATTTTATTTCTTGTGGATATCTGCTAGACCCGAGAAAGTGGTGAACAAACTCTGCACATAAAGAATTTGAGGTGTTACTTACCCACTCTGAATCTCGTCTTCCTTAGTTTAGAGCCACAAAACCACAGAATTTTTTCAAACTTCCCAGCCAGCTTTTCTGTCAGTTGGCAAGGTGAAGGCATTCATCTTTTCAATATCTCCATGCCTTTCCAATTTAACTGCAAACTTTATTCACATGCACAACTAAGATTGAAAGGAACTTGCATGCCTGATTGCATTAAATTGAAAAAGACTGCAAGTTGTGTCACTATCATATTGGTAATCCAAAATAAAAAGTTATACTAGAAGTTAACTCTAGACCATAACATACATAAGGCGAATTAGACACATGGTTCATTCTTTTTCCATCAACACAGATGCACAAAGCACCATTTATGGTTTCTCAGTTATAAAAATGCATCAGTGATTCTCCACAGATTGTGACACTGATACAATAAGTTGCACTTGATGTGGAGGTCAATTTGCCACCATTATATTTCTGATGTAAATGTATTTTCTCTCTCAAATGAAAAAATAAATAAAACATAGAAGAAAAACCTTCAGTGTTAGTAATGTCTGGGGAATTTAGTCACAAAGTCTTTGACTTACTCACCGAACAGTTACAGCCCCAGCACTGACAGTGCAAATTCCTTTATAGTATCCTGTTAATGCATTTCAATCCTGACCTGAAAGAACCTTTATAGCTGACAGGATAGTTTAATTTTCATGCCCATTCAATCTTTGGCCTCTGCGTTAAGACTGCCAACAGGGGTGCAAATTAACACCAATTATTCTGATGTTTTATGTACTGGGCTGAGAGCAGCAACTCATTTTACACAGGCCATCACCCAGCTGTCAGATGTTAATAACTTTTGGTTACTTCTGTCTTGCTTCAGATTCATCTGAGTAGCTCTAAATTGAAAGGATCTCTATTTCATTAATAAGAAACTGACCTGTGCAACCTTCTTATCATTGTCTTTCATAAATTCAAGTGTAAATGTTTATTTTCCCATTAAATAATAACAAAGGGCTAAAACCTAGCCTGTTGCAAATTCAGTGGATTTATGCTGGTACAGAATTTAACCTATTCATGTCAGCTGCTCTGGGCATGGACAGAATTTTGTCCCCAAAAGATGGTCAAATAAAGGAATATATATGTATATATGCTCATAACTTTATTTCAATATATGTTCAAATATTTTATTTTGTACATTTGTCATTTAAAAAACACAAGTAGCATAACAGCTGAATATTATGCCATTATCTCAGGATGGAGGAACAATAAAAACATTTGTTAGCAAATAATTTATTTGCTTGACATTCACTACAGACATTATTTATGATATTATTTGCTAACACTACTCAGTCAGCCCTCAGTTGTGTGGATATACCTTTCCTGTAGCTTAGAGCATGAATGGCTTCAAGATGCCCTTTCCTTATAGCTACTATTAACAAAGGTGACCAGTTTCCAGAATAGTCTCTGAAGAAGCTGAGTGGCATTCAGCTGTATAAAAGTCAAGGCAAAACCAGAAGATGAATGAGATTCCCCAAGGTACTGTACATTCACTTGGGATTTACTGATCTTCAAAATATTATATTACTTTAGGATTTTAGGAAAGTAAGCAATGTGTGCAGTGATAGTTATGACTTAGGACCTAGTTAAAGATAGTTGAGAGAAAATGGCCAAGTTCAATGACTATATGTATGGAGCTTCTTTATTCCAGAGAAGTCTAGAGACACTGTAACCATCTAAGTATTAAAAGGGCTTAATCTGCTTGCTATACCTGTGGTTGAGAGGATGAGAAATAGGAATTCAACTTGAAGAGAAGGTCAGAACTTCAGAACACCCTCTCAGGAGGCGTTTTTAAGAACACCTTAGAAAGGCTGTATCAGGAAGGTAAGGAAACACCCTAGATGAACTGAATATAGATTCAGCTACCTGTCTTATGAGATTTAATAAGATAACCTATTGAGTTGTCTAAATTCCATTATTTTGTCAGCTAACTATAATAAATGAGATAAGATCACGTGGTTTACAATGCTGCCTGCAGAGAATGTTTTACATCCCTCTGTGTAACACAGGTCTTTAAACCCATGTTCTAACTTAACTGTAGTCCTAGAGAAGATAACCTCAGAGAACAAACAGGATTTGTCTCTAAATTTGAGGTGGTGCCTGTAGCTTTCTGGAACTTATTGAGTTGAATGTGTGTGTGTCACATGAGCCATGACTACTGACTCTTTCAAAACCTCCCAGAAAATCACTGTGGTCGGTATCTTAGGGGCATGTGTTACTCCATAGATTTGGGCTGAGCAAACACCCACTGGGATGAAAACTGTTAAAACATTTTTATACTTTAGCCTACATTCATATTTATGGAAAAAGCTTTAGAGTAATGCTGTTGGCCACTAACCTTGATATGCCGTATTAAACCTTAAGAACTGATAGAGGTCTGTTCATATCCCACCTCATGTGGAAGACAGTCCATAACACTGAAGATTTGCAAAAAAAATGGGTGAATGTGCTTCAGATTCCAAGTGATAAATTTGTTTGGCACTAAAGCAGTATCTGCAGTAACTACAGGACATGGTTGAAAGCAAGCAAATGATGAAATGTTTTAACTGCCTCTCTGATTAATTTAGATTTTATTAAATGAGGTATGGTAAGCAAAATGATTACCATGGGATTATTCAAATCTTATTTATTGAAGATTAACTGTCTCAAAGAAGATAATGAAAGTTTTGCAAAACAAGAAATAATAGTGTTATAACAGTTTTTATATATACAAACTCTCCCCTGCACTGCATCAAAGCACTTATGACTGCAGAAGAATAGAGCATAAAACTTTGCAGTGTATGGAAAACAAGAAATGAAACACAAAATAAAAATTAACCATTACATTTCAGCCATTAAACTGTGCTCTGTTATCCTTGCTCCTTCCTTTTTTTCTTCTGCAGCTTTTTAAGATTTTGAAGAAAGTATTGTAAGAAAAACGTAATGAATATCTTTAGTGGTGCTGCCCAGTGAGACACTAGAATATATTTGTAGAATTTATGATATCACTAGTAGCACTCTTGACAACAACTCAACAGCTGTGACACAAGCCTCCTGACTTGCTTTAGAATAAGAAGAGGTGATAGAAGCTTTTTTCACTGTCTCTGGCACTGCAGACTTCAAAGTATAAGGTTTCCTTATGGGGCCGATTTCAGCACATACAATGCAAAGATATGTTACATTAACAATGCGATACAATGTAGTTATTTGCAAAAATATAATTAGTATTCAGCCTAATGATCTTCACTGTCTTCTTCATAACCACAAGGACCTTTCCATATGTGGGTATAGTAATTATTTATACTGCTATTCCTCACAAGTATGATCATGCACATCACAGCAAAATGTAACTCAGCACTTCTGGAAATGCTTTAACAAAATGGGGACACTAATAATTACTTTTTTCCATTCAAAACCTCCAGCATGTGAAAGGCCTGCTTATTTAGAAACACAGCACTCTGTGTGTTCAAGTTTTACTTGCAGAGAGAGGGGAGACATGGATATTGCAAACTCTTTTCAACCTGAGAGGTCAAGTTTATAATTAGTAATAGTTTGTTTATATTGCAAGGGATCTGAACATTTCCACATCAAAGAGCTTCTTTTAGCTACTGTGTGGGATTAGAGTACAAGAAAGTTCTTGCCCAAAGAGGATAGGAAAATATACAAGAGAATAATCATTAAACAATAGAAAACATTTTAAAAGTAAGAGCAGAAAGTGCCTGTTAAAATTTAATTCCAGTTTTCTTATTTCTTTTCTTCACCCACAACTAAAATTTGTCCCTAATAAACTCATTGATCCCTATCCTGAATCCATGCCAACCCAGAAATCTGTTTGTTTTTTTTTTTAGTACTTTTAATGATGCATGCTTCTGCATGCTTTTTTAGAGACAGAAATAATTATCATCTGGATTTTTCCATTTATAAAATTTGTTCTGAACATTTAAGCACACAGATTATTTTACAAGCTTAGAGAGTTTTATCTGGATCTCTAAATGTTCCTTCATTTGTTTTTGAGTTTTTAGCAATAAATTCTGAGACAACCTGCTAGGTCTGTCTTTCCAATGCTTCTTTAGTAAAATAAATAATGATTTAGATGAATTTGTACCAGCCAATTTCATGTAGCTGTATGATTACGAAGCTTTTGTGAAAGTTTTACAAGACAAATTGTTGTCTAAACTCTGTTCAGAGACTGGGAAATAATTTTTCAAGATGGATAAAATAAAACAGACAGCTGAGAGCTGGAGTTAAAGCATATATATTGCAGGATAATGACACTCTACCAGAATAAGGCCTTGTCAGGGTTTTTTGGTATTATAAGCAAGCAATTTCACAGTGAACCATCATTTTTACATAGAGTTAAAAGGCATTGGAAGCGACAGTGTTAAGGATAGTCAACAGAACAGTGAGAATTACCACCACCTCTCAGAAAACTCTGAGGCTTTTTTCCTTCTTTATGCTTGCTATAGTAAATACATGTGATGTACAGGACCTCACCACGTATCAACAATAAGACAGTATTTACCCATCATAGCAACAACTGGAAAACTGTTGTAATAGGTTACATAATTCAGAAGGAATTTGCAAGAGTAACTAAGAAGAAGTAAATTTAATAACCCATCCATAATTAGTCCATAGAAATTTCAGATTTTTAACTGAGATTTAACTCTATCCAGTGACCAGGAATAAATTATTTTCCCCTTTACAATAATGCAAGACGTTGATATGGAGATAATGATACTGATTCAGCACCCTCTTTGTTATTATCGGGTCTGGCTGAGATGGAGTTAATTTTCCCCACAGCCCTCACAGTGCTGTGCTTTGCATTGCTAAGGTGTTGAGAATACACCAGGGTTTTGGCTACTACTAAATAGCGCTCACATAGCATCAAAGCTGTGTCACCAACATTCCTTCCCTGAACAACAGGCTGGTCAGGACAGCTGACCCAAATGGACCAAAGGGATATTCCAAGGCACATGATTTCAGTTCATATGTAAAAATGAAGGGAAAGGAAGAGGAGTGAGGAGCATTATTTATTGTGATGTTTGTCTTTCAGAGCAACTGCTACACATATTGAAACAGTGCTTCCCAGGAAGAGGTTGGACATGGCCTGCTGGTGAGAAGTAGAGAATAAATCTTTTGTTTTCCTATGTTTCCATGCACACGCCTCAGCTTTTGCTTTATTAAACTGCTTTTATCTTGACCCACAAGTTTTGGGTTTTTTCTTTTTCCATCTTATTTTCTCTATCCCACCTTCCTGAGCAGGAGGGGAGTGATACAACAGTGTGGCGTGCACCTGGCATGCAGCCAAGGTCAACACAGGGTTATTAAGCAAAAAAAGAATACAGTATTTATAATACTTTGCATATTGGAGAAAATTAAGTTATATTTAGATTCCTAAGACTCTAACTATACTGAAGTCAGGAAAATTTTATTGCCAAAATAAAAATTATCAAATCTTTTTCTGTTTATGATATCTTTTCAAGCAATAAAATGATATGCTTCTGTACATCAGCTGAACTCTGGGTAGATTATTCAAGTTCTATGTCATTTCAGAAATCTTATGTCTAAGATGTCATCAGTACGGAAACTTGCTGCAAGGTGAACTTTGACACTGAAAAGACAGAAATCTCTTTTACATTTTTATTGCCGTTCATTAAGAATAAATCTTCTGTAACTTTTATTTTTCGCTTGTTTTGTTTTAATCTAATACTCACTCACACCATAGGAACAACTCAAAAAAATTTCAGGGGAAATTAAAACTGGTAGGAAGGTGTCTGGCTCAGAATCTAGGAGTTTTAATGTCCTTAAAAATTCAAAGAAAAATGTGAAAAGATGTTTCCCTTTTACACAACTGTGAAGTGTTTGAATGAGTGCATGAATATGCTGTAGCACAGTGTCCAAAAACTGAGTAATGGCACCACCTGGACACTCAAGGCTGACTCATGTGTATGGCATTTCTTGCTTCCATTGGAAGGAACTCATCTCTCTTAAGTACAGAAAGTACTGTTTCTAACTCAGGAAGGGAATGACATTGCCTTGACCTATTATCCAGCTGCCCAGAGAGTAGTTCACACACAGGTCTGAGACTGTTCTCCCAACCAAAAGGAAGCTTTAGATGAATTGCTCATTCATCATTCCAACATCATTAAATCAAGCTCTTCCTCTGTGTTGTTGCTTTGTTACTCCTCAGTACTAGCAAAGAAGCCAAGCTTAGCTAAGGCTAAGACAAACAAGATAACTTTGTACTCCAACCTGTTGTTCAGTTAGCTTTCAATACTTATCTGTCTTATGGTAAGATCCTGACTGGAGGAAAGATGAATAGAGTATGTGTTAAATTTTAAGGCTCATGTGTCTCCCTCAGACTGAAAGGGATCTTTGCTATCTTTTTCCCTTCTGCTCTGTATTATCTAGTATGTTTTTTCTCATGCACAAGAACTCAGGATATAATCAATCCGCATACCAAAAAAAGTACATAGAAAGGAGAGATTCTCAAAAAACCCCACTCCAAAACAGTAACACAAAAAACCCCAAGTGTTCGTCTATATTCTATGCAGAAAAGCAAGACATCTATATGTACAACAGTAAGTCTCAACATTCACACCACAGAGATGACTCCATCTTGTAATTTTTTCCCCCCAAAACTGAGCAAGAATCAATTCATGAAGAAGAGGTTATAGGAGATGAGCTGAAAATCTCATTAATAATGTAATAAAAATGCAGTAAGCTATTCATGTGCTTTAGATTTGAACCTCTGGATAATAGGATGTGTATTAACTTAAAAATGAAATGGAGTATTTGAGTTTATTTTTTTCTGGTCTGTCTAGCTCATAAACATCTCAAGGAGTCCAATTGCTTATATAAATTTTGTTTTCTGCTCCTGGCTAACATCAAGTTTCACAGTGTCTAACAAGAACAAAAAACCCTATGACTCTCAAGATGTAAAAAGTTTCTTCAAGTATTGAACAAAAGATAGTATCCATTTTCTATGGAAAACATTACTTTTTTCTTTTTTTCCTCTTCTTTTAAGAACTGATTGCCTCAACTGCTGTGTCAGTGTGCAATATAAGATATATTTTCTTTTTGCAAACTGGCTTAATTTAATTTTCAGTTTTAACAAAATAAAAAATACAAATGCCCATAGCACACTTCAATCATCAGTTTAGTGCTGAAGGTTGGAGACTTCACCTGTAGCAATACAGCATGTCCGAGCTTTTTTTTTCACTGAAATAGGAATGAAATATAATTTTCCTGATATAGAAAAAAAATTTTCATCAGATATTGTAGAAGTAGAATATTATTCCCTTAATATACATGGACAAGCTGTGATTCATATGAATAGGTTTTTAATGGTTTGTAATTAGATTGAGAAGATATTTTTCTGAATGTCTCATTGAGTGGAAAAGATATCTGCACATTGGATCATGAGTGACCTACTAACATCATCTTAGGTTTTTCCCATAGAAGTAGTTTTATTACAGTGAAAGATCTTTAGACATTGATGGCATTTCCACCTTTGTGGTTCTGCCATTCTGGGACATAATGGTTAAACCTGAAAATCTGAATACTATTTCCAAGCAAAGAAAACTTAAAGAAATTACTTTAGTATAACATCCTAAATCAGAAACTTTGGTGATCCCTTATTACCTTGCAATCTTTGAAACCAACAGAACTTGGAGTTTTTTGTTGATCTCGTTTTCTTGTTCCTTTCTTTTCTTTGAAAATCATGATTTTATTTTTCTGGCTTGTCCTGCTCACTTTTCATCACCTAGATTTTATTTACATCAGCCCAGCCTGCTTCCATACATCACCACTTCATTTTTTGTTAAAATATTCCCTAAGCTTTTGTCCTCTTTATCCATGAATGTATGACCTTAGCATGGCCCTCCATTTCTTTTTATTGCTAATAATTCCATACAACCATTTTATAGCTGATTCACTTACCTTTCACCCTCTAAAACAATATATTTTTTCTTTTACCCTTACATTCATTTTCTCATATTTATAATCCCAAAGAAGGCATTCCCTCCTTATGTTCTGTTCAAAATCTCAAGACTTACAAAAGCTCTGTCTGAAACTGCTATCCTCCCCCTTCTTATTATTTTCTTTTCTCTTATCCAGATCATCATTTAGTTAAAACTGTCTTTGGATATTTGTGCATAAACCATTACTTCATCTGTTTTCTACCAGTTAATCCTCTAATTACATCTTCCTTCACATTGATTCCATTCAGTTTATTATATGTCATCTACACAATGCTCTGACTCTAGAAGTTTTCCTTCAGGAATTCTAACAGCTTTCATGTGCTCTTCTCTTTCAGTTGTATGCAGGGAGAAGGAAGTTCATGAGTTGTATTGTATGGTAGGAACATTAGTCAGAGAAGGAATGTATCCTTTTAATTCCCACTTCCCTTCCTGGTTATTAGTAGACTGCGATTGTTACAACAGACAATATTGAGCAGGACAGGAGGGAAGATGCAGCCCAAAATAATATCTCCAGGGGTTCATTAAGGGGAAGCAAGATCTCTCCTTCAGCAAAGTCAGAGTTCAGCCAACCCTTGGGATTAAGAAGCTTTGATATGTTACAAAGGAATAAGACATCTAGTTTATGGAAGACTCTATCCTGCAGTTGTGAAAGCCAGAACAGCTAAAGAGGACTGCTTCAGTAAGTGTTTTTTGTCATGATCTTTCATGCACCCGAAATTAAGCCTCTTTCTCCCAGTAGAAAAATATATGTAAACTAAAAAAAAAGGAAAGAATCCCCAGAGCCCAAGAATGGTATATTACTCATTTACCCATTTCAAGCATTAAAGATGAGCTCCTGGATTTATCTTAATATGTATATATATTTTTTTTTTCCTTTGTCTTTACTTCTGAATATAATTTAGCTGAGATTACTATGCCACACTGACCTAATCTCAGAAATAAAACTTTTGCATGTTGCTGCAAGGTCCACATAAAAATGAACAGATATTTAAACAAGAAGTACAGACTGTGCTATTTTGACTGTGTCACCTCTGGTTACAGTAAACTCATTCAACTGAAGTATGCCAGTTTATGTTATGCCCGACATACATTCTCAGTGAGAAGGTAGCATTTCGTAAAATGGGAAAACCTCTCAGTAAGAGGAAAGGGTTCTCAAAGCTTTCAGCTGGCAATAGTGCTCCACCACAGCAGCTTGGTGTGTGTCACTTGATCACCTCACTGCCAGGCTACATGTCAAAAATACCACAACCCTTCTCTTCTGCTTGTAAAAGCTATTTCCTTCCACTCCTATCCTCTGACACTTGCAGTCCTAACCCCATTAAAATGGAGGTGAATTCTTTGCAATCAGAAGCTGTTGAAACATTTTTTTTTTAAATAGGCAAATAGCCCATGTTTTAACTACTGTTGATGAAAAGATATTATGTGCCTGCATGAATGCAACCCATTTGTTGATTAGCACAGCCACAAGTCTGCAGAGAGAATTGGATACCTGCCTGATGCCCCAGCTGCTGGAGTTCACATAAGACTCTCTGGGTTAGCTGACATGGGCGAAAACTCATGTAGGTAGACATACAACTCCCTGCTAAAACTGCTCTGCAGCAGGGATTTGTGTGACATTAATTCCAGTACACAGACTCTGCTCTGCTTCTGAGTGATTGGTTTCAGACAGGGGTATAGACAGGCAAGCACGCTGGACCCAGGTCTCTCACAGGCTGGGTTAACTTTGGACACTTCGTAAATGCTTGCCTCCCCACAGTGCTTCCCTCCCCACTGTGATCTAGCTCGTATTTGCTGTCAGAAGTGTCCAGGCTGTGAGTGAACACCTGCATTCAGCTTTTTCTTCTATAAAAGTAATGAAACAAACTCTCAGGTTAGTTATCATAATGCTGAGGGGCTCAAAGCAATTCAGGAACATCAGTTTAGACCACTAACGGCTGTCACTGCCAGTTCTGTTAAACATGCCCTGTTGCAAGCAGCTGGCACTAAACATCACTATACCCTGACTGAAGTAGAAAATGTAGCCTAGAGCTACATTATGAATACAAATGCTTTCATATAAAGCGAACCTTAATCATAAGAGCAGAATCTGGCCTATGAATGTGCTATTTTTTTTGCCCCAGTAGTATAAGGAGATTGTAAAATTTTTACATTTGGTAGCATAAACTATGATTTTTATTTCAAAATGAAGATATTTGAAAGCAATAGATATTAAGAGGCAACATATTCTAAACAGAAGTTCCAGAGACTAAGATTTATGTAGGGTTCCACTACTAACAGAGCCTATGGCTTTATACAAGGCATTTCACTCAAGTGAAATGTAAATGTAAAGTGTGTTTAGTGGTATTTCCCAGTGGCATAATATCAAAGTTCTCTTTTTGGTATCTACAGTAGTAACCACATAAGCTCTACTCAGCTTTCATATCTCAATGACATAGTGAAGGAAGATTTTCAGAAATAAATGTTTAGGAGGAAATATAATTCCAGAAAGAGCAAGCAAGTAAGTTTGTGTCTAGGTCTAAATTAATCCTAATATAGAAGCTTATGGTTTTGGTATGCATTATCTAGTATGTGGAAGTTATGATAAATAAAGGGGACTTATATATTAATTACAGAACTTTTTCATATTTTGAATAACATAGCCTTTAGTCCTGTCATGGTTTAGGGATGGTATTCCCCCATTTAGTACTCACAATGAAAAGAAAACCAGGAACCGCTCCCGTCCCCGCCCTGTGAGAGAGACAAAAGGCAGAGAACAGGGGTTGTGATAAGAACAAGTTACTGGAAACAGCAGTGAGATAAGAAAAAAGTACAGTAATGGTGACAATATTGATAACAAAAATGTATGGAAGGAGAGGGTGATTGACAAGCCAAATACTCACCAGGGCCATTGCAACAATGTACAATGGCAGATGTATTTCCCCTTCCCACCACGATTTTCTCAGCCTGAAGCCATGCTCCTCATTTTGCAAGAAAGAGCCCCTTACTTCCACCCCTAGCCTGGTATAGATGATGATGTACCTGGTATAGAAAAATGAGCTGGACATGCCCACATGGCTCCAGGCTCCACCTGCTCATAGCTACTGCAAAAATTTTACTTTGTCCTGACTGAAACCAGGACAAGTCCAACGAGCAAAAAGTACACAATCATTTTCACTCTCATGCTTCATTTGTTCACAAGTATAGACATATGTTGATACACATTCACACACATAAATCTAGGCTTTCAGGTCATTTCTTACTGCCTTAAGAAAATATTCTTCTGTTCAGTCTAATTTTTTTGAAAGAACATTGATTAATATTGCCAGTGGAAAATCAAACACACTTAGCTGCTTGCAAAAGAATTGCTCCAACAAATATCTTTGTCAAGTTCTCTGTGCCACTGCTTCAGCTGTCAAAATCAGTGGTGCACTGCAGCATTGAAGGTAATTTCCATTTCATTGTAAAAGCTGTTTTTCTCAATTTTTTGGCTTCTTTGTCTTTTGCCTTCTTTGTCTTTCTACATGCCCCCTATCCATCTAATCCCACTCAGATGTCATTGACATACTCACGTTTACCACACCCCGGTGATTCCTATCCACCTATATGACAAGCCTATAGCACAAATGCTGATGATGCCTTATATGTCCAGCACTTTTTGTTGCAGTGACATTCCTCAACAAAGTACTGCCTAGGGGCAGCTGCTCGTTCAGAGGCACTCTCTTATGCAGCAATTACTCAGTTTGATTATATGTTGATGATAAGCTATTAAAAAGCACTCATGCAGGACTTTTTATTTACCAACAATCATGATTTTTTTTTCTTTCTTCCATTGACAAATCTAATTGGGGACAAGGAAAAAGAGAAAAGATAAAGAAAAACATCTCACAGCTTCTTAAAATATTTGGGTTAGTCAATGGATGTAAATATACCTTTATTAGCCATAGTTTTTCTAAAACAAATGCGCAGAAAAAATGCAAGAGGGAAAGAGAGAAAATAGCAGTATTCAGAAAATTGCATTCTCTAAATAGCTTGGCCCATTGCATTTTCAAATTAATTTACAAAAAGAAGGATGATAGAATGCATGCAGATCTTATATCAATGAATTAACAAGATACGAAAGAACCTAAACAGAATTCTAGTGGGCAAGTTAAAACTTAAAAATGGACAAAGAAAAATACTTCTACCACTCTGGATGTGTTAGAGAGAGAGAAGACCTCAAATAACCAATCTTTATTGTATAGAGACAGCATTCAGAACTAGATGTCTTGATTTATTGATGTGTGAACTAGAATAAATGAAACATTTCAATTCATTAGAGGCCCCTATGTCTTTTAAATGGAAGTAAAAAAAAAAGAGAGAGGGAAAGAAAAATGGTGCAGATGTATAAAGTTATCGGATATTTAAATCTGCCTATATTAGATATATAACAGAAAGGCAGGACCATAATATAGTCAAATAAATTTTTACTATATGGCAAATATAAACTGGTAAAGTGTGTTAAAAAGAGAAAAAACTGCTACGCAAAAGTAGTAGAGCTTGTAAGTGGTTCAGAATGGACAGCAGAAAGTCTTGCTTAAAACTGCTAGATGTAGCGAAAAGAGGTAAGACTCATAAGCCTATTACAGAGTTCCTGGTTTTTTATTTAAAAACACGACTGACCAGTTTTATTTTAAGGGTTCAGTAACCATTCAATATGTGATCAAACATGAAATTAAAGTAAAGAAATATTTGTTCTTGAGTCTCGTAAATTAGTAAGATCTTAAAAGCAGCTAGTTTAGCTGCCTTTAGGCTGCTTTTAATTAGGGCCATTTCAAGCTAAAATTGTCAATAAATAACCAGCCTTTTATATCAAACCAATAGATTATTAGGGCTGCAGGTAGGTCAAGTTCTTCCAGTCATAGTAAAATGCCCTACTTGTGTAACTTGTAATCCATTGGCTTGACATAATTATGTGTATTAGATAAATATAAATTCTCACTTTAGGCTAAAATCTCCTAGTCTTATGTATTGAACAATACATTAGATAAAATATATCACTTTGTGCAGGGCTAATTCGTTTTTTTGGAATTCCATGGCTCCTAAAAGTGAAAGGAGGCAAAGTTCTACCACACAGTCCATAGCCTCTTAGAATGGCAAAGTAATAATAAAGTAACAATAATAAAAACAATAACAACGATAATAATAATGATGACGATTATAATAAGAATAATAGAAGGAATGCTATTTGAATTAGGTAAGACTTTAATAAATAAATATGTCTATTTGTGTTAAAGCTAATTAGCTCAGTAAAGTTTCAAGTCAGTTCTTCAATAATTGCAGTTTTATACACAATGTGTGAGTGTGAAGTGCAGCAAATTTGAGGAAGGAGATTACACAAACAAGAGAAATATCTAAAAGCTGGGTTAATTCCAAGGGTCCTCCTTAAATTTATTCTTGAGTCCCAAACTTATGAAACACAAAGATCCTGAATTGAAGCCCACAGTTACCACTTTTTTAATGGATATTTACAGAAGCAATTCATAAAATACCTAAGCAGCTTTCAGGTAAGCCATTTTGCCATCTAGCTGCTTTGGTTCTTGCTGTCCTTTCGCTAGCCTGATTACAAGACAGACTAGCTGCTCTGCCAAGCAGAAGAAAAGAAAACCATTACCGAAATGTCATGCTGACCCCTTTCAAAGAATCAAAGACTTTTCAAAGAATCAGGTCTTCAAGTAAACTCAAAGATGGTCAGCTTTTGATTAAAGCAGTTTTTTTCCTCCTCTTGAAAGAGCTGGAACATAGCACAAGTAATGAACTGCTTCTGCTACTGTGCATCAGCAACATACAGTGGTTTTGAGCTGTATACTGTCAGTAGAAATGAACTGATTACCAAAGCTCTATCCGCCAATTCAATGTTCTTATCTTTTATATATATCTGTATGGGTGACATATTAACAGACAACAAGGAGAAGGAAGCTGGCACATACAAAGTCATATAGTGTCAGAGTTGGATTATATGGAAAGGAGTTACTTGATATATTTGTGGAATTCATCACAGAACCATAAGGACAGAGCACTTTTCCAAATGATTAGAAATCAATGGTTTTTATAGATTCAGCTGTAGGTATATTTTTTTCTCACTGGAAAAATATCGAAAAAAACCACATTTAAATCTAAAATTAACTACAGATTTTAAACAAGACAGAAATCTTTTCCAGTGTTCTAGAAACTGTCAAGAATTAAAATCAGAATACTCTAAATTTAGAATTATATTACCGTATTTGTTCTTCATACTGGAGAAAATTAGCAAAAGTTTTCTTAGCTGTTTATTGTTCATTTATTTAGTTTATATTTAATAATGCATGCAGCCAGATTAATTAAAACTTATAATTATTTTATAAATTAATTATTTAATTTTATTTTTTAGGTGAAGGTTGCTTAAAAATATAATTAATTGTCTATTTTAATGAACTTGTATCTTATTGACTTCATATTTTTCTAAATTTTATGTGGGAAAAAAACATAACAAGGAACATGAAAGAAAATTAATTAAGTGTTGGTCCATAAAACTTAACAAATTTTTAAAAACACATAAAATTAAATGCGGTTTTGTTACGGTAATCATGAAAAAAAATTAAGATTGATCTAAGTAATAACAAAATGCTATTTCTGATGCACTTTTTTTAGTTCAAGTTAATCTAAATTATAAAAGAATACTTTGGAGTGTCTCTTGGAAGGTTTTGGAATACGAGTAGATATCTCGATAGTAAAATGATCAGCAGACTCTTTACAGACTCTGCACTTTCTGGAGGATTTCTCGGTCTATAGAGGGCCATCCCAGATCCCCGGTGTCACCTGCTTCAGCAGCTTCATGCGCAGGGACATCTCACTGGCATTTACAGGCTGGAGGCAAACACACACTGCTGAGCCAACAGGCTTTGGAGAACCTGAGGGCTCCTCTGATGGAGGCATAACACAGAAGAATACAGCCAGAGCGTTCAGAAGGATAACGAGTGAAAAAGAACAGGCTTTGCAAAAACAGCTTATATACAATTCACTGAACTGCAACCCCTCATCTCAGGCAACACTGTTTTGTTTGGGGAAACAGGAATTTCACTAAGTGAACTTTGTATCATCATGACTATGGAATAAATACTTTCATCTATAAAGATCTGACATTCTATCTGAAATATTAATTTCTGCTGTCAGAAGGAAGAGGTATAATCTTCCAAGATTTTTCATCAATATAGTTTATCATTGTATTTGATATTTCAAGCTGTTCTTTGCAAGAAAATGCTTGGAATTGTGACAAAATACTTGTTTAAGAAAAAGGTAATCATGCTACACTATAGTGAAGAAATCATTTACTTGAAAAAAACTCAGATTCAAGGGGGTTTGAAACAGAACTAGCTAAATATAGTTTATTTAAAATAAACTTTTTTTTAAAGCAGCTCACACACACTGTAACTTGTACCACAAGCATTTCTATGTCTAATAGAATGTAAACTGAAATGTATAGAATAGCAATACAGAAATTTCTGTGTATAGCTCCTCCAGGTAAAATCTTTCCTTAAAACCTAAATATTTATCTTTAGCTTTATCTCATGCTAGATTGACAGTGAATATCAATCTTTAGGATAATAAAACTCAAACTCAGCCCATCCTCAGGACTCTAGTCAGCTGTCTTGCTGCCAGTAATTACAACTTACGGCAATAAACACTTATCTTAGAAGTTTTGTGTGCAGCAACAAAATTTTTTTACAGTTATTGCTTCTAGATCTTAGAAAACTGCTTAGAAGCACAGAATTTGCATGCAATGAAATAAAGCTTATGTCTGCTCCTTGTACTCTGCAGTTCAACTTGCTTAAAAATGGGGGGTTTTTCTGTGTGTTTGTCTAAACTTCAGCATTTTGGAAAGGAGGAAGTCTGTGAGATATGTGAGATACCTGTGGAGGAAGACTGTGAGATAAGATTCCAGTTAATACTGTATTAAATAAAATAACAAATACAGTTTGAGTTTTATTTAACAAATGCAGTTTGTTGGCTTAGACTTAAAATACAAGCTTAAATGCCTGACCACACGCAGAAGCAAGAAAATTAGAAATTTAAAGAATGTGGTTTTTTTTGTAAGCCGAGGATAATGGAGAGAGAGAGAGACATTTTCTCCTGTTTAGGATAGTTTAGAGGAACACATCATCTGCAAAGGAAGTTGTAAGCCTTTCTGAATATAAAGCAGGGAAATTATTTGTATTTACCCAGGATAACTCTAAATCTACAGAAGATGCTTAAAGCAGCTGAAGTAGTTTTGTGTAAAATTATAAATAATCTGAATAGTCTGTTAAAGACAGTCAAGAAAAAAATTGGGGAGAAATGTACTGCTTATCTCAAGGACTTGGAGTACTTGAATTCTGAAAAAAAAAGATAGGTTTAAGGAGCAGAACCAGCAGCACAAGGCTTAGCACTGTGCCCTTGCAGATGTTTTGTATTCAGTACCTGTGGTGCAAGTTCAGGCAGGAAGAGCTAACTGATGTATAAAAGCAAGTGCAGTAGCATTTGAGTAGGCGAGTTAGATAGGGCAGTGAAAGGTAGCTCAGATAAGGTTAATGACAGGAAAGAAATTAAATACAAATACAACCTCTTGAGTAAGATCATTTGATCATTCATTTTAGATGGTAGCAAGATATACAGAGATAGAGGTATTGACCCATGACTGAGATACATTCCCAGTGCACCCAGCAGTAGACTCCTAGCACATCTGTGCCCTTCCCTGCATGCTCCCTTTAGAGAAGAGCCAGCACAGGGGAATAGGACCCATCCTATCAGCTTTGGTGGTCCAGAATGTAAAAGAGTATAATGACAAAAAAAGGCCAAGGAGTTAGTGGGGCAGTTGACCTAGGCTGAGATCCAGTCAAGGCTGCGTCCACAGTCCTCCAGAATCCTGACAAGTGGAATCGAGGTATCGTGAGTAGTCAGTAGTGCAAACAGGAGGCTGGCATCCTAGAAACCCAGTAAGACATGTTTCTTATCAGGCCATTTTGAGAACACCTATTACTTTCTTAGGTTGGACAGTACTGTAAGCAGCATTAAATGAAAGTTTTGCTGTAGGAAATAATAGGTCTGCCTTCCAATGGATCCAGAAGGTACTGACAGCTTCGTTGAAACCCCAAACTATGTTGTTTTGCTTAGACTAAAAACCCAAAGAGGGAATTGGTGGTGTTTAAGAATAAAGAAGAAACAGTAATTTCTGGATTTATAAAATTGTCTGATTGTGACATTTTAGAATTTATGATTGAATCACTGATTCACTCCCCTCATGCTGCTCTGACTACCTCAGGGAGATATTCATGCCCTTTGAATGGATACAGGGAAAAACATGTATACTACCAGTTGATCCACTCAGCTGTTGATAGCTTTTTAAAATGTGGCCCCACTCTGGTCTCCTCTGGGGTGAAATAAAGTCACCGTCTTTGGTGCAGCTGTGGTTAGTCACACCCTGTATTACACCAGATTTCACAGGTACATCATCCTTGTCCATGTCATCTGAGCTTTCTTCCATTTTAGAAGTTTATTTGCCAGTCTCACACTAGAGCAAATTATAAGACACATAGTTAGTACTACAAGTTATAGTGAATAAGCCAGTATTGTTGCCATATCTGTCATTCATCAATTAGACATCAATTTCTGAACTAATCATTAACAGGGAGCAGGTATTTCCAGATAAGTAAACTTTAGTGGTCAGTTTCTGTGCCATTTGTTGTCATCACAAACTAGTGATGCTTTTATAGATTCTGGCAATGATGCCTACCAAATATGTTTCACACAGATGGATAAGTGAGTCTGTAATTAGTAAAGTCAAATATGTATATATTAGGACATCACATATAAACGCACATATTGCTGTTAATGAAGAGCACAGATTCTACATTTAAACCCCCTAATTTTATACACTTAAATTTAGGAATATGGTAGAGTGGCAACAAAGCAATGCTTTCTAACAAAATTTATGTACAATGAATTTGCATAGCCTTGGATTTAACTTCTGCCTTTCTTCATGTAGTACTTTAGTGCTCACATTTAAACTCAGAGTTGCAAAAAAAATTATTGAATGTTATACAACCTACACAAATAAAGGTACTAAATAAAATGCAAATCACAGCTACTGAGAAACTACTTTTGATTGTCTGCAATATCTAACATGATTTCCAACATAGTACTTGGCATTCCAGTAGTTCTTAAAAAGTTACAAGTCCTACTAGCTAGCCTCCCTAATAAGGTTTAATTACTAGTGCAACAGAGTATATTCAAATCCAGAATAGTTAATGTCCATCAGACTTGCCTCCTTAAAGGGCAGGTGTGGAAGTTAACTGTTCACCATAAAAGACTGTTTTTCACAGTAGTTTAGTCTCTCACACTCTTGGCATGGGAACTGCAAAGGTAGCCTACCTTTAAATTGTAAAGGCAATAGCTTAACAAGGGAAGTTTGGTGGTGGTACTGAATAATTTCTGCAGCCACAATTTCTGAGACATGGAATTTTTAAGATGTTGCATCTAGAATTATAGTAAAACATGAACCAGCAAAATAAATTGAAGTGGCAGCTCTTGCATGGGTTCTGTTGCTTAGCAAAAAGACAAGATGTTTCAAACAGAGCTTTGATGTTTTGTTTAATCTTTGGTATTCTCAGGAATCCCGAAATTATAGATATGAGATTCTGACAATTCTGATTCTATTCTAAATAGCCTTCATAGAAGGGCAGAAAGACATAGGAACCAGACCTACAGCCACACTCCCCATGAAGACTTATTAGTTCATCACAAGACACCCTACTGGGACAGAAGTAGATGAAGCCATTTCTCATCTTGCCTAGTGGGAAGTCTTGAATTTTTGCAAAGAAGAAAATTAAGTTATATATATTAAATAAAAGGGTTTTTTCTAGTCATTGTGCCTTACCAATAAGGCATAATGCAAAGCATACAGGAGTACCTTCAGAATATGCTTCATCTGTCAAGAGTTATTGAGATCTTGAGGGCTTGACAGCTAAGGCATTTAGATCACTCTTCTTTACCGGAGACTGCTGTAACCTTAGGAGACCTATCACCACATATATAGATTGAGCAATCAAGCAGGAACACATTTAGGTAATGTCCTTTCTTTAAATTAAGGTCTTGATAGAATACATACAGGTTGCCAGTCTCTGGAAGCAGATTCCTATGGTGGAGTAGGTATACAAATTCCATAGCACTTTGAAAATCTACACAATTGTCCCAAGCAGAATGAGTTCCATTGTGGGAATCAATTATATGCATGCGTCTCTCATATTGTGGTGACTTCCACATAGATATATTAAGGCTTAGGGAGTTGGAGTTGTTCAGCCTGGAGGTGACAAGGGTCCAGAGAGACTTTATAATAGTCTTCTGGTACCTAAAGGGGGATTATAAAAAAGAGGGAGAGGGTTGTTTTACACAGCCAGATAGAAATAGGTCAAGGGGTAACAGTTTTAAACTATAAGAGGAGAGATGTAGATTAGATGTTAGGAGGAAATTCTTTACTATGAGGGGGATGAGACACTGGAAGATGTTGCCCAGAGAAGTTGTGGATGACCTATACCTGGAAGTGTTCAAGGCCAGGTTGGCTGGGGACCCAAGCAACGTTATCTAGTGAGTGGAATCTTTGCCCATAATAGGGTGTGAGGGGGTTGGAATTAGATGGTTTTAAGGTCCCTTCCAACCAAGCCATTTTAAGATTCTATGATTTTTGGTATTCAATCCTAATGTAAGAACATTACATACACCATAATTAGGGTGGGGAAAAATAATTGTAGTGGTGTTGTTATGCTGGTATAACTTTGGTGCATAAACAAAGATTGTATAATTGTTTTTAAAATAGTGGGTGAGTTCCTAAGTTAGGAGAGGTGCTTTCAAACTTTTCTCTAATATATCCTCTTGCTTCATATTTTACATAAGTTTCCTCTATGCAAATCTGCTTCATCTCAGTTTCAGAGTTTTTCATTCCAAATATGATTCCTCCTGAAAAAGCTGCGTGGAACTTGGTGCCCTACGGTTCTGATGCCTTGGCAAATATGGCAAGTGCTCTAGTGTCTGGCACCTGGCAGGTTTCTGAGTGATTCAGTCCAGCCTACTTTGAAATAACATCACTTTCATGACTGCTTCAGATTCTACAGCTGTGGCCTGTTGCCTGCAGTTAGATATACTGAAATTCTTTCTCAGTAAACCAATTTTTGGTCTTTTTATTAGATCTACATATTTATTCAGCTTGTTATTCCAAGATATTTTAGGAAAACAATGCAACAAACTCCTATTATCCATCAATATGCACTGTGGAATCTTGTATATTAGAAATATATATAATATTCTATATACTGGTAACCTTCAAGACAAGAATCAGGTTGCTTCCTGTAGCTTAATTACTCTCTGCACAGGAAGAACAGAGGTTTTCCATATTTTCTTAGGTTATGCATCCTTTCTTCGTGCTCAGATAGAAACTCAACTGTTAAATTAAAAATTGCCTTAATTTTTATCTTAGATGTTGGTCACAAAAATATTGGGTGAATTTGATTGAAACACATCTCATGGATTTTCTTTTATGAAAGTTAAAGTAATACTTGCTTTAGAAAATAATAACAGCAACATCCTTATGTTTAGTTCAACCTGCTTATTATTTTATATGCCAAATGTAATAACAAAATTAGTACAAAATAATGATTTTGATTACTACCTCTATAACTAATCATAAGTGGAAATCAGCTCCAGGCCTATCACACTTAGTACTCAAAACTCCATATTGTATTTTTTTATTTAGAGCTATCCTGGTATTTACATTATGGTTCCAATCAACCCTACTTTTAAATAGCCAGTTTAACATAGCTGAAGATCAAAGTATTCATTTGCTTTTCCAAAGGCAAATTATTATGGAGTAGTTTAAAATAGTAATGTAACTTTACAAGAGTGAACTCCATATGACCTTACTGTAGACATATGGTCACAATAATAAAAAATTAAATATTAAAAAGAGTATTTTTAAGATGCAGCTGTTTCATTTCAGTCTTTTCCATTCAGTAATTCCTTTTCTCCCTGAATTTACAGTATGTTAAACCTCATTAATAAACCATAAGTATAATGTTAACTTGGCATCCTTATCTCCTGTAGAAAGCTTGAAAATTAGGTATAAAATGCTACAGATGAAAGCAAAACATTTTCAATGGGCTCAATATAAAAATATGCCAAGTTGCGGCAAGATCCCAACAGACAGATCTTCTGGGATTATTTCTGATATGTTAGTGTATTGGTTTTGCATGGCCTGGTTTTTGTAGTGTCTGGGGCTACAGGAGTAGCTTCTGTGAGAAGCTGCTAGAACCTTCTTCTGCATCCAGCTGAGCCAATCCCTGGTGGCTTCAAAGATGGACATGCAGCTGGCCAAGGCTGGGCCAATTAGAAATAGTGGTAATGACTCTGTGATAATACATTTAGGAAGAAATCACAAAAAATCTGTGACACAGTTGTAATTTTCAACCAGAACAGAGTGGGGTGAGAACATGTAAGAGGAGCAACTCTGCAGACACCAAGGTCAGTGGAGAAGGAGGGGCAGGAGGTGCTCCAGGTGCCGGAGCCGAGACTCCTCTGCGGCCCGTGGTGAAGGCCGTGGTGAGGCAGCTGTGCCCCTGCAGCCCATGGAGGCCCACGGGGGTGCAGAGATCCACCTGCAGCCCATGGAGGAGCCCACACCGGAACAGGTGAATACCTGGGAGAGGACTGTGATCCTGTGGGAGACCCGTGGAGAGAGGGGCCCTGCTCCCAGGCTGGAGCAGCCTGTCCTTGGAGGACTGCACCCCATGGAGGAGAACCCACACCGCAGCAGTTTGAGGGGAGCTGCTGCCCGTGGGATGGACTTACATTGGAGAAGTTCCTGGAGAACGGTCTCCCATGGGGAGGGGCCCCACAGTGCAGCAGGGGAATGACTCCTCTCCCTGAGCAGTGGGAGAAGCCACGGGTGATGAACTGACCGAAACCCCCATTCCCTGTCCCCCAGCACCGTTGGGGTAGAAGGTAGAGCTGGGAAGGAGAGAGGGGTGGTGGGAAGGTGTTTCCAAGGGATTAGTTTACTTATTATCCTGCTCTGATTTTGCTGGAAATAAATTTACTTTATGTCTCTAAGTTGAGACTGTTTTGCCTGTGATGGTATTTGATGAGTGGTCTCTCGGTCCTTATCTCAACACGTGAACCCTTCTTTAAATTTTCTTTCCTCTGTCCAGCTGCAGAGGGGAATGAATGAGCGGCTTTCATGGGTGCCTGGCATCCACCCACAACGGTTAGTCTACCTTAAAAATGTTGGAATTAAAAATTGTTGGACATTATCTTGAATTATTTTCTTGAGTAGGATATTTTATACAAGGGTATGATTTTTACACATGTTTTCTTTCAGCTGATATTTCCTTTCTTGTAGTTGCAGCAGACTGTTGGGATTGTATATTTCAGGTAGAAATATGTTCCAAAATATTATTAAGTGTAAAAAAGTTGCCTGCCTGAAAGGGGGTTAAGATGCTAATAATACCCTCTCTGTTCAATAAAGTATACTTAAGTTGCAAGAACTCTGTCAAGAGTACCAAAAATCTTTGTAATTATTTCTGTAACTAAAGTTGCAGTAAAAGTCTATTGTGCAACAGAATTTGTAAAGCTATAGCTTCAATTGTAGGGATATACATTGATTAGCCTTCAAAAAATTTCCCTCAATCAATACTGTCCTTGTACAGACTCTTTTTTTCTCAACAAGTTATTTATGAAATATAATTCCTTATCTATATATCTGTGTTACCGTCTCACCATTCCTCAAGAAATTAAAGAAAATAAAGAACATTGATATTGTCAACACTTCAGAACGTACAATGATGAGGACTGCAGATAGAAAAAATGGATGATTCTCTTATTACAAGACTTATATGTTAAGATAGCATCTCGATATGAACTTAAAAAGACCTAGGGTAGAATTTGAAATCAGGGAGAAAGTTTCCTTTAAAATATATGAAGAGGAATATGAACTTATGGGATATAGTTCATCCTGCCCTAAAGTATGCAATTAAATTACTTCCAAAAGGGTTTATCTCTCTATGTTGACTATAAATTGGAATTCTGTAGACTAGTTTGCATGCAGAAGACTAATAGAAATCTAAAGTTAGGTGAAATTAATTCCAGACCTCCCATCTAGTTCATTATAAAACATGGAAAATAGAATCATTAAAGCCTATGTTTAACAGGTTATCATATGGAAGATGCACTCTATGCCTCAAAAGCAGAGTGATCCTTTGCTAGGTTTCTATAAGAAGTAGAGTTGTTAGCCAATAATTTGTTTCTTGGTAATAAAAACAATCAGGCCAACCACACCAAATATGGATCAAGATGACCTGGCAATGTGTGCTCACAGCCCTAAAAGCCAAGTGTATCCCAGGCTGCATCCAAAAGGAGTGTGTACAGCAGGCTGTTGGAGGTGATTCTCCCCTCTCTACCCTGCTCTTGTGAGATCCCACCTGGAGTTCTGCATCCAGCTCTGGTGCCCCCAACACAAGAAAGACATAAACTGTTGGAGCAAGTCCAGAGGAGGGCCACTAAGTTGATAAGGGGACTAGTGCACCCCACTTATAAAAACAGGATGAGAGGGTCTGGAGAATAGAAGGTTGCATGGAGCAGCACAAGGAAGCCATCAGGAACTGTAGGGATAGGACAAGGAGTGATGGCTTCAAAATGAAAGAGGGGTAATTTAACTTAGCTGTACGGAAGCAATTCAAATGAAAGAGGGGTAATTTAGCTTAGCTGTACGGAAGCAATTCTTTACTGTGAGGGTGGTGAGGCACTGGAACAGATTGTCCAGAGAAGCTGTGGATGCCCTCTCCCTGGATGTGTTCAAGGCCAGGTTGGATGGGGCTCTGAGTAACCTGGTCTAGTAGGAGGTGTCTGTACCCATGGAAGGGAGGTTGGAACTAGATTATCTTTAAGGTGCCTTTGAATTCAAACCATTCTATGATTCTGTTATATATGTCTTTCAAACATTTTTATGTCTTTTTTACAAAGAAACATGGTTTTAATGGGACATCACAAATTCATCCTAGAAATAAATCTCTGATTTTAATTAGTGTATTATACTAGAGAAAAATATACACTAGGGTATAACACTCAAAATCTGAAATGAGGAAAAGAAAAATTTTGATGCGTGTGCTGTTGCTTATACAGAAAGTGTGAAGTTGATGTAAGTTTTACTGGGTGAAGTTCTATGACCTATATTTTATGTGAGATAAGATGAGACAATTGGCTCACTTTGCTCTGAAGTCACTTGGGTCAATCTCTTATCAGTAAACCCTTTAAGGATAGTCAGAAAATATTGTACTATATTTTGCATTTTTACTACTCCAGATAAAGTGCATTAGTATTTACCCTGTCTTTTTATTTTTAGATGCACTCTATTATTTCCTTTGTGGACATGATTGCATATAGGATGCATTAAAACATGCTATCTTAACATGAATAGTACAAAGAGATGGCTCATTATGGTTTATTCATTTAATTTACACATACTAGTGTTGTGGTTATATTAGCATATCTTCTTCTATTGTACAATGGTGTGTTCATTCATACAGACAAAGGTCTGTCATCTTATCACAAATATCTGCAAAGAAGTAAGTACTAGAAAGCATGGCCTTAGATAATTTTTGCTAAATTGAGGTTAATATGTTTATTTTCAAAGTGTTATGGAACTTGTACTCTAGCTTGTTTTGTTCAGACCATAAGAATAAATGGCATATAGATTTCAGTTCCAGATCTAGGGTCACTGGTCCATAGTAAACAAATTGCAACTCCAGTACTGTGTGAGCCATACACTAGTGCCGAAGTGCACACTCTCCATGATATGCAGTATGTGTCTAACGATGTGCAGTCTGTGTTTCTCAGGTTGACATGATTGGCTGCACAACAAGTTGATAAAATAAATTTAATTTTTCTCTTTTTCCTAGTTGTCACCCCTCTGAATTGAATACAGTTAATATAACACAGGTAGGACATTCAAATTCTTTCTTTCCTCATTCAGTAATCCACAAAATAATTAAAGAGTAAGAGAATTATTTGTATTTCTTATCTTTAAATTCTGTTTTTTTCTTCAGATTATTATCTTCACTATACAAGCTGCTTTGTTCATTTATTTGTTACTTTAATGTTCATAATTCTTAAAAATAAACCTGTTAAAGTTCAAAAGGAGAATGCTTCTCAAGAGCAATGCTAAAATCGTAGTGTGTGATTCAGAGATTCTGTGTTTATTCAGAATATTGATAATTTTTATAACTTTTATATGGTTACCAAGGTGATCCACTGGAACCTCTTTTGCAATTTTTGGAAGAGAAAGGAGCTAGGTATGTTCCTAAAACAGAGAATGTCCATCTCACTTGACAACTGCAAAGAAAAATCCACTGACTGTAAAAGCATTTCATCATTAAATTGAAATTTTTGCCACTTTTGTAAGAATGAGGGTTTCATGTATTTTGCCCCCTTATCATATATTACCTGATTTATACTTCTATTCCAAACAATAGTAAAACTTCATATTTAATATGAGGACTGTATCAAAGAAAACACAACTGGATATACAAGTTCAACTACAAAATAATTACAGGCCAAATCTAGTTGTTGTCCAAATTTAAAACAAGCATACCATTATTTTTACTATTATGCCAAACGTTTTTTGAATATGTGAAAGATAAAGAAAAATTCTGTCTCACTGACATGTAGGGATGTTTATTTCTAATGAAAATTATTTCAGAAAGAAAAGAAAATCCCTTTATAAGGGGAGAAGAAGCTATGTTAGCAGTAAAAGTATCTGATAACTATTTGGCCCAATGAATCAACACATTATTCTAGATATTAAAAAAATATTCCTTCATTTAATTTGTATTTAATTTTGTATTTACTGCTGGTAGCTGAAAAATTATACATATGATGCATGTCCAATATTTTTTCTTAAAACACACTGAAAATATTTGTATATTAATTTGTATCATAGAATCATAGAATATCCTTAGTTGGAAGGGACCCACAAGGATTGTCAAAGTCCAACTCCTGGCTCTGCACAGGACACTTCAAGAATCTCAACATGTGCCTTTTCCAAACGCTCCTTGACCTCCAGCAGGCTTAGTGCTCTGACTTCTTCTGTATATCAATGTGGATTGTGTTGGAAAGTTTAAATAAAATTATAATTTCTTCACATATGATCCCAAAGTTTCATTTTCTTGTTTTGTTTTTATTTTCTCTCTCAGAATTAGTTTTCAACATTCATGTCACAAAATCAGTGGTAATATCTGATTCTTCACTTCATTACTGTATAATGTTAGATCAAAATAATTTGGACAAAGATCAGTAAACTAACAACATAAACCTTTGAAAGGTCTCAAAACTTTGAATTATTGTTTGTGTTTTCAGTCAGGTGAACTGACTGGCACTGAAAGTAATATCGACATGAAGAAAGCATATGACAAAGGGTATATTAGCAGATTTGAAATATTTGCTTCTTGGGATTTTCAAATAGGTTAGACAGCCAATCACTACCCTGCGCAATGGATATTTAGATACTTTTGCTGTTGCAAAGTCTGCTCTGTAGGTAGCAATATTTCTGACTGTCTAAATTGAAGTAAAACTCAAATTTATTTAATTTAGAAAATATGTTTCTAAGGAAATGTTATTTGTACGCCAGAGTTCTCAGATCCATTTTTTTTTTGCAGAAGACAGGAACAGTCTGATATATTCCACTGGCTTATACTCAAATTGCATTTTCAAGACTTTTACTCTAATTTCAAAAAGTAAGTCAAAGTAGAGTTTTTGCTTATTAAGGTGGTTTGTGGAAGGGAAGAGAAAGAAAAACGTTTCTGATGAAAGCACACAGCCCAGTTAAAGATTCTTTGATTTAAATATTAATTTAAATGCATAGTTTCATAAATACTGTTTTTTGCAGATTTTACACGTTGTGAAAACGTAGCAATCATGAAATGCTTAGGGACAGTTTGCAAGTGCAACAAAACTGGAATGATAAACATGGATACACTATTTAAGAGGGAGAAACACTAACCAGAAAATTACCATAAATTGTTGCAACATACTAAAACCCACACATTTTAACTGCGGAATTTCTGTCACTGGATGCTCAATATTAA
The DNA here is from genome assembly GCA_013400975.1 of Atrichornis clamosus. Taxonomy (NCBI): domain Eukaryota; kingdom Metazoa; phylum Chordata; class Aves; order Passeriformes; family Menuridae; genus Atrichornis; species Atrichornis clamosus. The sequence continues at coordinate 77,792 of WBMZ01005307.1, read as the reverse complement.
GCCCAAGACATCAGAAATATCATAAGCATGGTTGACATTTAGGCAGAAGAATAAGTGACCTCCGAAAGTCATTTTGGTATCATAATTCTACCTTAGTCTGACTAAAAATAAAATTCTCACATGGTTTTAGATGACAATTTTTTAAAGTGACTTATGCTTTTCAGCACCACTAACTTCAGAATGATATTTCAGCTCCTGTTTCATTTTGCCCTCTAAGAAAATGTGACCTTGATGCTAATCACATTGTCACTATTCAACAGTACCTGATGTCTTGCTCTTACCTGTTAAATAGATATGAGTAGCAGACAGACTACACACAGGTTACATTTAGTTCAGGTAGATTAATATTTAACTTATTGTCCCCAGGGGATGTTAGATACACCTGAGTTGGCAACCATGTATATTTAGTGTTGCAAGAAATATTAGTTGTTCTGAATATCTGTTTTCTACATTTTCAAAAAATATATTTATTTCTAGGTAAGTAATAATTTGGGGGTTGTTATATTGAATCTCCATTATCCACTACTGGGCATGAACAGCAGACACCTGTCAGAAATGTGCAGCTTTTGCTATCTTGGTGTTCAGACTCTTTCCTTTTAATGTTTATCTCTGTATCATCTTTGGTTGCTCTATATCTTCTTAAATTGCATGGCATGAAGTACAGCAGGCTAAAACTTTAAGAAAAAAAATGGTAGAATCATGGAATTTATTAGAATTTTTAATTAATATTATTAATTATATGACTTAAGGTTTCCTTGAGCTTTTTTTTAAAGATCAAATAGAATATTTTCACAATAGAACACATAATGATAAAGAAATTTTTAAGCTAAAGAGATCCTTACATAAAACGACTGGGATGAGTACGGAATTAAATGCTGAATTTTAGTGATGAGTATTTTTAGCAATTAGATAGCGATATTTTGCTAAAAATTGGCACTCCTTATACTGTTCACCCAAAGGACAAAATGTTATATTTTTCATGGAAATTCCATCTTCTAACTCCTAAATCATAAAGTTCCTCATAAATGTATGACCAAATAAAGCTATAAACTAATTAATGCAATGTATTGTATTTGGACAGCAAAGGACAAGTAAAGATACTAAAAGGATGTCTGAACTGGCACTTCATTTCTAACCAGTTTAAGTAAGTAGTGTAATAAGATTAAATAGCTTATTCAGTGCATTTATTCTGTGTCCTGACTTCGATAAATTGTTTTAGGGATTCATGAAAGGTCAGAATCTAGTCCATAAAATGTTATATTATAAATACTGTCCATTCAGAACCATGTTCAGTTCTTGAGTAGAAGGAACAGAGAACCTTAGTTTGCTGTGGGAGCAAGTAGCTTTTGCCCAAAGAGTGCTTTTGTATAGATAAGCACAAGGTCATTAATATGTTGACCTGAAACAAGGTAAAAAAACCCCAACTTTCCAAACAAGATTATGAAGGTAATATAGAGGGCAGGCATTTAATGAAAGCTTTGAAATGCTATGTAACCAAAGAGCATGCACATAACAGATTCTTACAGTTTTTATAAGTTCAACTATTCAGCATATTTTGATAAGTCTATCCAATTAGAAACACAGGTTTTTCAGTAGCCCACCCTCCAGTCCAACCCTTCTTTTTGGTTTTTTCCATCGGTTTCTGCCCTACTTCTTGTTATGTCTACAAGGTCTGGTGGAAAACAATAAGCCCCTGCTAAAAAATTCCTTTTCTTGGAGAAAGACAAAACATGTAGCAAACATTACCTATTGTTCTAAAATGTCAGAGAAATAAAAAACAAGTGAGAAAGGATTGGATACTACATAGCTACATATTAAAAGCTACAGAGCTACAAAAATATGAAAAAATACCAAAAAATCTCTAGGAATCTAATAAAAAGGTTTTGCCTTTAGTTTGATGGTCTGTATAATTTTTCAGTGTTGCATAGTAATAGATAATGTAGTGAATCTACTGTTCCACTGTCCTTCAGGAATCAGTTTTAAAAATCTGTAATTTCCATTTGAGTAAAAAAGGAGGAGTAATTTCCACAATAACAGTAAATATATACTTTTAATATACTAGTTAGGTAATGTCCCGTTCAATCCTTAATGATAAATGTGAAAGAATTCATATAGACATCTTCTGAGATGACTTCACAACTTTTTCCTGGAAATTTTCTTTGATTTTTTTTCCCTAAAATTTGAGGACTCCGCTGCAATGAAAAGAAATGTACATCTTGATTTTACATAGTAAATGGATCTATTTTGAGAAATCTATACTTTCTATAGCCTATCTCAAAACCATAACATTAGAGCAATTCCTTTAGTTTGAAGAACTTAGAAAACAAGAGACTTGACACTGTTTGTCTTCTAATTATTGTTCTTACTTTTCTTATATGTCAAAAAAGTTGTAGATTCTATGAAAAAATAGGTCTTTTTTACAGTGTCTTTTTTTAAATGTAAATTTGACTACTAAATAATGTCACTTATAACCTATGAGTATCATCAGCCTACTGCTGTTCAAACCACACAGCTGGCAAAGCAGTGGGAAGGGTAATAATCTCAATCTGATGGAATAAGCACAGAGCTCTAAACTTCAGGAACATCTTGATTCAATGCAGTGTACTACTGCATTCTTCTTCTTAGTATCTATGTAACTGTGACACTTTTAAATTATCTAATATTTCAATAAATAATAGAGTTTCTGAGGATTAGAATTAAAATCTTGTCACTAAAATACAAAATTCATGATGACAAAATAAAGTGTGGGATAGAAAATAAAGACTTTTATAAGATTTTGGGGTTTATTTTATGAATAAAGTCTGAAACCTCCTTTGACTTTAACTGATTAAATCAGGCCCTTTGTGTTTGGGTGTCATCTTTTACCTGTATTCCCCAGGACCTCTTGTATTCTTAAATCGTGTCTTGCTTTCTGCAGTTGTATTACACTCATTCAGCTCTGAAGTACAAATAATTATTTGTCTCATCTGTAGGATTTGTGGTCTTTATTTTTGTTGTGGTTTTAAACCCAGCTGGAGATTAAACACCATGGAGCTGCTCGCTCAGGCCCTCCTTTCTTCCCCCCACCCCAGTGGAATAGGGAGGAGAATCGAAGTAAAACTTGTGTGTTGAGATAAGAATAGTTAAATAATTGAAAATAAAGTAAAATAAAATAGTAATTGTAAATAATAATAATAATGATAATAAAAAAGTAAAAACCATGTGATGCAAAATACAATTGCTCACCACCCGCTGACTGATACCAGATCTCCCTTCCCAAACCCAGATCAGCTGCCCTTCTGGGTAACTCCCCCCAGTTTATGTTCTGGGCATGGTGTCCTGTGGTGGGGAATATCCCTTTGGTCAGTTCAGGTCACTTTTCCCAGCTATGCTCCCTCCCAGTTTCATTTGGGAAACTCCTCACTGGCAGAGCAGGAGACAAGTGGAAAGATGTCCTTGATTTAGGATAAACATGACTTATCAAATACCAAAACAGCAGTGTGTTATCAACACCATTCTAATTCTGAATCCAAAACACAGCGCTGCAACAGCTACTGAGAAGAAATTAACTCTACCCTAGGTGAAACTAGGTTTTACAGATAATGATTTAAATAATGATAATGTACAGCTTTGGAGCCTTCAGTATCTTTACTCCCTTCTTCTTGTGTCAACTATCTTAAATTATTCCAGAAGTCAAGACTTACCTGCAATTACGGTAATATAAAAAATTTTTAGGATTACACAATCTAGATGGCAAATTTTATACACACATGGGATGTTCTTTATACTATATGTGGCAGAGAAACTTAATTATTAAAAAGAAGAGAGACAGTATTCCCTAAGTCTTTCCTTGGAACTTTGGCACAGAGGCAATTAAATGACTCAGAGAAGGCTCTGGCTGTACTCTTTACAGCTTGGCTCAATCATGCATACATGTTTCTTATCAGTGATTGGGGGAAAACCTTTAAAAACTATTCACTATGTTAGTAGCCTTTTTTCTTTTTTCGTCAGTCTGCTGAACAAAGACTGCAGTTTGAAAAAGATTCAAACTGTTCTAAAGTTCTCATTTCATGCTTTGTCATAAATAACTTTCAGTTCGTGACAAATTTAGATCTCACTAGGACCACCAGTTCCATCTAACTGTTGCAGTTACTTTTGCCAAGCTAACCTAAAAGGAGCCACATTATTAATAGAAATAATAATAATTAATAAGCGCAAATGTTACAAACAAGTCCTAAACATAATTCTTAATTTGACATTTTGACTATATGAGTGTACAACCACTTGTGAGTGAACTAAATAAGAGAAAAATGATGAACACGTTGAGCTTATACAAGTTACATGAGAAACAGATACCTATTTGCATCCACAGACGCAGTTTTACAATTAAGTTATTTAAGAGCCTGCCAGAAAATCCTTTTATCAGCTTTGCATTAAAATTTAGTATTCATTCATATCGATCTCACAAAGCTGATCAAATAGGATGCTTTAAATAAATAAGCAAAATTTTTTCAATTTCACAAAATATTTAACATTTTCTCACTTTTTTATTTATTCAGCTAGCTGAACTATTTTCTTTAAAACAAATTTTCCTAACTGATTCTTTTTTTTTTAATTTTGCATTTGTTATAGTTCAGGAAGGATTTCTTTCCTTGTAAAAAGAAGACAAAAAGGTGCTTCTCTGCATAACTGTGTGAACATGTTCGCACAGCCTAAGCTTCATGAAAGGCTAAAAAAACCAAAAAATGTCTGAAAGGAGGATAACAAGACAGAAAAAAAAATTTAAATACAGAGTTCCCATTACAATCGTTTTGCTCTGCTATTTATACACAGTATTCTGTATTGTTTATCATTTAAGTAGTAGCCTTAAAAACAAAACTTGAAAATATGCTTCATATGTAGTCTGTAAATTCTCACTTTTTAGTGACTGTGGCATTAGTATTGTTCCCAGAAGGAAATATAACCCTTTCTTTAGGATGACTATAAGTATTTCATTAATTCACCTTTAGGGCTGCATTGACTGGCACTATCATAAAATATAAGGTGGAAATTGTTGTAGAGAGCAGAATTAGGGTTTTGTTTCAGCAATATTTTGAGGAAACATAAGAGTTTTCACACAAAATTAGCACTGCCAAATTCATTAGGATATAACTTTTGAAAAAAATGTCTTTGGTCATCTACTACATTTATTAAACCATTAATTCCATGCAGTGTTGATATTATGTCTCTTAAAGGCAGTGTTGTGATGTTTGCACTATAAGAGAGTCTATGACCTTTGGAGAGGGTTTTTTTTTTTTCCTCAAGTGATATCCTATTCTTGTTATTAGATTTGACTTGTGAAGGATTGATCTTCTCTGGCTGAAATGGGGATCACATGGAGTCAGGTCAACAACACTGAGGCTGACTGACTTATAATAATAGCAAGATCTTTTGTACCAATCCAGCTGGCTGGCTGGTAAGGCAACAAGGTGCTGACATTCAGGAAATGTAGCAATGAGTGGCAAAATAAAATTCTTTCGATGATATACACCCTGGAGGTATTGTGGTTTGTTGTATTATAAATAATGCAGTTCATATTATCCCTCCTGTGTTTCTGCAGCGTAGTGGAGCTAATAATGTGTAACTGATGGAATTTCTAATAAAGGCTTATTAAAAATGTTTGTTCAGCGATCCTTTCGTGCCTTAGTTCTGACTTCTTGTAGCTGACGGTGTTACACTTACAATTCCTGACCAGCTTATGTTTTGGTTTTTTTTTGCAATACCCTCTTAACTGGTTATTAACTACTGTTCGTTAGCAACTTGTCTTGATGAATTCAACCAAAAGGGTGTGATAATATGTGCTGAATGTTTTACACCCTAATTTAACAAGCCTTAAAACTGAAGAATCTCAAAATGAGCATCCTGTGACAAAGGGTACAAAACTCTACTTCTCTCCCTAATGTTTAATGCATTTGATCTAGAGACCATCGTAGTTTGAAGTGGTTTTCTGTGTCTCCATGGACACAATGGGCAATGACTTCAACTTTTGCTTGGATTCAGAAACAGCTTTCAATAAATTTGCAAAGCTTTATTTTAGCACTTGCCACACTGGAACTGGCTTTGCAGGCATTCCTGGGGGCACCACTCTTTAACTGAAGAGACTATGTCACAAGAAGGCAGAGCCAGGGAAACAAAGCCTCTGCATTAAGTACACCCTCATGAGGGAAGTACATTGCAGTCTCAAACCATATCCATTAGAATTCAACAGGAGATTTCTTTCCCAAAATGTCACTGACATTCATCTTAAGTTGAAAGCAGTGACAGTTGTGAGAAAACTATTATCTTATTATGAAAGGAATGTCAGTGGACTTTCAAATGTCTTCTTCTTAAAGAGAAATAAGTTATGTGCAAGTAGTATAAAAAAAGTCTTTTTTTGAGTAAGCTCATGAACAATGTGGTTGAAACTTGCTCGAAAATATTTTAAATATGTAACTATATTTCCACAATATACAATATTAAAAAACAATTGTTCTGCTATTGAGATTACTTTGTATAGCTGCTTTCCTAAGCTAGGATAAATTCAAATGCATGTAAATGTGAATGAAGGCTATATCTGTAAAAATTTTGCTAGTTATGCATCAGGGACAGAATTACCATTCTAGCAATATGGCCACTCACAGAAACTGAATCTTTTCCTACCCTGCCCAAACCAAAACAAACCCAAACCAACTGAAAACAAAAAAAACAACAAAGAAACCCCAAATCCACAACAACAAACAAAACTTCAAAAGAGTAAATTCCTCAGAATATTGACATTATCAATAGGTAAGGCCATTGAAAAATTATAGACAATTATAGAAAACATTTCAGGTGTCTTTATTTTGTCTACATATGCTTCAGTGACTACAAGATTTTCAATACAATTGCATCAGTTCTGTTAAACCATACACAAACTCATCCACAGGTTTGAAAGATGTTGATTGAACTATACTGTTTCCTTACACAGAAATATAACCAGAAGGAACAAATGTATCTCCCATATTTTCCCCCATTGCTTGTTTGAAAGGAACCAAAACCTGATTTACCTTCTGTAAATGTCTGTTTAGCATGTTAAAATGAAGAAGTGGAGAGAACAGTGGAAAAGCATTGGAAGGAAATCATCATCAAAACAACAAGAAACTCATTGATTGTGTAGAGTGAACAGCCTAGTTCTTTCCAGCTTCATGTTACCTAACAAACACAAACTCACCAGATGGTGAATAAAAAAATCAAATAGATTATATTCAAACAAATGTAAAAGCACACTGAACAGTCATATCAAGAACAGCCACAATCTTAACTTTGCCAAAATGAAAATAAATCCAAGAAGAAAAGCTCAAGATGAATTGAGCATCTATGAGAGACAGAGGTGAAGACTAGAAAGGAAGAAAAATGAGATGCACGATGGAATTCAAGCTTCAGTGCTTCAAGCCAAAGACCAGGAAGCTAGCCAAAGAAGAGCACTAGAATAAAATACTAAGCAAAATAAAAAATGGAGAAAAGCAAAATATACGAAAGCAGATAAAACACTGCAAAGAAAATATGCCTTGTAGTGTGAAAGCACCATGTGAAAAGAGATATATGGCAGTAGCTGGAAATGTGAAAAAATCCTGAAATTTTTCATTGTTTCAAAATCTGAAAATAAATCATATTGCACAATGTATATAAAACTTGAAGGAGCACAAACAGGGTTTAGAACCATTAAATTCTACACAGAACAATTATCTTGATGTTCTTGTTAGAAAGGTACTACAAAATATTTCTCAATCATTAGTAGGAGTAAAATATAAGGGCAATCAATAGACCACATATATTCATTAAACATTTGATTTTATAAGCCAATGTGTCTGTCAGAGTAGATTCACACTTTGGAATACCTTTCTGTCATATGAAATCTCGAGAGTTAATGTTTTCAGGAAAAGAACATAGCTGAACATGAAGACTAGCATCAAATATACCTATTCTCTCTGTCTATCATTACTTCTAACATCTAGAGCATAAGGAAATAGATAAAAATTAAAATATTGTTGATATTATGGACCAAATTGAGATAGCAAACTGGGAAAAAAAATAATTTTCAAAACTGAGGCCTCAAAATTATGACAATGCTTTGAAATACTAAAAGAGAAAAAAATGTTTGATATGGCAGAACAGCTCCCGAATATCAATGAAGTTTTAATGATGCATGGAAATCTCATAAATGCAGTAATAGCAAGGTGAGAAAAAATATGGATGGACTCAATAAAAATTCTTGTCAATATAGAGGTATTTCAGCTCAAATATGTTACATATGAATGAGAGTTTTAAAGTGTTCTGTAGAGAAGACCCCTTTGAAACAGCACCTAAGATACACCTTACCTGCATTAGCCTTTTTACATTATTCACATATTTAGCCAATTTTCCTCATTCTGAAACCCATGGTTTGAAACAGCACTGTGAAATTTTCTCACTAACATTAAAGAAACAAATAAATCATAAAATCATGGGAGTTGTATGGGACCCACAAGGATCATTCAGTTCAACTCCTGGCCCTGCACAGGCCCACCCCAAGAATCACACCTTGTGCTTGAGAGCATTGTCCAACCTCTTCTTGAACTCTGGCAGGAGGTTGAAATACAGGCAGCAATTAAAGAAATTTATGTGCATTAAAACATAGGCAGAAAATCTACATTGTCCCTTGAGATTGTGTCAATTGCTTCTGAGATGTGGTTGAAAATGGATTAGATTTCAGGTCTATGTTTTCTTTGCCTTTTCAGGACATAAAATGCAAATAAGTAGTTTGGAAGATGGCTAAATAAATTATGTCTGGGAAATCAGTTATCATACTTTAACACTTAATGCATGGTTAAACTTTAGACTTGGAAACTTTCCAGTTGTTTCTTGCTTTACATCTCTATTCTTTATTTCTAGTTCTAAAACTATGTTTTATAAGGAATACTGATGATGGCTATTGAGTTCAGTTACTTATGAGAAGGCCCTTAGATTTTCATGGCTGTCCCAGTTCCATAAGGAACTGCATTCTCTTTGACTGACGTTCCCTGCGGTTCCATTTGGCTGTGTGTTACAGAAGAGTTACTGGGTTTCACTATAACAAAGACTGCATTTCAGTAGCTTAAAAAATTGATCCTTGTTTTTACAATTTAAAAAGCACTCAGATGGGCTTTTAGTAATAACTATTCTCAAAAAAATTTTTAATAGTTCCACTTGCTTAGAGGAGCCATCATTTCACGTTATGAGCGCACAAGAGTGGAGCTCGCACAGAAGGGATATGCTGTAAGTTTAACACTTCAACTCTTGTGCCTCCTATCTAATCAGACAGATTTTAAAGGGCTCACACACAGTTGATACAAAGAAAGAGTTTTATCTTCCAGCTGGCTTATCCTTCCAGTACTTAGCCTCTAGTTAGCTCTTGCTCTATTTTCAGTCTCTATCCCTTTGAAAGGTTTAGAGAAAACACTTCAAAGTGCTATTTTTCAAAGATGAGGTACTCAAGATAGACTCCTCTCCAGTCTGACCCTCTCCTCATATTTGCCGTCTTACAAACATTCACATTCATCTTTCTTTTCTCCAGTTTGCTGCTATTACATACAGTGGCCAAGTGTTGTGCTCATTTCCCAAATGAAATCAAAATATATTAGAAAAAAATTTAAAAGTGCAATAATCTTTCATTTTTCAGACTCCTTTAAAATATTTCCCCGTAGTTCTGTTTTACCAGTCTGCCTGTGAATGAGCAGATTGAACAAAAGGATTCAACATTAAAGATGCACTGATAGTATATTAATTCATACAATAATTTACAAATTTTTCAAAATACCCTTAAAATAAAAAAATGTACAATCCTAACTGAATTTCAAAATAGCTAAAGGAAGATAAATATCAAGAAATTTTCTGGTTATAGGAAATTTCACTTATAAGTATAGTTATCAATTATTTTCTTCTGCCTGATTTGCAATTTTCCATTCCATGTATATGCAATACAAATTGTCTTGCCCTTTCCCTATGTTGAAATAATTTTTTGTTATAAATATGTCAGGTGGTCCAGTTACCAAGTATACATTTACTGTAAAAATAGCCCACTAATATTTATGTAGTATGTTGGTATCAAAGTATAATATGCACTATGGGAAGTCTCATATCAAGAGTAAATGCCATTAGTTCTGGTCATGTGTCTTACATTTCTAAATCCAATCCTATTTTCAGAGTTCATGTCTTTGTTTTATTTTAAAATACCCCCACCCTCACCAACAACAGAAACAGCCTTCTTCAAAAACACAGTTACTAAGCATTCTGGCTAACAAATAATGCAATAATAAAAAATTTTTCTTCATCCTTGGTCTGCTTCATTTCCCCTTGGATTTCTAACAAGTTCAAGTGTATTGCCGCTTAGAGGTTTCTTGATGCAGGATTTTGTCAGCCAGGACAGATCATTGAGATTGATAAACTATTCTGAAAAGTGCCTGATTAGGTGTGTTAGCTTTGTTAATAAATTGGTGTAATGCAAAACATGTAGGTCATGTTGCCCCTAGTCTGCTCCTTAGCAAGCACTCAAAGTTGGCATCGTGTCATCCCTGCCACCTGCTTATTCGTTGGCAGGACACAACAAGATGATGTGTTCTGGCAAACGGATGTCCAGCAGCTGAACCACTGACGCAGTAATGAAGAAAAGAAAACGAATATTCATGAGAAAGCATCCTAGAGGGAAGATCCCTTGTAACTGCCAGCACTGCCAGTCAGTCATTCCATCCTAATTCCCCTCTTTATGCCACTTATGGAGTCATGATACTCAGTATCTCTGGCTGGCTTAGCGTACTCTTATACATGATATATTTGAAAACTTGTCTAGATTCAGATTGGTGTTAATTTAAACTGCCCACTGGCTAACTTCCAGGTCACACTTCCAAATACTGTGTTATCTTGACTTAGTGTGGCACGGGACATTTAAAGATGGATATGCAGCAATGACAGCAAAACCACTGCCATTTTTATAGAATTTATGACACAATTTTGTTGAGTGCTCTTATGTATATCTACTGATGCCAGAATATATAAAAGAGTAGAAGTAAACCATATCATAGGAACAAGACTACAAGACACAAGTCTTGCCTTTCTAAATGTCGTTCACTCTAGGATTTGTTTTTCTTTAAGGAACCACATCATGATCCAAATAAATTGCTGCAATTATGGCTCTGATTCAGAAAAGCACTTCAGCACATATTTAACTCAAGCATGAACTTGGCATGCCCACTACTCAGTACTGGCTTGTGATGATATTGCTGTAACAGAAGATAGAAACCCTACACCTTTTATTCAGTACACAGCAAAAGTAAAACTATCAGGCGATAGCTCAACAAAATAAGTCACCTTTTGGCAAGTATATGCTCAGTAGCATAAAAAATACTGTGCAAGTAGTTAACAACATTGCTTGTCCCAGCTTTTCTTTGATGTATCTTGAAATATCCTTGTTGCACTGATGAGTACAGACTAGTTTTATGAAGTTAAATGAACACTAGTGACTACAGGTGTCCTTGGAGGAGAAAAAAAATAAATCCATTTATTTAATTAAATAAGCAGTTCAAACTTAAACTGCCAGCCCTACCCAAGTGTGGAAATAACATTTTGGAAGAAAGTTGACCAAGAGCAATATAATATGGCCAGGGTAGGTAATTCTGTGAAACACTGAAACTTTAATCATGCATAAATCTAAAGCTCTTCTGTCCAGCTAAGCAACTAGCAAGTAAATATTTATTTAAAGTATAAGAAACCTCTCAAAAGTTTTAGGAAAAAAAAAAAGTTCACAGCAAAATGTCAAATCAGGATCCTTTTAATGTATGTCACCCTTGTTGGGAAACAGATATCCAGCTTCACCATTACTCACTCTAGACTATCAATATTTAAAAGAACTGGTTATCTTTGCATTCTTATCACTGCCCATGTTCAGTGCTGCAAGAAGTGCTATATAGAGAAGGAACCGGAGAAAGTTCTAGGTTTTTTGGTCCTTCTTATTCCTTCTCTAACAATTAAATAACTTAAATGACTTAGTTCATACACCAAAAGAAGCAGCTGTTTTTAGAGGAGGAAGTGTCACTAAGCTTTTTTTTCCTAATTGAAGTGAAATAAGCTCAGTTTTGTTTCACTTGTTTTTAGGAAGTTTGAATAAAGTAAGGACTTCTCATTGCAGAATCAACAAACTAAACATATATAAACTCCTCTTTCCAGGTCTAACTACTTTTCAAGTACATCTTTCAAGTTCTGTAAATTTGAACAGGCAATAGTGAAGAAGGCAGAATTCCTTAGTGAGACAGGATCATGTAAAAATGCAAAAGATGAATGAAGTAGCAAGGAGAAATGTAATTTAGTAGAGACTTTGAAGGCACAATAAAAGTTCATAAAGGAAATATTGCAAAAACAATTTTAGATGGAAGTATCTGAAGTCTATGTGACTGCTTCAGGCTGAATCCCTTAAACTACTTCTCAGCAATAGCTTTCTTGTTATTGCAGGATGTTTTTTCCCTAACCTGACTTTTAAACTTTTGGATTTTGACAGCAATATGAGGCAAAGGTCTTATCTGACTCATTAACTTCCCATGTTCCACTCCCTGCTCTTAAGTTTAAAGTTTAAGGATTAATGTGGCAACAAAGTCCTAATAACAGCACAATGATGTATGGCCCAAGACTACTGAATAACTTCACATTTGGGTACACTTTGGGATTTGAGAGAATCCTTATAAATAATATGGAAGAACAGTGAGTCCATAAATAAAAATGCACAGGGGGCAAGAACATAAATACCATGAAATACCTTGTATGTGAGGTCGTACAAGAAAACAAAATTCTTTAAGAAGAATTCAAGATCAGAGTCTGATTTCAACTGTGATGATATAGTCTTATTTAATCCCATTACCTTTTTTTTAATGACAATCAATTTCTGCACCTATTTGAGAGAGAGAGAGAGAGAGAGAGAGAGAGAGAGAGAGAGAGAGATTTGATGCAAATGACATGTGGCTTTCTATCACTTCCTGTTCCGAAAATAGAAATTCTAGTAAGTAATGTAGCATGAGTACTGTAACTTCTTGCTGTAAAGGTCTAACTGGGCCTGTCATCTGTCACTTTATCCTTTTTATGAGACAATCAATAAAACTTGTTATGTTTTTCCTTTTTATGGCTCATTGAACTCTTACCAAATACTCAGTGAACTATTGATTAATGGACAAACTGGGGACTATCAGTTTTATCACCTTGGAACACTGTTTTTGTGAACAGTAAGACTTTGAAATACAACTTTCAGATTCATAATTTCAGATTATGAATCATACATGGAATTTCAGCTGTTTTCATTCAGTATCATCAGTTATTCATCTCAGAGTGTTCTGGTCCGTAAAATCTGCAATTAAAATCAAATGCTAAACACAACACTAGTGCTTTTATATGGTAAGTCAAGATTTTTCATTCAACTTAGATCACTGTAGAAATACAACTGGGATCCATCAAAGCATAAATTTTATTTGTTTAAAAAATTGTATGTTGTCAATTAAGTAATTTTTTTTTTTTTTTGGTATCTGGATTCAAATGAAATGAAGCTACTTTGGTCTGCCCTGAATCAAGACAAACTGGATTTGTTATTTCTAATCACAATTTTATATAACTACTTGTACTTTTTTTTCCTCTCCCGTCCTCCAGACCCCTGCAGTGTTCATTAACTCCTCCATTTATGTTCCCAGCAAAGGTTGCAACACTTGCTTTGTGAGACTTCAATAATTTCACTGTAGCTGTTGCTGGAGATAATTTCCAGCAGTTGTTAGGTTATATATTTATATATATGGAATTTAGAGAGATCGCTGTTCTTCACAGAACTTACAAAAAACCTTAGATTTTGTACTTTTGCTTTATCAATGCACCATTTTTAACATCTTGTTTTCTTGGAGTCAATAGTTACTACACCTATTTTTGTTCTGCATACACGTACGTATGATTGTACCCTAAAGTTCATAAGAAGATTCTCTTTACAGTATTTCTTTTCCCTTTGGTGTTGTGTGATGTCATATTAAGGTTAAATCTGCCTATTTTTTCTTTAATTTTAAAAATATTTTTATGCAATTAGCCTGCTTCCTCCTTTTTCAGTAAAGCTGCAGTATAGAGACACCTACTGGGAAATAAAAGAACATAAATAAATGCAAATGTAAATAATAATAGTAATAATAATAATAGGAATAATTTTTTTATAGTTTTCAAGCTAGAAAGTATTGGCTAATCTTATTTATATTTGGCATTTTTAATTTCTACAGAAAATGTACTAATTTGATCCAGAAACATTCCAGACAAAGATTAATTTGAATATTCAACAAATTATTAAATAGAGTTTAAACTATCTATGGAATTTCAAATCTTTCTACATATTTTTCCCTCTCAGTACCAATCAGAGAGAATAATTGTGATTGGACCCAAGAGTAAGAGGTCTCTTGTGCCAAATTCTGTGCATTAACGTGAGAAACTTCATTACTGAAGAAATGTTAGTATTAGATCTAACGATTCTACAAAGAAAAAAAAATAGGCAGTATGACGAAATAGAAGCCAGGGAAGATATTACTGAAGCCTATGCTGTGTCCAATATGCTTACTCGAATAGATGCTTAAAGGTAAGGCTTTATTTCAATCTTGTATTGAAACTTTCATCTCACATTAGATTATAGCTCCCCTATCAGCGATATCACTCAGTAATGTCTTCTTTAGCCAGAAAGTCAGAATAATATATTTGGATGATAACTGTTTAATTATTGTGTAATGATTTTCTTTGTAAAACATATATTATTCATTGAATATGTTATTTAGATAGCCATCTAAATAATGGTAAAGTGCAGGGTTTTTGTTGTTTACTATTTTCTGTAGTGTCTGTCATAATTCACAAGGAAATAGCTTCCTACTCTGCTTCAGAATTCTCCTGAGAATAAGCACTGTAGCACATGCTTCAAAACATTTACAATGGTGTCTCCATGTATGTATGAGTTAATACATTCCTGGAAAAAATCACTCTAGCTGTTAATATTTTATGGACAATTTCCTAAAAAAATAAATAATATAAAAAAGTTAATATGAAAGCTATTAAAGTTTGGGGATTTTTTTTAATTTACCACCAGTGAGAACAAATAACATTTTCCAAATGATTGCACTCAGGAATAAATTCACAAAGGTACTCTTATGCTGCAATGTTTTGTATTAACAGTTCTTGGCTTGAGGCATCTTGCTACTGGTGGAATAGACAGCACTGAATTAGCTTTTTCTTAGGAATGGCAGCTGAGGGAGATTCACCATTTACTTGAAGGAATTTGATCATGTTTCACCCTCCCTCTTAGCTGAGAATGCTGATCACCAGTCTGCAGGACAGCGTGTTACACTGCCCTCATGCATCCTCTGCTTTCTAAGGAGCCTAATCTGGGCTGTGAAGGACAATGTTCTTTAATGCAAAAGTTCAGATATTTTATAAACCTTTTAATCATGTCTTTTGCAACTAACTTCTAAATAAATATACCTTGATGGTTTTTTGTTGAATCAGTGGATCTTCTGACTTCATTAGTCCTTGATACTTAATAAATATCCATAGAAAAGAAGATATTAATTTCATCCCCCTAACCATCTTGGTGGTAACCTTGAGTTAGGACTAGAGGAAAGAAATAATTTCTTGCCCAACCCAGTGTTTCTTGACATAAAGTGAAATGCTGCATTGTTACATTTGGGGGTAATGTTCATCCAGTAATTGGGGAGGGGGTGGGATACAGGGGAGGAATTGTTTGTCTGCTACTTAATTCATTTGCAGGACATTCCAGCATTTTTCTAGGCTATGTTTTCTAGGCTCTTTGATATCACTCTACCCACTCTATTCTACTCTATTCACTCTATCTACTCTATTCACGTACAATTTTTTTCCCAGGTTGCATTTACAGCTACAACATTATACGTGTCTTAAAGACATTCTAAGTAGAAGTCTGAATTCAAAAATGTATTTTTGTCATCTTTCCTTCAGAGTCTAGTTTAAGTAGACTCCCTAGATAATGTCAATTGCATCAGTAACTTAAGGTAGAACCCTAGATATCAAGAAATTGAGAGCACCAAGCAACCTTCCTAAAAACTTTTAATTTTTTTTTCTAATAATCTGAAATTAGAAGATTCATGAGAAGCTTGTCTTCCTTGTTATCAATTGTGTTCATGCTGAGAGGATATACAGATTTTATTTAAAATGGAAAATTAAAGACTTAGTGTACACTTAATTAATATGGACATACACAAAAATATATGTGTGTACACAGACATAAACACATATTAAACTATAACTAGATACTCTATCATATAAATTATAATAACTAAGCTCTTTGAAATAACCTATTCTGTCATTTTAATTTTCCATTACATACTTCTATTTCAAGTTGTTTCTGCATGTTTTTCGTGATCAGCACCTTCAGTGTATAGCATCAAAATTGATATATTTTGTTATTAAGTGTCTTATTGTAATAACAATTATTCTTCTGGAATTATACATCAAGGGTATGTATCCATTGTGGAGGATTTATTAACATTACTTTATTCATTGAAGTTTCTTATTGTTTCTTTTTTTCAGAAACTTATTTTAATATATGTTCAACATTTTCTAATCATTCTCTATAAAAAGGAATACTTTTATTCTCTTACCAGATGCTACTTCAGAAAGCCTGGATAGCTGCTGCTTTAGTATTAATATTGTTCAACTCCTTTTCTCTCTCTTGTAATGAGCAGAGGTTCTGTTGCTTTTGTTCTCCTCCAAGAAACTTTACCATATATGTAAAATAAAACATGAAAATAAGACAGTTCTGTGATTTTTTCCTTGTGTTGGTGTGATTAAGAAAACCATAGAAAACATTATCTGAATAATAATAGCTAACTAAATGTTTTAAAAATTATTTTGAATGTATCCTTACTTCTCTTAACTAAATTCAAGCTCCCTATTTTATCTTCTCTGACAGAATTTGGTAGTTCAACAGATATTCAGCTTGCCTCAGAGGAGCTAAAGACTAGGTAATAATGTCTTAGTGCTGAGAGGGCAACAGTTATACCCAATACTGGTGCCATTTCTAACAACATTGTCACTTTAATTTCACTACCACATCTCAAGTCCATCTTGAAGACTCCTACCTGAAATTAGTTTAACAATAAGGATTCCAGGCACATAAAAAGAATAGGACATTACTCCTTTAGTTTCGATAATGGTAGATGTAAATGAGTAACCCAAATAAATTAGTGGAATAGACCCTAGAGCAACATGAAGAATACCTCTGTATCAGTGTAGATAATTCTTAAGTTTGTTTTACTATGTTCTTGGGTTTTTCCTATATCAGCATCAAATGTTCTGACACAAATAAAACTCTTCAATATATTCTTGATCTCAGCTGAGGTCAAAGTCTCTGAATTATTTGGAAATATATTGTTTTCTCCACTCCAAAATCAAAAAAAGAAAGTAATTTCCTATGAGTAACCACATAACTGGTTTCTTATTATACCTCTTGAGGAAGGTAAAAAATGTATTTGTCTCCAATGTCAACTAGCAAATGAAATAAAACCCAGTTTTAAACATAATGGATAGTTGACTTTGAACAAAGACAACAGACCTCGCAAAGTCCATGTGCTTTTTCAGAAAAAATATTAGACACACATTTTTCCATATTTGCCATGGTCTTTATTGAATAAAAATCCTTTCCATAGAATGGGGATGGAGGTAGTAGTGGTGAGGTAGGTATATGTGTGCAGGTGTCTGTATATGCAACGGTTCTTTAATGATTAAAGTATATACAATTGGTATACCTGAATTATAAAAAGAGCACTTAACATGTTCAGAAGGGCCATGGTAAAACTACATGTTTATTTTGAGTCCCCAAAAAACCATGTATCATTTTATTGAAGGTAATATGCAGTAACACATCTATATAAGTGTTTCTATAGCTTTATGCATATAACTGCAGAGGCTGAACCAATTTCATACTGGCTTTAGCTTATCTGTTTTATTTACTATCAAATAGAATTTGATACTTACATATTATTCTAAAATATAATAAAACCAGAGTATTTTTTGTATCTGTATCAGTGGATTTCCACTTGCAATGGCGTTACTGATTGCAAATAATTCTTACTTTGAAACAAAAACAGCCATCAAGAAACTGAAGACAGGAGTGATGAAACAAAGCAAACAATTATTTTATGTTAACAATTCTTGCAGCAAATGATACTGCACTGCATAACTTTAGCCATGACTTTATACCTGCTCTGGATCATGCTCGTGGAGTAGACTATTTTAACTGTATGTGTAAATACATATATTGTATTCTTAAGCTCTTCCTTTAGAATAGTTTCTCAGGGCCATCCCCCATTTTTCTCTGCAATGTTTTAAGTCCCTACTAAATTTAGAAGAAGGAAACCAACTTATGGGCACAAAACTAGCTTGTTTTCTAAGTCTAACATATTGAAAACGACAACCTATGTTTTTTGATTGCATTGGCCTTGGGTTAATGTGCTAATTTTAACACATTATCACATGCACACATATCATACTGAAAATATGTAAAAATATGCATCATAAGTACTCTGCACATAGATCTCTCAGATCTCTAGGAAATAACTCCTCAGAAGAGGAGAAAAAGCAACATTTTTCATTCTTATTAATAGTTCCTTGTATTGTTTTGATATCACAATTAGGAACTCCCAAGACTCAAAGAGGGATTCAAGAAAATATTGTGACTCTGATGACTTTTCTTACAAGATAATTGCAAGCAAAGGATTAATGTTGTGCTTGGGGTTTTGCTTTGCTTTTGTTTTTTTTAACCTAAAGAAAGAAAACTTCGGTTCGTGGAATCTCTGCTGCAGAAAGGGCACTTAAAGAAAAATACATGCTTTGAAAATCAGAACTCAGCACTTCAGTTTTATGTTATTTTCTTTTATCTACGACTATTATCCAAACCACACTTTTAACATCAGTTTTAAGCATATAAGCAGATATATACCATCTTAAAACATTAATGAATTTGTCCATACATTCTGTGGTTGGGTTACGAAGAGCATCCACCATAGCTCAGTAAGGAATTATGAAACAAATGCTCTTTTTCATATAAGAGTTTCAAACATCAGATTCAGGATGTCTTACTGAAGTAAGCCCGCTGGGTTTTCCATTTCACGGGGAAAAATCCAAACAAATCAGAAGTTGAACTTTTGACACCTTTCACAAAATCAAGTAAGAGGGGAATGGAAGAGTTTTTGAGACTTTTTCATGTACATTTAATGTTTTTGTCTACTAAAACAAAACTACTGGACACATTTTAAATAAAATACTTCAGTGTTTGAAAATAAAAATGGAGCTGGAAAAAAGTCATGGAAAAAATTCCCATTTCTGACGGGTTTATTAAACATTTTTGCCAGTACTAACACAAGATATGTTTACATCGCAATTCCAGTTGGGACTGTAGGACATATTGACATACTTGGTTAACAATCCTAGTTCAGATAATGATATTTCTAGCTGCAGATTTCATTAGATGGATATTCAAATCCTGTTTACAAATAGAATATATGTCTTAGAGTCATATCTACTTATTTAAACCTAGACAAGCTGCTATGTAGCAATACATGTATGTCTGTGTGTTTTTGTAGAAACTATACAGTTATATAAGTCTGAAGCATGCAGTAATTTTTAAAATATACAGCAAACCATGTTTATTATATTGGAATTTTAAAAAAGTAAAAATATCCATTAAGATTCTGTATATCAAAGCTATTTAAAAAATAGCTGTATGTTCTTGAAGTAAATACCTATCACATTACAGAACTGATATATTGCCACCACACTAGTTATATCACACTAGAATTGGCTCCCTTCACTAATGCAAGACTTTTAATGCAAGACTTTTAATCATCATTTCTGCTTATTAATTCTCCACACACTAGACTTTTTGAGCCTTCTATAAGTCTGCATAAAGAAATATGGTAGTCACAGACCGATGATTTTAAGTCATATTTGATGTATGTACCTTGGCTAGTGACAGTCAAGTATAATAGCAATTGATTTTGTCATGGTTTAGATTGCAAGGACTAGTTAACAAATACAATAATGATGCAAAGGGAGATGTTGTTTCTATCTGTAGCTATGCCATTCCTGTAGGATTAGTGATGTCATTCTTTACCCAAAATAAAATCTCACATAAATCAATCATGGAAAAAGTATTTATAAGGCATTTACAACTTCTAGTTAACCAGGAAAACCCTTATCTTTGAAAGAGAAATGTTAGATAACAGCTGAAATTGCTAGTAGTACACAGGATGGATGAGAGATGAATTTATGGTCAGTGATACAGCTGACTTTCTGAGTCAACTACAGAATTCAAAGGCATAACAAGTCAAACTTATTTTAGAAGCACAAACTGTAAAAACACCTGCAGTACTTAACAGTTGACTATATAGATAAATAACTGATATTCTTAAGTGATTTCCTCTCTGATCAGTAGATAAATAACTGATATTCTTAAGTGATTTCCTCTCTGATCAGCACTTCCCAGGCAGTCAGTCTAAAGAGATTTACTTAGAGCCACAGTGAGCTCCAATGTACAGGAATTCCAGTTAGCATTCAATGCTAAATTAGCTACCAAATAAAGGGTAGTCTTATTATCACATGCCTTTATCTCATGGCAGTGCTTCACAACAGAACAAATTAATTCCTCTGGGGCACATGTCTAACATACCTTTACCGGTTTAATAATTGAAATAGCTCATTTGGGGTCAGTTAACTCTATCCAACTGTTCATTGTACTACATTAGAATATACTGTGACTGACAGAGCAATAACTGAGAAACCGCCAAGATTAGACATTGTAGAGAAAAGAGTAACAAAATGTCCTGTGTGTAGTGAGGCTGTGATTAAGCTGGACAGTACTTCAGAACATCAGATTTTCAGTAGTAGGTGGAAAAATCTACCGAAATTATGCCAGAATTGTGTGCTCCTTTTGGGTGAAACATTTTGATGCACCCTAGCTGTGACTCTAATACTTTAAGGTACCACAGTGCAAGTTAGCTATAGTTAAACAAATCTAATGAAAAAGAAGACCAACTTTAAAAAAAAAAAAAGTCTGAGTGCTGTCAGCCAGCCTCTAGGGCCCTGCTCTCTGTCATTCTTCAGCTGAGTTGATTGTGTTAGGAATTTCATGGTCAATTACAGAAGTCCACCAGTGGTAGAACACTTTTGACTGCAGAAAGAATATAAACGTTTGAAGAAATCAAATTCCTTACAAACTGTGCAATCAAACAGTGATTCATGCTTTCTGATCCAAATAAGCCCTTTCTTTTTGCAGATTTAATTTTGTCTTAGCTTGAAAACTAATTTGTGTCGCTTGCCTTAGTTCCTTACTGTGAGGAAGGGCAGGAGAGTTGGAATACTTTTCCTTAGTTCTATTATTAAGCAGTAGGCTGAGGGAATCAGTATGTGCAGCAAGTCATTCCTAAAGCTCCATAATATGGGTGTATTTTATAATGACAGATGAGATACACAAGAACTAATATTCTTTATGTAAATAGACCTGGGATGAATTATGTAACAAATTCTCACTAAATGGAGTTTTGCAGCAATGTAGTCTTCATATTTCCAGCTGTTTTTTGTTTTGTTTTGTGTTGTCTTTTATAAATACGAGCAATTTTTGGTGGAAACAAAGGCAAAGAAAATATGTGGGTTGAATATTTAATCACTGTTTTCTAGAAAGGAGCAAATAGATCATGATTTATAACATTGTCCAAAATTATGTCAAGATTTAGAGCAGGCTGAATAATATGAAAAGATCTAAATGTCAAAATTTTTTTTAAAAATCTGAACCCTCAAACACTTCACTTCTTGTGTATCTAGTTTACAAATATAGCTAAACCTCTTTCACAAAATAACTTACAGTATTTAGTTAACAGATTTCAGTCACCTTTTGTAGCTCTTTGCATACCAACCAAAATGAAAGCTTTGCACTTCCCCTCTTTATTTGCCTGGTCTATTTCGGCATTTTTAATCTATTTTTAGAAAAATACAGTTGGAGAAAATTGTTCTTCCATGTTCTTCTAAGAAGCTTGTCAGTGGCGAAAGGCCAAAGGCCAAAGGCTATTTATGAGGACAAGAATTAAGAACAGCTATGTCACAGTACAAAGTCTCTAAAGCAGCCATTTCTTTTCTAACTGACAGGACGGCGTTTAGTGACAGTGTTCTACATATAATTTCTGCCTTAGTTACATTTCTCCTGTTTCATCTCAATTCACCAGTAAAGATAAGATGCCTTTCATTAATTTTTTTACCATCTTCAAATACTTGGTAGAAATCATTACAAACAAGTGGTGCCAAAGTAGTTTCACATGCAAAGTATTTAGTCTCAATTCATTAAGCAAGCTGTCTATGTGGCCCATAGAGGTAGACACTTCCAGAGGGAAATTCCTGACATCCTAAAATACATGTCAAATTTACTGAGATGAATCATGTTTTGGAACATCTTATTTCTTCCCTTTGGCTTTAGAAATGCTCATATGACTAGCTTAGAATGCACGTCTAATTTATAAAATGGCACAGGCAAATGAGATAAATCATATTTCCAATCAATTTTTCTCTAAATTTTGACCCTTCTGTTAAAAAGGGATATGAGTTTTAGAGCTGTAAGAAGAAGAGATTAGAGATTACTGTCCAAGTGAGTAGTACTGCCTAAGGCAGATAGTAATCTAAACATAACATTTAACATACACTGTCCTGAGCCTAGTCAGTATTGGTAAAAAGTACTGTAATACAAATAACAGTATTATCTAATAGTCCTTAAAAAGAAAAGAAATTACAGCTATTTAAGTCTATCTCTGCAGAACTAAATGACAATATTTAGATCAGATTTCTTTGGCAAACATTTAGATACTAGAGACTGCTTGGGGGTACAGGGAATTTAAAAACCTACATCATTTAGGAACACCAATTTGCCAAGAATACAGCTGAAGATTTGTTGAGAAAAGTACTGTGGCAACGTAAATGAGAATTTCAAGACATGAGAGGTTAGAGCTCTAATTAAAGGGATAGTCAACTTCTAGAGTTTGAACTGAAGCAGCAAAAGCAACAGAACATTAGTTCATGTAGTTATGCATGACAAAAACATGAAAATCTGACAACTCAAAACAGCTGTCCAAATTACTGTACATATGTGCTACTCTGATTTTTACACATACATTCAGATTATGAGCCTGCAGAGAATTCTTCAAGCATGAGAAAATATCAGGGCAAAGAGAAAAATTTCAGGATAGGGAAAAATTAACATCATATCCCTGGGGAAAAATATACATACTGAATACCAGAGCAGAAGCAGAGAAATTTGATGACTAAATATAAGCTATAAAATCTATAAAGTGATCAGGAGAACTGCAGAAAGTCACTGGACATAGCAGGAACCAGCAGCACTAGAAGAAAAGCTTGACTTGTTTCTTCTTTTCTTCCTCTTTGTAAAACCTCTTACAGTGCGCTATTTAGTCCATTCAGAATATCTCTGAATCTAACACTAGATTCTGAGCCAAATGAAGAAAGAACATTTCATCAAGGTCTGTTTTGATTTCGGTATATTATTTCTAAAATATGAGGGGAAAAGATATAAACAACATATTATACATTTGGTAACCATGCATTTGTAACACATTACCTTTTAATCTAAAAAATCCATTAGCTAACATCCAGTGTTTGGGCAAACTTTTTTAACATTGCTGCAGCCAAACACTTACGAGGAGATTGGCTAAGCAAAAACAGGATAATAAAAACCAAAAGGTTTTCTAAATTACTGTTGCCTGTGTCATTAAATTTCATATTGTGCATGGAATCTAAATACATCACTTTGTTCTGCATGACAAGCAGAAGTGAGCATTCATACATTACTCAGCCACTTAATTAAGAGACTGGGATATTTGCAGTTAGCAGAAACTAATAAGGGAATCACATTTAAATTCAAATCACTCCTCAGGGTAGCTGTCTGCAACATAAGCAAAGCTTACTGGGTAGATGTTCCACTAAAAGCTAAGCTAAAAGCTTAGTTTTACTATATTTTTTAAGAAAGAATAATTCCATTTTTTGAAGAAGGTGAGAGTAAAACAAAGAAACCTGTTTTTAATTTTCAGGTTGTGTTTTCTTTCAGGCATTTTTAAATTCCAATATATTTATTATTTTGTATAATACAATAAGAATGTGATTATGCCTTTACTAGGACAAAAGAAAATAGGTTCTATGACAAAATAGCTTTTAAAAAACAGTCAGTCGGGATTACCCTGCAGATGGTATTTCAAGATAATTTGCAGGAATAAGATTGCAGACAGCAAACAACCAAACTAGCAGCCTTAAGGAGATGTCAAAAAAATCAATATATTTGCACACATCACAATTTTTAAAACTTATTAAATAAATGAAATTTACGCTACTATCAGTTTTCTTCTTTGTTACTCACTATTGAGCTGCTAATTTTGTATTTTATTTGGGAACTCCAACTCTTACAGAGTTTCAGGTTTTTTTTCTATAATGAATCAAAAATAAAGTAGCAAAGATAGTGGTAGTAAGTATAAATAAATGTCATTATCTAGGAATATTGTAAGAGATGACATGCAGGTGACCCTGACACCCTCTTCATACCATTGCCAGGGTCCTCTCACCTGTTCTAGTTACCTTTCTTTTCACTTTTCTCTAGAGGATATTTGTTCAAAAGATCAATGGATCTGAAATCTTAAAAATTACAACGAATTTTCTGTAATTTGAATGGAAAATATACCTCTAAAAAATAAACCAAAATAAATCCCATCCAAAAAAATCTTGCTTATGGCATTTCACATATATATGTAATGAGTCTTATATCAACCATTATCACGTTATTCAAAAATATTAAGATAATGACTATTTCATAATTGTGTGAGTTTTAAAATTTCAGGACACGAATATCAAACATTAATATCTAAAAACTCACAGGAGAAATGTGTTATTAGTTACTTTTCTGCTTTAAAAGTTGCAAACAAGGCGAAAAGAAGTCAATAATTTGTTCATTAAAATAAAGTATTTTAAAATAGAAAAATAAATTACATCAATTAAACCAAAGAAAAAAGAAAAGCCAACAACCAAAAAAAACCCAAAAAAAACCCAAGAAATCAAACTAAACCTCAAAAATTTTAATACAAATATTCAGCATGAGAAAAGTTTTCACTTCAGAGGTGTAAGCAACAGTGAATATTTAATGTTTCCCACAACGTTGTGCAACTGTATCACAATGGATATATTTTTGAACAGCATGCAAGTACATTTAACGTAGCTCTGCACTAATTTGGTAAAGAAATGCTACATTTCAGTGATAGAAAAGTAGTGCTTCTAGCCTGGCACTGAATCACTGCTGTAAGCCGTTACTATTTCACTGCTTGCTGCCAGTCCACAATGTACATGTTCCCTGTTGGGCACCTCACCTATACTTCAAGTAAGTATAACTGACAATGTAAAATACCCTTTCTTCTGTGACCTTTCTACACTCCCACTAAGTATAAGGTTGTGGGGGTTTTTTTCCTTTTTCTCTGAAGTTATTTTCCCAAGGCTCTTTCTGCTGGTCTAGGATCTAAGCAATTGAGACTCTTGGCTTCTGTTTTGAAGTATTACATTTAAAGTACTTAAATTTTGGTGATTCTAAAATGTTTTGGAGCTTCAACACTGGTCATTTACAATTTTTAATACATTTATGAGGTATTTTGCAACATAGTGTTATTTTGACAATTTTGCTGTACTATATCATGTTTTACCCTCAAAAACTTATTATCAGATATTATTTTATATGGCTTTCTTAAAATATGTACATATATATCTCTATATCTATAGACATAAATACAAATAGATGTGTACATATATATTATATATGTATATTTTTTATGGTTGTAATATCCAAAGAAGACTCTTGCCTCACAGTTTCCTGGAATGCGCTGGTGCCCTGCAGGAATTGTATGACATTTTCCAGCATTCAATCCTTAATTCTCACATTTCTGGGATTGTCACTGCTAGGGTATGCAACTATGCCGTGAGATTGAACAAAGCAGAGAAATTAGCACAAAGTTAGTAGTGGTAGCTCCAAAATTAGTACTTGTTTGATTGCATCAGGATGATTTTACACATTCAGCATTTATGAATGGCCTGACATATTTCTGCAAATGTATTGTCACTCCAGCACTGACCTGCTGCTTTCAGATCTGAGCTTTCGTGACAACACTGGAGCACCGTTGAGTGCTCTTCTCAATAGTATGGGTTGGAATCAGAGACTTCTGTGTCCTAATAAAATATACAAGAGAGCAAGAATTCAGAGGATAAGGTTGTGTTC
Source organism: Atrichornis clamosus (assembly GCA_013400975.1). NCBI lineage: Eukaryota > Metazoa > Chordata > Aves > Passeriformes > Menuridae > Atrichornis > Atrichornis clamosus. Next base: position 51,418 of record WBMZ01005307.1, on the reverse strand, counting down.
TTGTTCTTCATTTGTAGACAAAGAAACAGAGGAAGAGAGAAATAGAAGTTTTAAATACGTTATGAATCACCCTGTTACAGGCCCATATTTCTACTACCTGCAAAAATTGTGTTTGTCCAATAGTGTTTGATGACAGTGAAATCAGCAACAGAACTGTGATCAAGTGCAAATTTGACTCCGGGTAAAATTTAGAACTACTTCAAATTCCATCATTTCTTGAACATCTATTCTCCTGTATCATAATTTTACAAGACTGGAAAGTTTGAAGCCAACTAAAGTAAAACTGTTCTAGTAGAAGTATCTTGTCAGTAAATTAAGATACATTCTGTAATCTGCTAACCTTCACAAAACTGTGTAAATAGACTAGGAGTTTAGCTCTGTGAATTCTGTAAACCAGGTTTATTTTTCACCATTTAGTTTTTGTGTAATCAGACATAAAACACACTAAAATACATCTTGAAAAATCTTGACGTTCAGTCTTGAAGAAGATTTTCACATATAATGCCAAATACAACCCAAACCACAAAAGATCTCCACTGCCTGACTTTCTTCACTCTCTTTCTTTAGGTATCCTTCTACTTCAAAAGAAGTTGAAAAAGTGCATCACCTTGTAGCCCAATAAAATAAATAACCTGTGAGTTATGAATAGACATTAGTCTGATGTTTCTCTTTCTTAGTGCTAAGTATTTTCAACCGCTTCTGACAATTGTCTTTTCTTTTCTCCCCTGTAATATAAAAAAAGAGAAGAACAAGAAGTGTACTTGAGCTGTCTGACAAAGGAACCTTATCACTAGGCAAAGGAAGGAAAAGTAAGAAAAAAAGCAGAGAGAATCTACCTTCTCATTTTCAGGATTAAAGGAATGGTGTCAAAAGCAATACAGAAGGTACAACTGAGACAAGAAAAATTGCTTTTCTACTTTTTAGTTGATTGATTTTATTTGGGAGATCATAAAAACACTTGATGTGGAAGAAGTGTGAAGATTTCAGAAATAATTGGTAGAAAGTAAATTATGCTTGTCACTGGCTGTGAGGTTCAGTCTTGCTTGTGATTCTTTCACAGGCAAACTTGTATGCACATGGATATTGTATTTTCACTGGTGTATGAAAATAGCAATTCATTATATTAAGACACTTATTTTCTTCCATAGCACAGTATTGCTATGGAAGGAAGACAACATGGAAAGAATACTACTCATGAAGCACTGGAAAGTAGTCACAGAACAAAAAATGTTGTATGCAACCTGAGGAGCTAGCAGCGAGTTGCATATCTATCTCTATCTAGAGAACAGTTAACCAGTCCTCAGATCCTACAGAATAAGTCATCTGGCTTGAAGTTTTCTCCTAAATGCCTCCTTTGGAGCAGAACAGTTAGAGAGGGAGCATCCCCACAGCTCTTTCCTGTTATGTTGTTTACTGTAATACAACTTATTGTCAGCTGCCATCCTCCCCAGGGAGCAGAACAGAGCTTACCTGGGCTTATCTGGGAAACACCAGAGCAAAAAGCCTGTGAGATGTACACTAGGTCTGTAGCAGGGTATAAGTAGTTACAGGCATAATTAGTAAGTATCCCAAGGTTAAATAATAATGCTTAAAGAATCCCAAGGTTAAAAAAATGCTTATATAGATACTGCTAAATAAAAAGCACATTTGCACAGATCAAAACCAATGAACATATCTTAAATATGTTAAAATAACTTAATTAAATAACTTAATTCATCCACATTCAGGTTAGGTTGCATACACCAATTTATGTCCCGCAGAAAAAAAGATCAGTCTGGCATTTCTTTTTGTGAGATTTTATGCGTTTCTGCAATTTTTTCTGTGTGCCCAACTTAATGGAAATATATATCTCCAGAAATGCATTTCCCCTGGACATGGGTTGGCAATCCCCAAGCACAAATATAGGCAGGGCAGAGAGCACCCCTAACAAGAAGGACTTGTCGATTGACAAGAAGCTCAACACGAGGTGATAATGAGCATTTGCAGCCCAGAAAGCCAAATGTGTCTGGGGTTGCATCACAAGAATCATGGCCAGCAAGTTACACGAGGTTCGAGTTGGCCAAAGTCCTATAGAACTCAATTTGTCTACTGTTGTAAAAGGTAACAAAAACTGTTTTGACAAATACATCAGCAACAAAAGGAGGGGTAAGGAAAATCTCCATCCTTTCCTGAATGCAAGAAAAAAAAAATGATAAAAGAAAAAGGATGAGTTGCTTAATGCTTTCTTTCACTCAGTTTCTAATAGCAATACCTGTTGTCCTCAGGGTACCCAGCCCCCTGAGCTGGAAGACAGGGATAGGGAACAGAATGAAGCCCCAATAATCTGAGAGGAAATGCTCAGTGACTTGCTTTGCCTCTTTGACATCCACAAGTCTATGGCAGTAGATGGGATCTACTCAAGGGTCCTAAGGGAGGTGACAGAAAAGCTCACCAAGCCACTTTCAGTCATTCACCAGCAGTCCTGGGTAACCAGAGACCTTCCAGTTGCCTGCAGGTTAGCTAACGCAGTGGATGTGGTGGTGTTAAATTAACAGTTGGACTTGATGATCTTAAAGGTATTCTCAAATATAAATTATTCTATGATTCTACAATTCTACACAGGCCACGTGGTGGCACTTGGGGTAATCTTATCCATGACCTTCCCCAACACCAAAGTCAGCCAACAGGCTTGAAGTTCCCTGAATTCTCTTTCCAGCCATTCTTGCAGATAGGTGTCGTACTAGCTAACTCCCAGACAACAGGGACCATCATGATTGCTTGCTTTCCAGAACACTCTTCTGAGGCTCTCCTTGCAATTGAAAGGATACTTATAAGTACTTTTAATTGTACTTTTTATTCTACCCATGAAAATAAAATCAAGAAAAAGTCTCTCTGGGAATGTGTATTTTTCATTATCAGTCCCATTAATAATATTTGCAATAATGTTTTCTTCCCAATTAGTTAATCTAGTTACATGTGATTTCCGTGCTGTATTGTGTCAAACAGAGAAAAAGTGTATTTCAAAATAAGGTTGATTAAAATAGCTGAAAACCTGTGTTAGGTATTAATGTGTAAAAAGGCATAATTCCCAAGAAATATCATTTTGGCCTGGATATTAAATCAATGGCATACTCAGCTGTTCTATCCCTTTTTTTTGTCCACAGATCTCAAAGGAATTGAATAACATTTTGTTTATTTGCAGATGTAAGAACTGAACCACGGAAACTGACAGGTGTCTGCCAGGTGAACCTGAAAATTCACTACTTCTTTTATTTCTGAGTTTGCCCACATTGGCCTACAGTCATATCTGGTGGTAGGGTGATTCTGTTTGTCTGATGGAATGCCACCTTCAAGGTGCTGAGCATCAGTCACTTATGGGTAAAGGATGTAATTGCAAACACAAATTCCACCAAGACCACTCTCATGCATAAATTTAAGCCCAAAATGAAATGTGTGTAGACTTGCATATTGATGATCTGCGTTTTATTTTATTCAGAAGACCAGCAAAATATCAGTGTGCTTCTGAGATGCCATGGAAGATCTTGGAACAGAATTTAATTGTGTATTGATTCTCTGTCTGGGATGAATTCAGTCTCTATAGTTCTCAGCTCTAGATAAAAGCCTTTACCACTAGTATAGGTCACCATTAAATAAATATCAGTTTATTACCCAGTTCCTTCACTGTTATCTCAAATTTTACTGTTCCATTATTTTCCAACAAAAAAATAAGCAAACCTTTATTCTGTAAACTAGTAAACATTTTAAATCAGCTTCATTATTATCAAATCAAAAGACATCAGCACACAGATGTATTCTATATATATTTATACCTGCCCTAAACTTTCATTTATTGGAATTCGTTAATGAAGTTAATAATTTTATGTACCTCCATGCCTTTCTACTGCATCACTGCAATTTTATAAACAATTTTGCATTCATACTTCCTAAAACCAGGCACTATATAGAGTTGCGTTAAAGATACATTAAATAAATATCATCAAATCCAGTGCTATGACACCTTTAGGACTAAATTCCATCCATTTTAGACTTCTTGGATGGAAAAAGTTTCATTATGAAAAATTTTCTTCCTTTCTAAATTATTAGCAGTGGTCATAAAAACAAATTATTTTTCCCAATTTCAGACAAGCATGAGGAAAACTGTCCTCCTAAAACTGAATAACCCTTTCTCACAGAATTTAATAGGATTTTTTATCATATGCCTTCAAGGACAGTATTTGGGCCTTGTTGAGGATAAGCTGTTGATGTAAGTTCTGTCAGGGTAGTATACATCTAACCTGCAATATTCCAGCTATTTCAGTTGTGTCCCTGCCTCAGTCAAAGCTTTTCAATTGTGGCAAATTATATGGTGTTTTTGAAAAGCAGATAAAACATCCACAAGGAAATAGACTGTGATGAGAACTAGATCAAAAATAGCTCACCTTTTTTCACCTGTGTTTTTCTTTTTTATTTGTGTTAAAATGAATTACATTCTCTGTAGCTTTACCACTACAAACCAGAGAAGATGTTGCATGAAAGAAAAGAGCCAGTTGCAGGGTTTTTTCTGCAAATGGTCCTTTCTAGGATGGGAGATGAGAGACCTGTTCCAAATCTCATGTTGTAGTGCAATAACAATAAATGAGGTGGAGGATCTAGTGACAATTGACATTAAGAAGCCTGAGACACTCAACATTTTTGTCTTAATTTTCAAAGGCAATTGCTCTTCACACACCTCTCTAGTCCCTCAATCTTAAGGCATAGGAAAATGAAGTCCAACCCACCCCAGGAGAAGATCAGATTTGAGACCAGCCAAGGAATCTGAATATGCACAAATCCATGAGACCTGATTAGTACCATCGCAGGGCCCTGACTACTTCAGGGCTAACAGAAAATTAAATCATGTTATTAAGGATGCTGTCCAAATACCTCTTAAACACTGATACATATACCTGCCTGTGGCAAGTGAGTTGGACTAGGTGATCTTTAAAGGTCTCTTCCAAATCAAACCATTCTATGAGTGTGTGATTCAACTATTCAATAATTTTGTCAATGTATAAGTTAACAGAGTTAAAGAAATTAGCAAAAAAAAAACCTCTTCAGTAGTGAGTTGCTCTGGGTTTTTTTTCAAAATAACCTCTTACAAGGCAACCTGTCTTTCAAAATTGGCAGTGTTAGTTCAGGGAAATGAATAAGTGTTTTTCATAATAAGCTTATCAAATAAAATATTGCTCTTTGAAAGTAAGAGAAAGTTCACTGCCGGTGACCGCCCTCTGAGTAGTGCTATGGTTAGAATTATCAGTGTATCAAGCACACGCCACAACAGAATAGCTAAACTTCTAAAATTCCAGTGTATCCAAAGCATAAGGGATATAAAAATTGGCTGAATATCTGTATAGCTTAAATGGGGAAATGGATAGATTCCCTCATTTTAGATGCTCATTTAATGAGACAATGCAGACTGAAAGTTTTTACTTTTCTAGTGCTCTCTCACAGTCCATGTGAAAACAAGAAATAGTTTGCACTCCAGGTCGGCTACAACACACTGACACAAAAGATACAAACACTATTCTATGCTAAATAAAGCCTCAAAAGTAAGAGTATGCACATCTTATTTTAATTTCATGATGGGTTTGAGGCACACCAGTAATTAAATGAAGAGAAGTTTAACTCCTATTATTTGTTTTAAATCTGTACTGTCTATAAATGGAAATACTTCAACATCCAGGACTTCCTGGCCAGTAACTGTCACCTCTAAACTAAATCAGAATGTTTAGCAAAACTTTCCAATTCATCTAGATAGTTTCAATACCTCATTTTTCACAGATGAACAGATTGCTGAGGATTTTCTAGCAGTTATAATCTCTATGAAACCAGATAAGCAAGTCCATTTTTAAAGCTAGTCAGAACTGTCCTGATAACTTAGTCTACAGGAAGTAGTTTGCACATAAACTACAAATTTTTTTCATCCATTATAGAGGCCATAGCAGGCATTACCAAGATTTTCAATTATATTATTTTCTTGCAGTAGGATTGTTATAGAAATTATGGTCTTTACACTGGTAATTCAATTTTGTATTTTGAAGAGAGGTTCATATATGTGCTTACATCCAATGCCTTCCTAAATATTTTTACAACCTCTGTGAATACAGTGCTTAATGTTTTAGGGTTTTTTGGTGGAGTTTTTTTTTTTAATGGAGGACTTCAACATTGTATTTACCGTGTTAGAGTGCTTCTGAGAACATTTCTGGAGTGTGTTCGTGTCTTCTGTTACTTCTTTAAATGAAAGTGATACATCAATTTGCAGGTGATTCAGAACTCTACAGCAGAAGGTTACAGTACTCCGTACAGACATTCTTGGTTAATGTTGGTCTGTGTCATCACAATCATTTGATGTACTGCAAAGCAAAGCACATCTGAACAGAGATCTACAGTTCTGATGTTACAGATACTTTTTCTGATATACTCTTCACTATTGCAATGGCTGAAGCAAGTCTTTCAATATAGCCCCTTATCACATTTTCCATGAAATAAATACATCCAAGCATTTTTTGGTAGGGTTTCTCTTAGTTTTAACGTAACTAAACTTTAACTAGCTTTCTGACACCAAAAGCAGCACACTGTTAATTCCACCAGCTAGTTAAGGCAAACAAGCCCCTTAGGTTTACATCCACTTACTTCACTTCTTCTGTCTAGCAAACCTGAATTCAGCCTCTATATTTGGCATTAAGCATACGACCTCAGAAGAGATGACTGAAAGGGGACCTCATCAATGTCTATAAATATCTGAAGGGAGGGTGTCAAGAAGATGGAGCCAGGCTCTTCTCAGTGGTGCCAAGAAATAGGACAAGCGGCAACAGGCAGAAAGTGATGACCTGTCTTCATTTTGAGACAGAACATGAGCTGTGTTTCCCCTTTCCTACACTTGTCTCATGGACAGAGTAAAAAAACAGCTGGAAAAGCTGCTGCCTTAGGCACAGTCCCTCGGGATGCTGCATTAGCAGTATATGTCCTGTATACAGTACAGCAATTATTTTCTGATAACATTTTGGATTACAAATTTTCCACTTTTCTCTGCTAAGGTGTTTCTTAGGAAGAAATCACCACTGTGCTACCTGATTTGTCTTCAGTGGAGTCCAGATTTTCCATAATGGTGAAAAGACCTGCATGTATATTAGTGTTTCATGGAAGTGCTTTGTTGGTAACTTAAACTGCAAATTGATTACATTACAGGGAACAAAATTAGAAAAGTGCCACTGGCAGCTGAAGCATAAAATTTCATAAATTTGCCATGAGTTTTAATTTCTGTGAGAGCTTGAACCAAGCAGAAAAACACTCTATTGTCTAAACAAGCATGTCTTACCTTCTGAATCAGCATCAAATAACTCTAGATTATTTTTTAAATAGTCAGCTTTGTCTTGTTCCCTTGAAAGAGAATTTTCCTTGATGTTCATGAAACTGAAGAGAATGTACATTTTGGTGGTTTCCCAGTGGATTTTGCAGCTAGGGAGGTCCCCAGCAGCAATCTTCCTAGGTACAACTGCTTAAAATTTGATTTTAAAAAATCTAACATGAGATACTAAAGGTCCTCACCTTATATGAAAACAAATGAAAAATCATTACTCTTGTTTTACTCATCAATGCTCTGCTACAGAATAATTAATATAATGTGCATTCTCTTGCTAAAAGCAAGATCTTTACCTAAGAATCCAAATGAGATTTGTGGAGAGAGATTTATAACACCGCTTCCCACCTGAGCTGGGTTGCACAGATGCACTACAAGCAAATCACAGGACATGGAATAATAAACTCTCCTGAATGCACACATGTGCTTCACTTGTAGTGGTGAACAGGCAGCAGCATCAAACCCCAAGAACAAGTGAGAAAGCTGAACAACAGCATACTCAACACTGACAATTTTCTTTGTGAGACTTTTCTATTAAAAAAATTGGAATTACTGTCTATGATTCACAGCTTTATAGTAAGACTTTTAGGAGGTCTACAAAGAGCTGAAAAAGGGATCTTCTTCATTTTAGTGGTCAGAAACCACTTTAATAAAATATCATTTAGACTTTCAAGGAAGTCTAGGATTTTGCAAGAGTAAACTTATTTACAAAGCTGTATTTTCTGGGCTGTGTCCTGGGAATCACCATGCAGAACCAGACTTTGAATCATGACGTTAGCCTGCAATTAATGTAGATGTATTTGATTAGTATTTGGGCATCAGCCAGCATGGTTCATTTGATACAAAAGCCTTGTTAAGTCAAAAAGAAAGGATTTTCGCACTCTACAGTAAGGAAGTGATGTTTTCAGAGCTAACATATATTATTCCTTCAGAGCTACAAGTACTCATGGCACTTTCACAAACAGGGAAAGTAGCTCCCTATTCTAAAATAGGGAAAAAAAACCCAAACCAAAGCAAAAAAAGAGTTTATATGAATAAATTATTAAGGAGTCTTAAGAGTAAGGGGAAAAAATTATGGAATAATCATCTGTGCAATCACAATCTATTAATACTATATCCTTAGCACTGTAGAGTGGTTTTTTTTTTCATTAGGTTCTAAATTAATGTATTATATTATTTCCTTAATAAAATAAAAGAAAGGAAAAACCAGAGGGGACTAAAAATAGACATTAATTGGAAGGGATTTCTGAAAAAGGATTCTAAAAAGAAAGCAACTGAATCACAGGATCACATAGGACTGAAGTTAGAGCTTCTTGAGGACTTCTTGAGAAGAGCAGGCTTCACAGTGTAACAGTGTATTTTAAGTGCTCTTGTAAGAAATACATGGACATTCTGTGATATTAGTTTGCTCCATCTTGGTTTTTTTCCCTGAGAAAAGAGTTACTTCTCACTGTCACACCCTTGCAACACAGAGAAAGGCAAAGAGCTGTCAGAGCATCTGCCCTACACGCTGTGCCTTGGGAGACTCTGGTATCTGCACCTCTGCACTACGGAACATCCAAGATGAATGGCCAATGCCCAAGTTACATAACATAAGAGCAGAAGCAAAGAAGAGGTCAGGTTACTAAGAGCATAGAAATTGTTCAAGACATGTTGACAGAAGACAGAAACCATGAAAACTCTAACTGGAATATAGGTAGGTTCCTAATTTTGAAAATGAAAGAGAGTAGAAATTAAAAAGAAGCAAAGCTCAGTTTAACACAAAGATAAATTATTTTTTATCTTCCCTCAAATTTGATCTTAAGACTGCCATGTCCTTTACCACCGAGAGGTACAATTAGTGTGGGTTAGCTCTGTAAATCCTTGACACCAAAACAGATTTTAAAACTACTCACTCAAGAGGTTTATTTATTTTAGCAGATTTTTCCTGTGTATTTTCTTGCATAATGTTCAGAGAGGCACAATGTAATTCTGCAAGACTTATAAAAAATCAGTTTGGGCCTCCAGATGCAAAGTAATCTGACAGGTCATGGTGACCAAGACATAGATGAATTTGTTGTTGCTAGAGAGGCTACAGAAGAAAACAAGCAGCAATAACAGAAATGAATAGACTTCTGCAATGGCTGAGACATTAATAGACTTCTATCAGTAGGACTTCTTTCAGTGAAAGCAGTGAATACTGGGAAGAACATAAAGGAGGAGGTAGGTAGCATTAATGAATTAGTACTACCTTTGAAAAAGAGAGGTGAAGCAAAAATGAATCTGAAAGCTTGCCCACCTTCAATGAAAGTGGAGGTATTAGTGGTCAGGGGGTGAAATGAAAGATGGAGAAAAACACAGAATGGTTTGGGTTGGAAAGGACCTTAAAGATCATCTAGTTCCCACCCATCTGCCAGGGACAGGAAAGCCACCCAGAGGATCATAAAATGATAGAATGGCTTGGGTTTGAAGAGACCTTAAAGATCACCTAGTTTCAATCACCCTGCCATGGATAGAGACACCTTCCACCAATCCTGATTGCTCAGAGCCCCATCCAACCTGACCTTGAACATTCCACAACTTCTCTGAGCAACCAGTTCCGGTGCCTCCCCACCCTCACAATAAATAATTTATTCTTAATATTTGATCTGAACCTAATATCTTTCAGTTTGAAGCTATTCCCCCCTATTCTGTCAATACATGTTCTTCTAAATAGCCCCTCTCCACCTTTCCTGTAGACTCCCTTCATGTACTGGAAGGCCACACTTAGGTTATCCTGAATCCTTCTCTTCTCCAGGCTGAACAATCCCAATTCCCTCAACCTTTCCTCGTAGGAGAGGTGCTCCATCCTTCTAATCATCTTGGTAACCTTCCTCTGGACTCTCTCCAACATGTCAATGTCCTTCTTGTGCTGAGGACTCTGGGCCTGGATGCAGCACTCCAGGTGGAGTCTCACCTGAGTAAAGTAGAAGGGCAGAAAGTCTGCAGATGATTCAAATTATTTTTAAAATTTTGTCAATATGATGATTTCAAGTAAACCTAGTAGAATAAAGGAAGAGTTTATTGAACCATCACCTCTAACTTAACTGTAGGACTCAGGGGATCAGGAGATGGAAAGAGAAAACTGCATGACATCAGAGATGAACCAAGAATAAAATTGAAAACATATGCATAAAACCTTACTCAAAAATAATGCCAGAGATATCATAGCAATATTATGTAAGTCAACAGTACATCTTCAGCTTGATTGTCGATGATCTGGTCACCCATGACCAGGTGGTCATAAATGACTAAACACTGAAATATTCAGAGAAAAATGACAAAAGGATAAGTACAAAGAGGGTCCAAAGAAAGTGCATTGAAAATATGAGTAGCAGGCACTGTGACAAAGGCACAGAAATTACGTGCTTCACAGAAATATATGCTCTCAAAGAAGATCAAGATTTCTGCTAAAATGAAAGTTATTCTAGAAGGAATCTGAATTTTTATTATAATCTGTTAGACTTTTAGCAAGCCCTGAATTATTTTGGTTTCTCTAATAAATCCTATCAAACTGCAACTTCAATGATTTTAACACAGAAATGGTCTATACTACTCTCTTCTTCCCTTCTAATAGGGCAGCTTTTGTTTTATTAGAAAATATCCCTTATTTCACTCTTTTCTCTTCCAGTGATTCCACAGAGATATATTTGACAGACATAATATCTATTTTTATTTCCTTTTTCTATTTAGATGGTTGATTACAGTTGTCCTCAAATGCAAATGAATGTTCCCTCAATAGAACATGCCAAAATAGTTCGTCTAGATGGGAACTTTCAATGTTGTATGTTATCGTGTTCCCACATGTGCTGGTTTAGGATGGGTTAGAGTTCATTTTCTTCACAGTGGCTACTGTGGGGCTGTGTTTTGGATTTGTGCTGAAAACAGTGTTGATATTACCGGGGTGTTTTTGTTATTGCTGGGCAGGTCTTGCACAGCATCAAGGTCTCTCCTGCTCCTTGGTACCCTACCAGGACGGAGGGCTGAACACCTGCCTGCCCATGGGCAGTGGTGGATGAACCCTTGTTCTGCTTGCACGTATGGTTTTCACTTTGTCAAACTTCAAACTGTCTTCATCTCAACCCACTTCCTCTCAGTTTTACTGTTCTGATTCTCTCCCCATTCTACTCAGCGAAGGGAATGACTGAGTGGATGCTCTGTGCTTAATTTCCAGCTGAGCTTAAGCCATGGCACCACAGTTTTCCATTTCTTTGCACCAAATTTTAGAATGCCAGCTGCCAAACAGTAACAGACTTCTAAATTCTATTTCTATTTTGTCTTATTACTGCATTTTTTGTATAATTTTTCTTTATAATGTATTTTTTATTAGTAACTTATATAATGTATGACAATCTACTCCTGGTTCCTTCCTAAAAGTTTTTATCATTGTAAGTAATGTCAGAGTATTGTACAAATGGAGGCATAGCCAGAATTTTTGGCATGGAGAGGACACAGTGAAAATAAGCTGAATAACAGTAAAGTTCAGTAGTAAAGGAAATAGGCATATTTCATAGTTCTCATTCATGCTTTTCTGTGCAACTAGAAGAGCCAGCATAGGATCGCAGTGATCAGAACATATGGAGTTATAATATGAAAGGAATATTACTTGCAACTGTTTTTTCAGTTCTTGAAGTTTGTATAAACCAACTTAAATATATTACTTCACAGCTGATTAATATACATGAACAGTGATATTTTATTTTTCAGAAATTAATTTCAGACATTTAATGTATGTGTCTCCAGTAATGCTTGAACTTTAGAATTGTTTCTATCAGTAGCTGGTGGGCATGGTCTCCTCCAGACTGACTTTTTCTTTAATTACTGGAAAGGAATTAGACATTTCTTTCTACTGTTAGTCAGGTTCTTCAGGGTCCCCTTGCCCAAACTGCAATCCTTGAAAAGCAGTTATAAAATCAGTATTGACTATCACAGCATCCTGTCACCAACTTAGTGGATTTTCCCACAGACTTTGAGAAAACTTGCATCAAACCTTTAAGGAACTATCTTAATTATTACTAGAAGAAGCTTTCATGATTACATCTCAAGTATTGTTATATTGGTCTGAATTTTGCCCTCTTAAAAAAAAAAAGAATAAAATTAAATTACTTTCCTCTGTTTCTTTGAAGCAAAGAGTCAACAAGTAGATTGTAAAGTGTTAGTGTTTTTCACTGAATAAACATCCACAGTAATTAAATACAAATGTAAAAGAAAAAAAAAGAAGGTAGCGGGAGAATGTTTGTATGACTAATTCTTTCCTGAAACAGCTTGCTTCACACATCATTATAGCTTTCTGTCTTTCACTGAGAAATGTAAGTACCAAATATTTTTAATTCTGCACCTTTCTGGTCACCATGAGGATATAAACATTGCATCATTTTTTCTTACATTTATTATTTGTAGTGTTTGTCTCTTGCTGCTGCACTGCTTTCTTTCCTTCCTTCTTTCTGTTAAAGCTATAATTCCTCTTAATGAAATTGAGAGAATACAGTATATATTTTCAGGGGGTGAAAACTTGTAAAGGATCTTATTGAGCAAGCAGGTCCTAAAAAAGGTAATACGGTAATAAAATTTTCAAATATTCAATGTTATGCAACTTATTAACTGTAATAAAGCTACCCATGACAGATAACATTAAGAGTTTTTGTATTTCTTCCTGGTAGATTGCTCAACATACCTTATAACTTTAAATAAAGAAAACAGTAATTACACAGGTGAAAATACATGACATCAGAGCACTTTATTATGACTTAATAAATCCATAGGTAGAGGCAAAGTCCAGTGAGGTCAATTCACTGATTTTTAGAAAATCTTACAAAAAGAATTTGGTACAAAAATGTCAGAACAAGTAAATAGATAGTGGGGGGGGGGGGTGTTTGTTACTATTTGGGTTTGGATATGTGTTTCTTTTTTTTTTTCCCAAAAAATATTTCAGTGCTAAATTTGATCTTAGAAAAGTATAAAACTGTTACGTATTAAATTCTGGGTTTTAACGAAAATATTCAGATGTTTTCCTATTGTTTTCACACAGAACTTCACATTTTTCTTTTTTATCAGGGCACACATCCATTCACGGCTTACACATGCTTAAAAATATAGGACTGAGTAAAAATTATTTAGGATTTTATTTACTTAAGGATTTTCTAGCATCTAGTACTGCAAACTCCACTCACCTTCTATAAACCAAACTGCTTTAACCCTATTTCATGAAATAAGGAAATGTAATCTCTTTGCTGATATCTGAAGCACAATAAAAACCAGTTGACTCCAAAGTATCAATGTTTACCTCTAAACATAAAAATTGAAATATTTACAGTCATTTAGAGTGGTTCAGACCAATGTTCCTGGTTTCCTTTCTTTCCCCTTGCATTCCATAATAACTAAACTCAGTAGATAAATATCAGTGATCTTCAAAATAAACTTACAATGTCCTCATTTGAGCTTTGACTCGTGATGTTGACTTACACAAGATGAACTGGCCCTTTACAGTTTTTATACTTTGTCTCACCACTATGGTCAATAAAGCTTTTATGTAAAAAGAGCAAAATGCCACTCTTATTTGCTATATATGCTTCTAGAATTTCTCCCCGTGTGTCTTATTTGTCTACTTCACTCTCAAAACACGTTTTTACTGTTAGCAGTAAAAACTAAATGGATGTCAGCCAGATTCCACTGCAACAGAGTCGAGAGCAAAAAAGAAGAAAAAAAAAAAACAAAACCAAAACCTGCCCGAGTCCCGGGACAGGAGTGTCTGTGTTTGTCCTTGAAAATTCCTGGATTAAAATCAGAGGCACAGAATTCTTCTTTAGTATAAAGCAGGCAATATGAGATAACAAATGATGTCATACAGTCACCCCAAGACACCTAGTAAAATGAAAGATTGTATTCTTTAACAATGGAGAAATGTTATCTTTGAGAATAGAAAGATGATACATACATCACAAATTTCAACCTTCTTGGAATCTAAATAGAGTGGACAGCAGCATGTTGAAGTCTCATGTTGTGCAGCAATGGCACACAGATCCAGAAATCTACTCAACTTGTATTCCAAAAACTAAATTTTTGATTTCTCAGGTTACAGATACAGAGCTCTCTCACATGTTAGCATATGTTTCAACATATCTCTGAAGCAGCCTTAATCACACATTGTCTGAAGCCCATCTGTGTTATTGGCCTGTTTCTAAAAATTGGGTTTATTTTTTCCCTTTCAAATAATGAGTGATAAAATGTCAATAGATTGGGAGCATCTTCTTCAGTAAAGAAAATCTTTCCCCAGTCATGGTATAGCACGTCTGTGAAAAATGATCCAGCTTACAGTATTCTGCATTATTTTGTCCTGAATGTATTTCAAGAAACATTGAAAGAAGAAGGAATGGGAGAAGCTATAAAATGTGTGTCCCCATTAGCGCCTCATATAAGCATATAGCTTCTTTACATTGAATGATATATCATTCAGAAGAGTCATTTCAAAACTACAAGATGACATCTTGCAAGCTGAAAGAAATTATAATGGACGACAATATAAAAACGGAGAACAGATGAATTAATACAAAAATTTATCATTTCAGTATTCAGCTGTCTTTTAATGGACACGGATAATACTCCTACCCAAGCTCTAAAAGTGTGATTTCAGACTAATCAGTCAATTACTATTTTCTTACAAACTCAGCTTCTGCTTCTGCAATAAAACCCTCAATTTAATGTAGAAAATTGCTGCTTATAATCCATTGTTTATTGGCAAGTCATTTGTCTGTCCTTCCATCCTTCTATATTGATAGGGAAATTTGGACTTTTATTGTTCCAAATATCTTAGCATACTTTGAATATGTACCAGGGGACTGAATTTCAAAAGCCTTCATCATGCTCCCAGACTCTCTCATAGCAACCAAAGTGACATATAACCATGAATCTCCTAACTGATTACTAGTTTTGCTGATCTAACAATATTAGATTAACATAATGCTGAATATTATGATTAACATTCATAAACTGAGGTGAATATAGTACACTTGGTTTTGACATTACTATTGGATACTTGCAAAAGTTCTTGGCACAAGGTTTACAGTCTGTTAAAGCCTCATCACCAGCGAAAATTGCCTCTAAAATCAAGCTGTGATTGCTTACAAAGCTCAGCTAATGAAAACCAATAACTGGTATTTCAGTCAAACAAGTTCAAATTAAAACTAAAACATCCTGCTAAAAAAATGTATTATTGGATTCTCCATTGCTGTTGCCTCCTAATCAGTCTTCAGTGAGTGAAGAAATATTTGGCCATAATCTCTCCACTCACGCATTTTTCAAGTTCATAAACTGATCTTACCATACAAACTCATGCTTCCTGCTAATTTTGGTGTTAATCTTCATGCATATCACAACAGCACATTTGTCAGAAGCTCAGAAAAGAAATAGGTAAGACAATGACTTATAAATAACCTGACAAAAGATTTTGACACGTTGTTTGTAGCAATACTTAGTTCTTATTTTCCCTACATATTATGTTTAGAATCTTATGGTAAGAATGCGTTTGATCTTGTCACAGCTGGCTGAGTAAATGTCATTTTAAAAAAAAAGACAAGAA
The DNA here is from genome assembly GCA_013400975.1 of Atrichornis clamosus. Lineage (NCBI taxonomy): Eukaryota > Metazoa > Chordata > Aves > Passeriformes > Menuridae > Atrichornis > Atrichornis clamosus. Next base: position 35,447 of record WBMZ01005307.1, on the reverse strand, counting down.
TTTTAAAAGAGATTTTATGAAAAAAATCCAAGCTCTTTTGTAATCAGAAGATAAACAAATTCTGCTATATAAACATATTAAATGAAATTTCATAAACAGCTTAAACAAACTAAAAGAGAATGAAAGTTTATTGATAATTGACAATTATTGATAAATCTGTTTAAGAAAACCAACACCTATGGCAACTAGTAGATACATAAAGGCCACAGGGAAAAAATGTTTTTTATTCTGTTTATTTATTCAGTTTAGGTTACCATCCAGCAGTTGCTCACGTTAAATCAGAGAAACATTTTCTTTATATATAAGGATGCAAAACATCAGAGAAATTATTTTCACATAAAAACAAAATTGCTGAGATATTTTGTATTGCTAAGACTAAATGTACTCTATCTTTTTCATTTAGTATTGCTAGTCAAAGAAGTTATTCAAATTTGTTTTTAGTTAAATACAATTTCCCCTGCCACTGACTTTACATCAACTGAGAATCCCTGTTCTCTGAGGGTTGCCTTTAATATATAATATACATGCATCTTTCTATCTATCTATCTATCTATCTATCTATCTATCTATCATCTGCTTGTGTTATCTGTTTCTCTTTCCAAAGGTATTCAAATATTTCATGTTTATACCTGCTAATGTTGACATAAAGCTAACTTTGGTATTCCCCACTCAGGTATTTGTGTTCCTGTAAGTTATCATCAGAACCTTAGTCCAGAAGATTTTGCACAGATCAAATAAAACTTTGACTTCTCATACATGCAACTAGTTGGTTGTCAAATAAAAAAAAAAATCTGAATTTTATTTTAATTAGTTTTTAATCTAGTGCAGATATTTCACTTTAATAGCACTAGGAGATTTGGGGCTTAAGTTTTCATTCATAGTGTTCACTAATCTGGCTAATACTGACTTCTAAATATTTAAACAACATGACCGGTAAAGATGATTTTTGCTTTGCGCACATAAAACTTTATCCAGCTCATTCACAAATTCTTTTCTTCTTTTTATATCTTGCTTTCTCTGCCTTTTTATTTTTTCCTTCTGCTCTTATAGATTGTACTGAATTGTATATCCTGTTTCTTCAAGCTCCAGTCTCTATAACCATGCAATTAGGCAGGCATCTTTCTTCTTTTTACTTTTGTCTTTTCAATGTAATATCATGCAAATTATACTATCCATCATAGTAACATGCAAATTTCTGTCATATGTTTATACTTTCAAGCTAAAAATATGATCCACAAGGAAAATCAAAGACCCAGGAATATCTATTGTAGGTTTATTATAACCTCAAGCATTTTAAGAAAATAGAGTATATTCTGTAAGGCTTCATTATTTTAATGCCTGGAGTTAGTAATGTTTCTTTAACACCTATCCTGAAATTTGTATAGTACAATAAGTACTTTTTCTTTCTAAAAAGTATGTTTATTTCCCATTTAGGGTGAATTTCATTAATAAATACCACTCATAATGGTCAGCATTCATGTTGAGATGTATGAGGTGGTTTAAAATATAGAGGAAAGAAAGATAAATACTTTCATTACATTCTCTAGATATTGATCCCTTTTAAACCATTTTAGAATAGAAAATTAAGGTGTGAAAGGTGACTATAAAATCCTAGGTAGGAGAAACCTCCTGATGCAAAGCGTGCAGAAGACAGCTAAGATATGGTGTGAAGAGGTCCAAAACATCTCATCCATGTCCTGGGAAAGGAGTCATGAGTGAGTTGTTGGTGGAAGATGCTAGTGAAAATTGATCCAGTGCTTCTGGACAGTGTTAGTTAACGCGAAAATAAGTGTTGGCTACATAACTGAGGTCTGAATCATGCAGGAAATATGATTTAAATCTCTTCATAGAATAGATCCCTCCTCCTCCCAGATCACATGTAGTTCATATCAGGATGGATCATTGCTGCAACTACAGCAGGGTAAATTAAAGCATTGGATTTTACTTATGGTAGCTCACTTCACACTTCTTTCTTTTATGTATATTATCTTAAAAATTTTTATATATCACTTTAAATTTAACAGTCTCTTATTCTCTTCAAAAAAACAGGTTACTCAAAGATTTTATATGTCAAGTTTTACTATATGAAAACTGTTAGAACTGCTGAGATGAAAGATAAGAAATGTTAACTCAGCTCTAACTGTAGCCTGCCTTATTTAATATAAATTTATTAGTGGAGAATAGAACACATAAGAGAAAAATATTTACTTTTTTTAGACTCACTAGGAGTCCATTATGCATGCATACTACAGCTGGTGTATTGACTTCAAAACTGCATGGATTTATTTTAAATGTATTTCATTAAATGTTTAGATTCCATATAGAGGCAACAATTCTATAATCATTGATAGAGGAAAACAGCATAAGAAGTATTTTTTCATCAAAATTCATGTGAGCATTATTTCAAAAGAAAATCAAGTTATTTCAAATTTTAGGTCCATATTCATCTGTGTCCAAATAGTTGTACCTCATGGGAGTTATAGTTCCAATAATTCTTGAACACATTCTCTTCTAAGGAGTAATTTCCTAACCTGGACCAGGTTTTTAATGATTGCTGTAATTCTGGCAGGATTGTTTCTGTCAGGAAGAAAAGTATTCTATCTATAAGAGGCAATACATTTGAAAAAAGAAGCATAAAATAAATTAATTAGAAAGATTATCTCATTAATGTTACAGGGGGAGAACAATATTGTACTTCTTTCTCTTACTGAATATTTCTGATTTGAATAAGTATGATTTGTGTCTTTCACAGTTACTAAGCAGCTGATCCCTATAACTAGTTGTTCAGCTAAAGATTCATAGCCTGTCAGAAATTCTTGTTCACTTATAGATGATCAACAAATTGGGAAACCATGAAACAGTGTAGAAAGAGCTGATGAGATTTTTCAAGTTTCTGTATTAAAGCATTAATTCAAGGACCACAGAGGTTAGCTTGGGAAATTTTAATCAAATAAACTAGTTACGTGTTTAGCGATTTAGTAGAGAAAAACTAAAGAAAATTAGTTTGCTTTAGGAACACACATTGTACACATGGCAAAACCTTGTCTATTATAAATTTACTAAAGTATCCTATCTATCTATCTATCCATTAGAGATTTGTGTATTTAAACTTAGGGCCAACATACAAATTCATACTAATGCCTATTGTTCTATTGAGTTTGGTGGTGTCTACTGTGCAAGTGTTGTAATTGTTAGTTTTCCCTATACTCACTAAAGATCTTGAAAGAAAGAATAGAAGGGAAAGACAATTTAAAAACTCCTGTATAATAGAACAGAAAGATATACAATCTTTTCCATATTTTCTTTGTATCAAAAATGGAGCCCATACAATAAAAACCATCAGTAAATTTTGTTTTATGGTAATAGAATGACATTATAGTAAAAAGAGGATTTGTATTTGGAGAAAAAAATCCCAAGCAATTACTACATTGCTACAGCATAATAATATTTTCTGAGCGATATCTAAAAATAATTTGTTGAAGCTGTTCCTAATTTCTTAAAGCAATGTATTTCTGGACAGTGTTTGAAATGCAGCTTATTGATTATTTTAAATTCTTCATTGAAGAAAAGGGTAATAGAAACATAATAGTAATTTTGTGCCAAAAGCCCATCATTTAGTAGATGACCTGAAGTTGGCTAACTTCAGAAAATCAATCAGCATAGAAAGTAGATCAGATAAATTCTGAGTGCAGATTGGTTTCAGGTTACCTTAAAGTAGGCACGATTCATGAAAGTATTAATTTATTTGTCCGTTGTGAGTTCATATGCAGAGGCTTGGGATTTCCTGTTTACCTAGAATCAGGCATTAATTTTATCTGTATGTTTCTTCTCAAACAAACAATATGGAGGCACATTGAAAGCCTCCTAGTTCAGCTGCAAAAACAAAATTTAATGGAAATTTTAGTTTCTCTGTAATTGAAATTATAAAAGAAAATTATCAGTAACTGATAATAATTTTACTTACATACCACAATAAGGCCAACATATTGTTTTGACCCTGGAAGGAAAGCACATGATACTATAGTACTTTATATTTTAGTAATTCTACCATCAAATGTTTTACTCTGCTTTGCTTTTCAATTTACAGGTATATTTTTAATTAATTTTGGAAAGATTCGCTGACAGAATAAAACCATGGTGCTTAAGGCTGAAATTTTATGTCAGGCCTCTAAAATACATTGTCTAAATCCCAAAAAAGATGACTGAAGCCTGTGTAGAAATGCCTGAGCTGGCTTTAAACTATCAGAATAAAGATAATAACAGTAAACATGCAAGAGACTGAAGCTCAGCAAGAGCTATAAAATAGACTTGGAAAAAAGCATCAATACATAGGAAATTAGTCTGCCATAAAATTGGAGGTATTAAAACTACACTTTTGCTTGTATCTGATTTTCCATATTTTTGACTAAAGTATAAACCAGGCAAATCCTGTTTTTTCTTGCCAGTTTGCACAGCATGTTCCTACTAACAATCTTTGACTGGCTCCACGGCTATCCAGCAATTGGTGTTTAAGACATTGTATTAACATTATCTTCTGGGCTCCTACAGCCAGTGATGCCCAAAACTGGTAGTTGCAAGCAGTGGCACAGCAGGCAGAAACATGAATTTCTGCCTGACCTCCAAAGGCAGCCTTTGAACAAACTCCCAGGACTCACACACTGTAGGTACTGCTGAATGCCAGAATAAATTGTGTAGAGACTTGCGCAGCCTACTGCACTTTTATTATGTTGTGGAGTTGACTGTCTTGGTGTACCTGCAATGGACTCTCTGACTTGCAGAAAATGATATTGAAGCATTTGCCTTTCCTATAAATGTAGTCAAACTCGACTGAAGAATTCCTCTTTTGATGTGATAGTATATTATGGCATATAGTTTATCTCATCTGAGTCTGCAGTTTAAGGGTAAATGCAAAAGGTAGATAACTCACTATCATATTCACAGCAGAACATTTTCTCTACCCATCCCTGATAAAATTTGAATTCAGTTAATTTACTTTTGCGTAAGCTTTGCCCTTCATTTCATATTCTTTGTGGTATGAATTATTACTGACATTTAAGAACACCATTTTATAGCTGTGATCAAAATGGAATGCAGGTAAATAAAAAGTGACATTACACATAACACAATATAAAAAGCTATAAAAAATGCAAATTGTAGTAGCTCATCAATGCTCATATTTAAGGCTATTGAAAGTATGAGAACACCCCATGGAACAAGAATGAATAGCTACTTGCTTATGGTAAGACAGAATAGGAAAGAGAAAATAATTAAGCTAAAACTCTTTGTCTGATTCTGAATAGTGGTCTTTGATCTGGAGCATGGTACCCACCCTTAACCCAGCATCAAGCCATGTGTTAATAGAAAAGTTCTGGAATCAAACCAAAACTAATTAACACTTAAAACAGGAAGGAGTTTATAGTGTGAAGTAAAAAGTAAGCTAACATACTCTTTAAATACAATATCAAACCAAACCTTTATGTAATAGAAGAGAACTTGTAGTTTTCATGAGTTTTCTTGGTCATTCATATCTAACTAAAGCACACCACAAAACCTTAGAGGCTTAGATGGGACACTGCATACCAAGCATAATGCTATGCAGAAAGCTAATACAAGTCTGACTGCATTTTATCCCAGATTTAACTCAGTTCTGGTGCCTTTTAGGTTTGGGTTTGAGTTGTTTTTTTATTTAGGAAGAGGGGGCTTCTTTGGGTTTCTTCTTCCTAATCATTATATAAGTTACTATTTTTGTGGGTTAAGAATTAATAACTTGGTCTTTTTATCATATTTCGTGGAATATGTTGGGACTCTTTCCATTTCACAAGCATCGAAATGGAAGAAAAAATATGGATTTGAAAACATCAAAATCCCCAGTTAACTACTAGGTGAAGAGGAATTAAGATTTAGCAGCAACTCTTGAATACATATTTTTTGGAATATATGTGAAGAACAACTAGGACCTAAATAATTTCCAAAGTTTAAATCAAAGCTGAATTTAATTCAGTGAGAGATTTTCACCATAATAATTTCATTTGCACAGTATTAATTGTATTTAAACACCTTACATAATTAATTATTTTTAATGAGAGCTAAAACTTCAAGTTTTTCTGTAGAAAGTCTTACGTTTCCTGGACAATTTGACCAATTTTTCCTTCCAGATTCTAAAAGCCCTATGTAACTTCTATTTCTTTCTTTATTTTTTTTTCTTTCCTTCCTTCCTTCCTTCCTTCTTTCCTTCCTTCCTTCCTTCCTTCTTTCCTTCCTTCCTTCCTTCCTTCTCTCCTCCCTCCCTCCATTCCTTCCCTCCTTCCTCCCTCCCTTTTCTTTCTCTCTTTTTCTCCCTCTCTTTCTCTCTCTCTTCTTTCACTTTCTCTCTCTCTTCTTTCACTTTCTCTCTCTTTTACATGCACACATATATATAAAGCATGAGTAGTTTCTCAAAGCAGTGCTGTTTTCACCTGCTTTTCACACTTTCTTTATTTTAAAAAAGTCTTAAAATAAAAATTTACCTTATATGCTTTTTTTTACGTTTGCATATATGCATTCATCATGATATTTGATCTTCCTTTTAAATCCCAGATTTTATCCACATTGGTTATGTAAACAGACTAGTGCATCTTTTTATGCAATGCTACTTGGGCTGAACTCTTCTAGTGATTGTTTTACTGCACATGATCCTACTGATCTTCAAGTGAAAGACAAGTCTATGAATATAAACTCCATGGTGAATTTTGAGCAAAGATGACTTTTTTTTTTGATGAATTGATTATTGGAATATTCAAAACCAGAAACTGCAAAAAGTCACTATGCACAAATTTATATTTGCACATAGATAGGTGGAGGTGTACTTAAAAAAGAAAGAAAATAAAAGCTTAAAGAATCAGACTGGATGTTTGTCAAAAATCACTATTAGAAGGGTCTGCCATGGCTTTTAATGTTGCTGTCCTCCCTTACTGCTGAAAGTGACTCTGTGGGGCAGAATTCTGTCAGAAGAATCAAAGTCTGATACATAGGTGTTCTGAGCTTCACATGTTGGCATGAAGGTAAACTGAGATTTCCAAATGAAATGTGTCATCATCCTACACAGTCTGCCAGCCTCAGTAGATGCTTGAACGGAATGAGAATTTTTCACATGATATCTGCTTAGAAGTTCTGTTGCCTCTAGAAGAAGCCTTCACTGCTTTCCCTAACCAAAGCTCTATATTCCTGAGCAAGTTGCTGAGCAGGTTGCCTAGGAAGATTGCAATATAGCCATTATTAGGAATTTTGAAGAGCCTCTTAGAAAAACATATTCTTCATCATGAAAATTCAGCTGAGGCAGACTTCAAGACTAAATGGTTAGTTAAGGTGTCTTCCACTTTGACTCCTACTTTCTGTGATGTCATGGTCACTTTTATATGATTTCACATTAATTCTCTTGAACCCTAGTGAGAAAACATTTGCCTACAGGGAAAACTAGCACATACAGAGATTAAGTGATTTGAAGGACAAGCTGCTACTGAATACAAGGTGGAACTTAAGGAAATTAGTTTTCTGAGCAGCCCCTTAGACAATGGTCCACTCCAGAATTTCCAAATAAGGCAACTGATTTTGACATCATTTGCCTTCAGTCACTGTAGAATTGTACAGAGATAGGAAACCTCATCACTTTTGAGGTTTAGACATATCCCACTGGGAATCCATTTGACCTGAAGTCTTTTCTCCACTTTTTCACTCATATTTATTGATTCCATTGATTAAGGCATCTGTTATGTGAGGCCTTCATTTGTTCTTGTGGAACACTCCTTAGCAGCTGCTATAGTTCAGACAAAAGGTGGCAGGATAAGACTTAAACTAATACAGAGTAATATTTTAACACCAGATAACGTTATCAATGAATCTCACTTTTTAAAAATTGCTGAATAAAGACAGGATACAAATTTTCATTGAGATGAGAAAATTTTGAGGCAAACATTTCCAAGTCATTTACAGAACAACTGATAAACATCTGCTAAAATTACAAAACATTCAGGCTGTGGTCTAGATCAGATTTTTGGCTTGCATACAAATTGTCCTTGCATCTGTATGGTTGAATCTACCTTAAAAATTTTATACATGAAATCTTGTGACTTAAAATACTATGTGAATTATCAAGTAAAACGTCTATTAAAAGGTTTTGATTATAACTCTGCTGCAGCAACTCAGTACTCTGCTCAGAGTCTTTTCTATCAAACTGCTGGCTGAAACAATGGACTTTTATTGTCTGTGATGAGTTAGGACTGGTAGAAATTGAATTACATTGTTTAAGATGAAGAAAAACAGCAATTGCTGCATACCATTCTGCTCTTTGCAATGGAAAAAAACGGCAGTAAAATTGCAGTAAAAGTACTGCATCCTCCTTTATGCTTCTTCACTGAAGAGATTTAAAAGCTCCAGTTTCTTCAATGATTCGTGTAATCTAAACCTCTCAGCTTTCATATCATCAAGCAAAATAGACAGGGAAATAAAGTAGTTTTGACAATTTCAACTAGCTCCAAGCTGGTGCAGATTTGCTATACCTGCAAGCTGACCCTCATTTTGCATGTCAAACATTGTATTTAATTCAAGACAGAAGAACTGGCTGATATCTGAATTTCACTTAGTTTAGCTGCTTCTGGTTATCCTCTTACTTTCCATTTCTTTGTGGTCTTTACTGCCGCTGAGGATGTCAGGATGATGTAGAAAAAGAAAAGTCAGTTTTCAAATATTAATGATCATTTCAAAGAGATGGAGGATTCACAGGTGCCTGGATAAAAGTGCTCAAAACTCTTTTCTAGTCTAAGAGATAGGAATGAAATATTTAGGCAGAATTTAGTGTGGCCAGAAAGTTTCTTAGAGGACTGACCAAGTTCTACCAGTTTTATGGTTCTGCATAATATTCACTGCATGTAACTGCGCAAGATTACAATACCAGGAAATAAACAGTATGAGATAAAAAGTATTTATACCTCTCAAAGCCATAGAAAGACATTTCAGTGTGTTACATGTTAACTTTGGATCTTCTTGCTTCCTGCAGCAGCTGTCCGTCATAGCTGTGATATGGTAGAGAGACAAAGATTTTCAACCTCCACTCAGTTTTGAACTCTGCAGGAATTACAAACTAGAAGTCACTGTCTGTCATAGATTTGCTGCCACCCAGCACTGTACCCCACCTCCCCTCCCTGATTCTTTTATAGCCTTCAGGTCTTAAGCAGATAAAGGCCAAGGGAGACACAGGTACCTATGCATGCCCTGCTCTGCCCAAAATTATACAGACAAAACCTGATGAAGTTGTTACCTAGGTGCACAGAATAAGATGCCTAAAGGCATATTCTTCCATGAAGCCATAGTCTGGCTTTAGTAAGGGGCCTGCCTTCAGTGGCATTAGTAGCTCTGAAACATTTGTAAAAGTTAGGCTGTTACTCTAGTTTTTCCCTAAAGAAGGCTTGGGTCTTCGCTTAACACAACACACACAAAAGAGTATACACAGTGCAAGAGTAGGATCCTTGCTGTAAAAAGAGACAACCTTGAAGACAGGTCTCGGGGTGCTTTGACTACAAACAAGAATATAGCCTCCTACTACCAAAATCACTTCTACGTGTTGATACAGACAGAATGGCTATTGTTCTCCTGATTCTGTTTTCTTTAAGTTAGAAGATATTACATGAAAATCCTCCACTGTTCAGCCACGTTTTCTTTGCTAACCAACTTAGAAGATTTAAATCATTTTGGTTTTTTTCATTTTATGTGTTTTAATTCCAATATAATGACAGGTTTTGTTTGTTCAGTAGCTTTTTATAAGGGTACATAATTTGAATTACACAATAAAGTTCAGTATTATCCCCAAAGGAAGCACAACATATTCGTAAGCAATAGACTTCTGCAATGTAACTATTTTTTATTTCCCTAACCACTAGACTGAAACTTACTGATGTGTTATTTCTGAAGGAAAACACTGACTAAAAACAAAGTGGTGTGTTCCTTTCTGTGCACACATAAGTAAAGAAAACATATCTGCCAGCACTGTAAGCCTTTACCACTAGTTTAGAAAGCATTATAAGCTGAAAGACTACTTACAAATCTGAATCTGAAACTATACACTCATAACCATGTTATATTTTTCATACTGCTGGTTATTTATCTGTGACATAAAATTGTCTTCTTTCCCTTCCCTTCCATCCTTTCTTTTTAAATCTCTTTTTTTCCCACTTTTTATTAATCCTGAGGGTTGTTCATACACAATTTTTATTTTCTTTTTACCTTTTTTTCCAATACAGGTAGGGAGAACAACATGGTTTATTTCCAGTCCCTACCTCTTCTGTTATTTCAGAGCTCATTCACACTATTCAACTCAGACATCAGTAAACTCTGAGATATATTGCAGCTTACTGGAAGTAGGTGTTTATTTGCCCATCTGGAACTCCCAAAACACTGAGAACCATGAACTCTCAGCTGGTAGCTCTCATCCAGCAACTGAGTTCTCAGTAAGGAAAGCTTGAAGATTTGTTACTAGTGAATAGTAACAGACAAAAGTCTTGGGCAGGCTCTCCTTGATGAAACAGAGAAACAACCTGCCATGGGATATCTGGTAATTGTATACCAAGCTGAGTGTTAGTTGTTATAACTTAACTCATAAGTAAAGGTAGAAGTAAAGTAGGTAAGAGCACATATTATGTACACATATACATAATGTGTATATTCATCCATTTCTACAGCTGGATGAAGATATTTTCAGCAGAATCTACACTTTCTGCCATGTTGTGGTTTGGCTTCCCTAGAGCAGAAACTAAAAGGCTGTTGTTTTAAATTAAAAAAAAAAAGAAAAAAATACCAGAATATTCCACGTGTTATTTAAAATATATTCTCAGTTTCCACACTCTCAGCTTTCCCTGTCTCAGAATGCATAACTGCAGTGTGAAAGTTTGCAAAGTTGAAGTTGAACAGCTATGCAGCTAGGGACAATATATTATAAGATTTAGTCCACCGGGCAAATAGAGGTGCTGTATCAAGTTTGTCACACTATGAGTAACCATACTTTAATTTCCATCGATGTTGATCAGCTGAAGAATCAACCTGGGTTGCTGACAATGAGTTTCAGAAATCACTCTCCCTCAGTCTTAAGTAATGCTGGATAAGATAAACAGTATAACTTAAGATAAATGTAACCGAAACAAGTACTAAGGTTATCAATAATATATTATGGGAAGGTTTGGTAGAATAGAAATATTTTGCATAGACTAACCTGTTTATAGTCTTGTTTTTATTTGTAAAAAATAAATATCATGCAAAATAGTTGTATATACTTAGGTAAAAATACCATGCAAGAGAATAGATTTATGTATATGTGTGGCTGGGTAGTCAGATGGGTGTGCTTATGTTTGTATAACTGAAAACTTTTTTATTTGGATACAGAACAAAAGACAGAAGTTACCAGTTTTCAAGGCATTACTTTTTGTATTGGGAGTGTAAAAAACTTCTGAATTGGTTTTCTCATATAAAAATCAAATTAATTGTAAACAGTGTAAAATAGTTCATTATAAATAAATAGAATAGTCCATATTAAAAGTATAATATTCATTATGTAGTACAGCAGCTTCATACAGTCAAACAGTAGTTTTCACATTATTGATATTTATTTTAATAAGGTTAACATTTTATGTTTTCTTGCTTTACAATACACTGCACTGTTCTACAGTAGACAGATCAATACCCAACAGTTGCTTACACTAGATGTAAATAATTTTTTTAAGGAAAATGGAAAGATGGGATATCTTTGCACTTCTAAATTCTGATCACATGGAAACTTCTTAGTCAAAAGTACAGAGTGTGACTTGAAAATATACCTAAATTTTAACTGCCACTCATTACCTAGCCCAGTTATCTTGGAAGCAAAAAACATGGCAGGAAACAGAACAATCTAAAATATTTCTTTTATTTGAAGCCTATCTTCCATATATTCTACTTTGTTCTGTAATGTAAAATGCACTGCTATGCAGCACCAAGAATGCAGAAGTACTGGAAAACTTGAAAAAGAATAATAATCTTTTATGACTATTTCCTTTTGTATTCTTCTTTGTGCTGCATGAGATGAAATGTTTTCAGCAGCTGTCAGCACTCTGTTAACAAAACAGTCACCAATTTAGAAGGTTTTAAGTGAAGGAAAAGCACATGAAAACAAATATGATGATAAAGAAGAAAACTGCTTTTTTTCTTTGTCAATTTTTTCTTCACAAATAAGAAGTTACCAGAGGAGAGAGCATGAATGTCTTAAAAATGTCTATAAAAGGACTTGTTTGCCTTTTATTGAAAAATGGATAAACAATCTCTCTCCTCATTTCTTTGTTGCTCACCATAATTTATCAATGCAGCCACTTAGAGACCAACCCACCAGTTGAAATCACAACACACATGGTTGTTTATGCCAGGGTGTTGGAAGTGCTGGTGTGCATTGGTCACTGTGTTGAACTTTGTCAGTCACTCGTGTCCTTGAACTACCCTGGAATGGCTTCTGCAAAAAGATTTTGAAGTATCTTTTTTCTTTTTCTTTCAGTCTCAGTCTGGCTCTCTCGTTATATGTAGCAGGTTCTAGAGCTTCTTTTGCTAATATCAATAATAAAAATATTTCATACCTCTGAGGAATTGTTTTGTTTTGGTTTTTTCTTTTCTGAATTTAACTTCCTGAACCTGTTCTTAATCCCTTACTAAATGTTGTTGGCAAGTATTAGCTAGTAAGATTAACTGTAATGTGTAAGTTTTTTTTAGTATCTGCAAAGAGCTGTGAGTAATCCTCATTTAGGCATGGATCTAATTCACATGTACTTTTGAAATTGAAGAATGGCATTAGAATGACAATGAGAATGTTTCAGAATTTATTTAAATAAAAATAATTGAAAATTAATATCATTATGTAACCTTACTTTTATGCATATTTTAAATTTTCATTTGAAGAAATGCAGTCAATAATAATTCACAGAAAAAAACAAACTAAAGCAGTCAAAAAATGTATCAACCCTATGCATTTAAACTTGCATCATTTGTATACATATAATATACAGATGTGGAAGGAACTTACTTTCTATTTTTTAGCTCAAGTAATAACCACAGATAAAATTTTAGTTTCAGCAATACAAAAGTACAACTTTTTTAATTACCTCAGTGGTATCAGCAGCAATTATTATTATGTTTTCATTTTCTACTAGCTGAAAAAAGCTAAGAGTGTTTAAAGATTAAGCATTAATAACAACACATGATAAAACAAGTAATTAAGTGCATAAATGGTTATAGTTTATAGTTAAATGTGCCTATTCATTCTTTAAAAGTTTGATAATCTGGACTCATATCACTGCAACTCTTTATTGCTTCTTCATACAGTATTAATTACTGATTGCCTGCAGATCTGAAAAATTGAATTCATAAAAAAAAATACTTTCCAAAATTAACTATTAACTATTTATTTTTCCAGTGTGTTTGTTTATGGCCCAAGGGAAGTCGAAGCCAAAACATTTTGAATGTTTCCATTATTTGGGATCTAAACTTTTCTAAGAATAAATTGAACGGTTTGTAAGTACCTGGGCTAATGATCTCTACTTTGCTCTAAAATTAAATGAGACCGTCATCTAATCAAGATTCAAAATCTTGTTTCTTTCTGTTACAGAAAGAATTTGTAATGACATGGTTGTTCAATTTCTTTTCCCAAGGATATCAGTTAAGCACCTTTTACCAGATTCAGAACTCATGTAACACTATATGGGAATTTGAGACTGTGAAATGAATGCCAGACAGCAGAGCAGCGTGACTGTCTGAGGCGTGATCCTTGCTGGTTTATACTTTGTATCATCATTTACTGTGGTTCAAAGCGGATACAGATCGCTACCAAACTAGATTTTTCCACCAATGTTTCTGTGAACTAAGTACACAAGGCAAAAGTGACTGTATCAGGGAACGCTGCTAATTGACCTGCTAGAACATTTGCTTAAGCATTGAACAAAGATGTGGCAGTCGAACTGCATGTGCGGTTATGTTTTTCAGGCTTTACAGCCCACAGTTTGCTACTTTACTTCCATGGGGAAGGATTGAAGCCAAACCTTCTCAGAGACCTATTGATCCACAAGATTCAGCCCATCAGTCAAAGAAAATCTGACATGAGTTAATTAGAAATAAAAGTTTAAAAGAGGATCACTTGCAGGCAGGTTTATGCTTTACAAGCTAGATTGTGTGCATCTATACTTTGAAATCACTGTGTTCTAGTTAATTGAATTATGAGGTATGCTAGAACAGTTTATGACATGTATATGAATACGGTTTTTATCTCGTATTTAACATTTTGAGACAGTGACATATTTAGTAAGAAAGTAATAAAAGCAGTTCCTCCACTCCATTTTTTCTCTTGGTTATGATCTCTCCTAAGTTTTAAGCACAAAATGAAGAATGGAAAATGCCCTATCAGTTTCACATTCTAAAATGGCTAACCCTGCTACACAGAAGAATCGAATACATTGGATACTTTTGAAAATTCAATATTCTCTCTTTCATATAAAACTGAAGTATCAAAGTGAGACTGAGTTCATAGACACTTATTTGTATTAATAAAATATGCAATCAAACATTTAAATAACTGCAGTGTGAGAGAAAACCAGCAAGCTCTCTGAATGACTGTTCACAGTATTTGTGGACTTATATGACACCTTTGTGCAGTGCAGTGTATGAAACCATTTTTAAAGTACTAATAGAAATACAGACTAAGACACCTATCAGATAAAATATAATCTATATGAGGGGGGTGTTCACAAGTATTAAAAATTATCTTCAGTAAAAAAAACTTGAATATTTAAAAATATTGAGTAGAACAACTTTTTGTACAATTTTAGCAATGTTTCTAGCACTGGTGTTGCAGAAATTCTTACAGAAACCTATTTCACTTTTATCCAATTGATGGTCATTTTATGTCCATCTAGTGAGTAGATTTAATGCTGTCAATAAAATTCAGTTATTTTTTTCAAGTCACATTATATTAACTAATTACCCTTTCAGAAAAAGATGAGATTAATATATTATTTTTTTAAAATTAAATTCTTTTCAATAAAATAATCATATTCAGATGACAAAGTTCCATTTCCAGTCTTAGAAATTCAGCTGTTCACGTGGTATTTTTAATACTTCCAATATGCAGAAATCACAGTTCAAATTACAATTGCTAGTTTAAATTACGAGTACTGTATCCTCATATGTTAACATCAGTGCCTTCTACCTCAGTTGCTTTATGTATAGGAAAAAGCAGGGGGTTTGAGTTCAGACTAACATGTTTACCATGAGCCAGAACAGAACTGCTGGCTTGAGTGTGAGTCCTAGTAACAGTATATATTGGTGGTATTCTAATGTGTAGAAAATCTGAGTATGGCCATTAGGAGTTACAGTAGAAGTTTTGGAATGATGGCTCTGGAGTCCCAGCCCCACGTTTTACTCAGCAATCCGTAAGTCTGAGCATGCTGTTTTACACACAGAGTATGGTCTCAGCTAAGTCTCACACAATGTGTGTGTTGACTTCCCTGATGTGAAGAGTAAGGGGAAGGATGGGAAGGCAGTGCCATCAGTGGCTGGGAAACAAAGAGGCACCCACAGGTCCCCAACAAGCCACCCACAGGGACTCACAGGTTCTAAGTGCAGGACATAACAGCAACAGGGATCCATTTAAAACTCTGAATGACTTAACTGTACCAAGCATTCCTACATTTATTTCTAAATCCAAATCTATCATCTAATTAAATTTCATTAAACTACTTCTGTAAGTAATGGACAACCCCTATTTCTTTTGCTTGTGTTCCTTTTGTTCTATCATTTAAATTACTGCCCTAGCATTTCCTAAGAAATTCCCAAGTCAGTCCACCGGCCATTTTACAGCAGAATACATGCAGCAGCTCAAATTCTCCCGTTCATAACCCACCAGTTCCTCTCACTTATTTCCAAAAAGATTTCAAATGCTGGACAATACTGTGGATTTCTCTGTTCTCTAGGTTAAAATAAACACCTAATTTTTTGCTGCAGCATTTTTTGAATATATATGTATTATTCTAAATAAAAGAAAATGATCACCTTTGCTCACTTAGCTACAAAACCTAACACGCCAGTACTTACAGCAAATTTTTCTGTCATGTCATACCTCAGAAAAATCTATGATCTGGAAAAAAAATTAACTATTTTGAGGATCAAAGAACAAAACCCATCATCAACATCCACTGAACATTCACTCTTCTTTGTGAAGAAATTTTCATAAAATCTTTGGCTAAATTTTAAAACCTTGACTTAGATTCCTGCTATTAAAAAGGATGACTACCTAAGAGATGATCATCTATATGACCCTGAGATTGCCTCTGTTGTTTAGAGCATGATGCTAATAACATAAAGTTTGTGGGTTTGAGCCCTGTATTCACTTAAGGGTTGTTCTTGATCCCTGGGAGTCCCGTAGAGTATTCTGTGAAATATTCTGTGAAATCTGTGAATTATATGTTATATGTTAAAATAGAGAAAAAATAGTGTGAGGTGGTAATCAAGGCACTGGGAGTGAAGGACAATGGAGAGGACCCAAGCAGGAACAGGGGGGAAATATGAGAAGGAAGGAGCAGCAGAGAGGAACTGCTATGTACTAACCACAGCCTACACCCTCCTAAGATCTGTGAACTGCTCAGAAGGTGCTGGGTAGAAGAACTGGTCATGAAGGATTGAAGTGGAGACTGGAAAAAAGGGAGAGGGTGAGAGGAAAAGTTCTGGGTTTTTTTCTCACCATCCAAATCTATTGTGGTTGGAAACCAAATAATATTCTTCAAATCGAACCTGCTTTGCCTGTAATGGCAGGTGGTGAGTCAGTTCCCTGTCTTCATTTCATCACCAAGTGCTTCCTCTTATTTTTCCCCCTGCCTGTTTAGAAAAGTTGGTAAATGTGTCTAATCCAGCAAAAATTACCATTAGCTTGACACAATCAGAAAATATCTTTTGAATGCATCACCTTGTTCATTCTACATTTAGGGCCTTCTAAAAATGCTGACACAACTTAAAGCATATTAATAATTTAATCTGAAGTTTATTGTATCATTTATAAACTGTAAATCACAGAGGTTTTACAGTACTTTTTTTCAAACTAGGCTTTAATCAAAAAAGAAGATAAATGTCAGAAAGTCAGAAAACATGCTCAAGACACATTTTTATTTTAAGCTTCAGTCTGCTCAGAAAAAGAGTTTTCAGATGAATATAAAGAATTTGAAAAATTACCAGATCTTATATTAAGACACAGCTGAAAATTCAGTATACATTCAGAAACACAGCCTAAGCAGAGGACTACAATTGACACTTTTTCTTTTCAGACTGAATCCTGTCTGAAAGAAAGCAAACTTCTATAGAAACACTGCACAAGAATATCTATAGGTTTTCATATATTTGACATATAAGATATTTAGATATATAGATGTTTTCATCCTCATATTTAAATTTATGTTTTAATTTCATGTTTTAAAAATGCATGCCTATTAAAAATAGGCTCTCTACAGCAAAGTAGTATGCACCACTAACAAGATCAAACAGCATAAAAGTAATATAAGGAAATTATTTAGTGTGGATCATATCTGAGGTAGAGTAGCCTTCCTTAGATAAAAGTTTGTATAGTTATCTGTGTTCCAAGGATTGACAGTACTATTTCAGTAAAATTTATTGTCCATACTAGACATACAAAATGTAGTAAGAGAGAAAACAAATTTTATTTTGAAGTTGACTTTTTGTGCTTAGAGCCTGTGATGAGGGACAATGCTATGACAGCTCAAGCTTACTCAGGCTTAATGACTGATCTAAATTGGAGCTTGGAGATAAGATAAATTCTTTAGTGATGCCTCAGTTGTCATTGATTGCTGTGAGCAATTTTAAAGCTATTCAGGATGAGAATTGCCCGCTTGGGTCTGAAAAAGGAGGAAGTGGTACATACGACTGGAAACTGACACAAATACTATTGAATTTAAAAAAAGAAAAAAGAAAATAAAACCAAAAAGGTTCATATTACATGTATATGTAGGAGATAATCACAACTACATATAGCATTATACATCATCAGGGAAAGACATAGAGAATCTGCAGGGTACAATGTAAGCAGTAGCTGTGACAAGAAAGAAAAAAATTAAAGGCACGTTATAAATCAGCAGCAGCAAGATGACTGAAAACAAAATGTTCTAGGCTAAAGACAATAAAGAAGTCAAGTGTAGAGCAGAAGTTCCTCTTCTGTGTGTTGATCTCTGAAAGTACTTCTTTCTGATAAAATTATCCCACTACTTACACATAACATAACATATTTTCCATCTAAATAACTATTATTAGAACCGAAAGTATTTAAGAGAACTAATATGTCGAATCATAATAAGGACAGAGGCTTGTGTTGTGAGAAAGTACTATAAGTTTTCTGTTCTTTCAGAAGTTTTGGGAGCCATGTCTTCTGAAAAGCTCCTAAAAGCTGTCTCTTGAGCAGCATATACAGAGACAATGGGTATATTTAAGCACACTGGATTCCCATAAAAAGGAACATCCTTCAGCAATATTTGGGTCTCACTGGGGCTTACAGTCTTGTTCAGAGAGCAAATTTGGTCTTCAGAGAGCATCTTCAGAACAGCCTTCAAAGGACAAGGTAAGTTCTTGAGTTTGCACGGCCAGGTTTTAATAGTGGGGGGGCTATGGGAGTGGCTTCTGTGAGAAGCTGCCAGAAGCCTCCCCTGCATCTGGTAGAGTCAATGCCAGGTGGCTCCAGGATGGATTTGCTGTTGGCCAAGGCTGAGTCAATCAGGAATGGTGGTAATGCCTCTGTGTTAACATATTTAAGAAAACACCAAAAATTTTTACGCAGATCTAATTACAGCCAGAGAAGAGCAGAGTGACAGCATGTGAGAGAAACTCTGCAGACCTCAAGGTCAGTGCAGAAGGAGGGGCAGGAGGTGCCCCAGGCACCAGAGCCAAGATTCCCCTGCAGCCCGTGGTGCAGCCCATGGTGAAGCAGCTGTGTCCCTGCAGCCCATGGACGACCATGGGAATGCAGAGATCCATCTGCAACCCATGGAGGAGATCCACGCTAGAGCAGGTGGGTGCCTGACAGGAGGCTGTGAACACGTGGGAAACCTGTGGAGAGCAGGCTCTTGGCAGGGGCCTGCAGACCTGTGGAGAGAGGAGTCCATGCTGGAACAGGTTTTCTGGTGGGAGTTGTGACCCTGCAGGGCACCCACGCTGGAGCAGGCTGTGCCTGAAGGACTGCACCCTATGGAAGGGTGACACAGTTTAGCAATTCATGGAGAACTGTTGCTCATGTATGGTGCTCACGCTGGAGAAGTTCCTGGAAGACTGTCTCCTGTTGGAGGAACCCCATGGTGGAGAAGGGGAAAGGTTCTTCTCCCTGAGCAGCAGCAGGAACAATGTGATGTACTGACTGTAAGCCCCATTCCCTGTCTACTTGCACTGCTGGTGGGGTTGGAGGTAGAGCTCGGGAAGGAGGGAGGGTGGGGGAATGGTGTTTTTAAAATTTATTTTACTTTGCATTATCCTGCTCTGATTTGTTAGTAATAAATTCACTTAATATCCCCAAGTTGAGCCTCTTTTGCCCACGATGGTATTTGGTGAATGATCTCTCTCCCTGTCCTCATCTCAACTCACGAACCTTTGTTATATTTTCTCTCCCCTGTCCAGCTGAGAAGGGGAGTGACACAGTGGCTTTTATGAGTATCTGGCATCCAGACAGGGTCAACTGACTGCAATTGTCTCTGTGCTAATGTTTAATATATTGCCAACTTTTGGTGGCATGGTGAAACATTTATTGTAGAAATGGTTTGTTCCTTAGGAGTCCTGTCTCATAATAAAAAATATTGGGCAGAATGAGCTTATTTCTGATTATTTTGTTAGGTTTGAGATCAAATGTGTCAATGCAGGTTTTATCAGTGCTTTCAGGCTGAAAAAATACCACATGACAATTTCAAGAAACTTTATTGACTGCAGTTAATTTTTATGTTTATATTTATTCTATTTTACATTATTTTGATTAATATAGGTAAGTAATTCTATATGTTAGGTATAATGGTCTACAGCTGAAAATATAATATATTTAATCTTTGTTAAAAATAAATTGACATAGTTATATTATTTGAAGATCTTGGTAGGAAGTGGTGAGATTTTTTGTGTTTATTGAATTTTTTCTGAGCAAACATAACATTAGTTTTCTGTATTTTTCTGTTTTCTGACTGTAAAGATTTGTGCAGTTGTGTTTTATCTCAGAGGTCAATATAATGCCATAGCAATAGTTTCCTAAAAGGATCCCAAATTTCACAAATATTCTGGTTAAAATATTCAGAAGTTACTTAAATTTACTGAGCTAATTTATTTAGAAAATCAGTATTGCCAAAAGAAAAACTCATGATCTCTCTATATTCAGCATTAATCCTGAAACTTTAATGACAGAACTTTAAGATGCCATATTTTCTTGCTGTGCACATTTTGATCACTTTCCTGATTACTAAGGTATAAGTGAACTAGGGAGATTTTCTCCACAATTTACCTGTTTCCAAAAAAAAGAAAAAAAATGCAACAGATCAACAGTGTTTTTGGGAAAATCCTATGACTTGACTGATTTCAAAAAGAGCATGTCCAAATAAGTACATCGCTTGTTTGCAAATCAAGTCCTATTTATTTCTCCTTATTTCTCACTTTACTTGCTTTGTGAACTTGGACAATTCCAGCCTCAAGTCTATATTTTCCTGTTTTTTCTGTTCTGTGAGAAAGCAAATCTTTGAGAAGGATGATTATAAGTCTTCTCACAGATGGAGCAGTAGTGATTTCTTTATTAATTTACCATCTTTGCTATAAATTTAGACTTTGTCAATTTGGATATTAAAGGAAAAAAATTACTCAGAAACCATTAATAAAGAAATTCCACAAAAACATGAATTCCCCACATGAAAAACCATTTAAATAACTGAATTATTTTGCAAGAGATCCATAGGGGCCTAGCATCAATGTTTAGAATCATTCTTGAAAACAAAGAGAACAGCTGAAATGTTGATTTATGATATATGAACTCTCAGGCATTTATTATATGTCGTGGTTTTGCAAGACCTGGTTTTTGGTAGTGGGGGGACATATAGGGCTGATTCCTGTGAGAAGCTGCTAGAAGCCCCACTATCACGTCCTGCAGGGCCAATGTCTGGCTGGCTGCACAGATGGATGTGAAGCTAGCCGAATAAAAAGTGGTACCTCCTTTGTGATAACAGATTTAAGAAGGAATTCAAAACAATCCAGGTGGCACAGTTTTAATTCCAGCCAGGGAGGAGGAGTGAGTGAGAAGATGTGAGCTGAAAAACAACATGGAAACACCAAGGTAAGGTCAGAAGGAGTGGGAGGAGATACTGCAGGAGCCGGAGCTGAGATTCCTCTGCAGCTGGTGGTGAAGACCATGGTGAAGAAGGATGTCCCCCCTGCAGTCCATGGAGGACCACAGGCATGCAGAGACCCACCTGCAGACACTGGAGCGGGGGGATGCTTGAAAAGGACTGTGGCCTGTAGAGGAGTGACCGAGGCTGCAGCAGTTTGAGGGCCGCTGTTGCCCGTGGGATGGACTGACATTGCAGCAGTTAGCAGAAAGCTGCTGCTCATGAGATGGGCTTTCTAAACAGAGTAGTTCCTGAGAATTGTCTCCCAGAGGGGACCCCACTGTCCAGCAGGGGAAAATGACTCCAGTTCTGCAGCAGGAAGAAGCCACAGATGAAGACCTGACTTAAAAAGCAAACCCCCATTCTCTGTCTCCCCATGTCGTTTGGGTAGGAAGGAGTGGGAGGAGGGAGTGGAGGGAAAGAAAGTGTTCTCCAAAAGCTCATTGTACTTCTTTTTTTTTTTCTGTTAGTTTTAGTATAATAAATTTACTCTTATATCTCTTAAATTGAAGCCTCTCTTGAATCCTTAATCACAAACCTCATGAATGCTTTGAATTTTTTTTTCTCTCCTCTGTCTAGCTGTGAGGGGGAAGCAAGCCTGGGTAGTTTCTGGCCTCCGGCCAGGCTCAAACCATAACAATTTTTAGCAGACAAACTACAATTTTGGATATGTTATTCAACAGGTATCTAGGAGTTTAAAGGCATTGCACTTTTGAGATAAAGGAGTTAAATTTCTCTTACACTACCTGTATTTGAAATGATCCCATTGTCTTTTTAAGCATTTAGAGAGAAAAGAAAAGGTTCTATCCCAACTAGGCCCCTGCTGTTTGTTGATACCCGCATGTTTTCTTCTAATCACAGTTCAATAACTATAATAGCAATTTTGGCAGATTTAGAGGATATATTTAATCTTTGTATTTACTAATTCATTTTATTACTATGTTTCGCTCTGCGTTTCCATTAGGGATAGTTTTGCATTTTGTGCTTCAGCATGCTTTTTTACTAAGGACATGCAACTTTTTTAGATGCATTCTGGACTAAAGGAAAGCAGTAGTTTTGGGCTTCCAGAATGTCAAAACCCTTTTAGCCCAATTCATATTCTCATTTGACACAGTACAGACAACCCTTACCTGACTGTTCCAGAGTGTCAGTTGTTTAGGTTTTTTTCTTTTTTGGTTTGGTTTTGGGTTGGGTTTTTTTTCTTGGTTGGTGGTTTTTGTTTTGTTGTTTGGTGATTTGGGGATTTTGTTTGTTTGTTTGTTGGGGTTTTTTTTGGTTGGTTGGTTGGGTTTTTTTTTTGGTTGGGTTCTTTTTGGGTGGGAGGGTTGGGTTTTTTTTAAGAATAGGTCTCCCAAGTGCCCTCCTTTACTTATTAGGAGTCATTCTATCTTGCCCAGGCTTCTAACATTGCCTAAATTTTAGATGGCAGCTGAATTAACTCTTCTGGACTCAACATGCAAATTTTCTACATAGCCAGTGGGGTAAAAAATATATCTTTAAAGCCTCCTTAAAAAGTCTTCCTGACTTAGTATTCTAGCCCATGAAAGCACCCATTTCCTGGTGGGCCATCTAGAAATCTTAGAACATTAGAAGACATTAAAACATAAATTATAACTGGTTATTGCAAATCAACATGTACAACACATAATATGAAATGTATTTGCTGGTTTTGGGCATGTTTTGAATACTATATAATTCATATTGCCCTAAAAAGTCAGATTTAAATCCAAATATTTTTCTGTCATACACATTATCAAGTAACTCTCTTCTTTTAAACACTGAGGAATTTTTCAACAATATTTTCCCTCCATCCAATTGACGTTTTGCAGAGAGGTAAGTCAAAATACATCATTCTATTGCTTCCTTTCTCCTCCTAAACGAATGTATTCATTTTTCATAAAGCAGATTTAAATAAAGGACTTAAAAGATGAAAAAAATCTCTGTATTAATATAGTTAGGAATATACACTTATTAAAAATAAATAGGAAATACTTATTTGGCATGCCAGAGTTGGAGAGTACTCTCTATTGAGGTGAACTTAAATTCTTTATCTGACGAGGTTTTATTTTTTTAAGTAGCTGCATTTTTTTTTTTTGTAAGTATACTAAGAAATTTTGATATTCATCTACTGGGACAAAAAAAGTGTAATAAATAAAACCCTGTAGCTATGAGAATAGTTTATAATTATTTTACGAAAGAATGTGTTTTATGAATAAAAATCTGATTTATAATCCAGATAAATTACTTCTGTAATAACCAGAGGTTGTTTTTCTTTTTTTATTCTTGCAGTGCACATAGATCCTAATTTCCCAGGATCAGAAGATATATACGTATTTTAATTGTGACCAATCAAAGTATGCAAAACCTCTCCAAAGTTATAAATCTTACAACGCCTTATACGTGTGCACTTCACAAAGCACAGTGTGGTAAAATATGGTTATAGAGAAGCATAATATAACATGTTTATCTAAATGTTCTCTTTTATAAGTAAAGGATTTCAATAGCTATAAGATAAGTTTCTTTCCTAAAATGAAGAGCAAGACTGATGTTCATACAACAGAATAAATCCACCAGAGAAAGTGTTGGAAACAGTAATATATGTTCTTATCATATCATAAGGCTAATATAATTTGTTATGCTAAATTTAACTTGAATGTTTCTCATCTATTTTAATTAAATAACACTTGAAAAAGTGTATGCCAAAGGACAAGTAATTTATGTAGTTTGAAGGGAAAAAAAAGATGTTGCCTGTATAATTGCCTAACACTGTCTTAATTTCACCCTTGCTCTCACTCAGTCTTTCTTTTTTTAAAAAATATTTGGGAGGAATTAACTGAGGTTTACAGTTGCGGAGAGTTGTAATGTCTTAGGATAAGTCATAACTTCATATTCCTCGGCCATGTGAAGGCTCTTTTGAAAAATCTCATTGGTTTCAGGAATATTTGCCATTTATATATTGTTTCTTAAAAGAAAGAGTGGGATTAAAAAAAGAAAGTGATTTCCCAAGTATTATTGAAGCTGTATGATTTTCTATGAGATTTTTATCAGACAATACAGTATAGTAGGACACAGGTGTCTATTTTACACAGGTGTTTGCATATCAAAGTAATCATTGTGTGCTTCTTCTGATATGGTAATAAGAAACGGGACATTTGTTTTCTGATTCTCTTGTCTATGGGAAGAATGCCTTGTTTCTCTTGGGTTTTAGTTTGGGGTTTTTTGTTTGGGTGGTGGGGTTTTTGTTTGCTTCTTTGGTTGTGTGGTTGATTGTTTTTTAAAATGTTCTTTATGTAAGTCATGTAACTTACTTGGAAAATACTGACAGCAGTGCACCTTGCAGTTGAGCTTGACTGCTATTATAGTCCTTAACACTCTGAGAAAATAATACCTTAATCCAGATCTGGCCTGCAAAGATATGCTTTATCCTTACCAGAGAGTAAGTATATCACAGGGTTACACAGCTGTTGGAAACTCCAAATACCCTTTTTAATACACTGGTCTTTGATTTTTAAATCTATGTAAAATCAGTGCTAGGAAAGAAGGTGGGCTTCATACTGTCTTTTTGGACCACCTGTAGGGAAAAACTGTGGTCCTTCTTCCACAAAAAAGTATTGGTTGTGTTCACACTGCTTTCATCCCTGTAGTCACTTGGCAGCTGACTTTGGTCTCCTCCGGATCTCATGTAGTACCCTGCGATCTAAATAGTTTAGTGTCAAGAAGAAAGGAGACTCTGTGATCTAAATATTTTTTATGTGAAGAAGGGAGGAGATCCAGGAGAAAACTAATGTGTGCGGTGGGATTATTATTGGTGGTTAAGTCCTGAAATAAAGCAGGAAATAAAATTGAAGGTATGGAAAATTTTATGGGCACTCATTGAAATCAAAATTTTGCAAACACTTTGCATCTCTCCAGGCCAGCCAAGAGGTAGTGAAGAGATTAATGAAAAAAAAGCCAAATTGTTGACTTTCAGAATGAAGCATTGTGGGAGCTGCTGCAGAAGTCTTCAACATAAGCAAGGAGGTCCACCCATGATTCTCCCAAACTACTGGCAGTGTCTGGACAATCTCATTTTCATCTGTCTGTATTGCTGGTACCCAGGCCAGGACCAGTTAATTTAAGTAGAGCTGACCATGGTGGCAGAAGCAGAAGGAATATGTTGTAGGCCACAGACACATATTTAACACTCTTGGTCTCTCCGATAACAAATATAAATAGCCAAAGGAGCCTGTAAGACTATATTTCAAATTTTAAAATGTACTTATCTGATATCATTAAAAATCTATAATTTGTTAAGAGATTGTAAAATTCTACTTCAAAGTGTTCTGTCCCTTATAAAACAAGGGTTATTTCTAAGGGATTCTATAACCATGAAAAAATGCAGATTTCTACAAATTTCAAGCAAAGACATATAAAAATGTCCAGGGCTGCACAGGTTTGGAAAAGATTATATAAAAGCAGAACAATATTTTTGGGCATTTCTAAGTGTTCTAGTAGTTGTTTACTTGTTTTTAAGATGAAAATTCTTATAAAGAAAGCATAATACTTCTATGACTGGACTTTATTTAAATGCCACTTCACCCTAAACTCCTTTAAGTATACATAATACTTTAGAACATTTTACAATATCAAATGTTGAGCTATTTTATTAAAAATAGAAATTTGCCTACCCTTTCATTTTCTAAAGTGAGTTAAGCTGTAATATGATCTTAGTCTACTACAACAAATAGATAAACCACTGAACAATCTAAATATCAACAATGTAAAAGAGAACTCATTTTTTCCTTTCATTTTCAATGACATTCAAAAGAAAAGAAAAGAAAATTCAAACATAAAGACAATTATTTAATATGTCAACAACAAATCTGGCAAAATTCTAAAGCAAATAAAACTGAAAAAGCATTAGTTTTTTAATAGTTCTATTTCCATTATGTCATCTACATTATATCTATTACCTTGTAGCAGGAGTTTTTATAGAAGTTTTAGTATGAATTGGAAAAGTAGATCTTGCAGAGCTGTCATATTTCTCCTGCAAACCTGGTTAAGGAGGTGGACTGTCAGTAACTGGACTCTCATCTTTTAAATTGTGCTAGTCTGTATAACCTTACTGGATCATCAAGAAACACTTGCTGTGCCATGAAAAATAAGGGAGTATCACACATCTTCCCTGGTGCAGTGAATAAAGAAAGAAGAAATGAACCTCTGAGGGGGAATTGAGGCACAGGGTTTGGAATAAAATTTTTACTAATTTTTCCCTTTTCCGTATTTTTTCTTACAAGCTAAAGCTTATTTCCATATTTAGTCATTGGAGGAATATATGGTCCCTCAGAAGGGTGTTTTGAGCATCTAAGTCAGAACTAAAGTATCTCACCAAGACGGATGAGGTGAATGTCCCGTTGAGCAACAATCTTCCTGCCAGCAACAATATATTGTGCTGATCTTTGTCCAGACTAGATTCTATTCTAATAAGTGAGGGCTCTTCAGGTATTGTCCCATCTTTTATTTTTTCCCCCAAGAAAAGTAGCACATCATTGCTTAAGTGAACAAAGTATAAGTGAAAACATATTTCAAGGCCTCATCAACTGTGATCTAATGGCCTATACCTATTCTTCCATACTAGCTTATTCTGTCTCCCATACCTTGGTCTTTTAGCTGTCTCATTTCTAGTTAATGTTTCACTCCCCAGACCCTCTATCTTTTAGTTATATTAGTTTATCAGTGAACACCATTTTGTTTTAGACAAAAGAAGGGGCCACGGGACTTGCAAACTCAATTTCTTTCCTTTTCTGTACATTCTTGAAGACCAATACTAAAAACCCCATGTGTCTTTTATTTTAACTTATTGAAGGCCTTTTAAAGGAACTTAGTGCCCATTACAAACCTCTTTTTTTTCTGTTTTTGAATGACAAATACTGGGTCAGTCACTCTCTATAACGCATACAGTTAACCCTCTTATAGTGGTGCATATCAGGGTTTGTCCTGCAGTTTACACTGATCAAAATTTTCTATGCATATTAATGAACATTTTGGATTTGTGAGAAGTGAACGATTTATTTTCTCAGGTAAATGGAATAACCTGTAGTCTTTCTCCTATTTCATGAGGCTTTCAAGATAAAAGAAACTTTCCCATTTTAGGTTTCCATTGAGGCAAACCAGATGATGGGTAATCTGCCATTCCCAAAATTGAAAATAAGTTTTTTAGAAAGTACAATTTTTTAGAGTACTGTGATTGTACACAATGCTATTTTTAAATTGGTTCCTAACTTAATATACAGTTCCTAAGGAAGGGTTTACAAAAAGAAAAAGATCAGTTATTAGCTGAAAAACAGAATACAGAGAAAGAAATAAGAATTGAATAAGCACCTGAGGACATGGACTTATGATCATGCTATATGTGGACTTTCTTATTTCTAGTTTTGATTTAAAGCTATAAAGATGACTCTTTCTTAGGTATAGTAAAAAAAAAAGAATAGAATTGAGATATGTGATTATAGACATAAAAGTGTTTTTACACACAAGATTGCAACTGCAAAAGTGATCCAGTCCTGGATATAAAGCAAATCAGGAATTAACAAATATAAAAAATTCAAAGACCATTAGTTCAACGCAGTAAAATACATAGGATTTGAAAAAAATTTTATAAGCTCCACAACAAATGTTTTTTAGAAAAAGTAAAGCAACAGATAAGGTAAATTATCAGAGAAAGATTCAGTTAAGTAGATTAACTGGCATTATAAGCAAACTGGTAGTCTTGAAACTTCAATTATACATAACCATTTGTAAACATCTGCAATTTGGGGCTACAAGTCCAAAATATAGTGTCAAACCAAATAGAACAAAGTTACTGAAATGAATTCTGAAAAATTAATTTGGTGGGAGAAATAAAAACTGCTGCATTGAGTAAAGTACAAATGCTAAATAACAGATGCCCAGAAACTTTTCTCTTTTTGCAGAGAAGTGATAAATCGGACATATTTACAACAATAAAAATAAGTCTTTGTGCAATAAATTTCAAGCTAGATTGAACTTTATTTAGTCCCATACTTCATTCCTGCTTCAGTGAAGTCAACTGGAGTTTTGCCCTTGAATTTGACAGCAGCAAGCTAAGACTTTAAGCTTAAAAGTTTATATTGTAGACAATGTTATAGCTTGTTTACTCACTGTCTACCAGCAAAATCAACACTGATGCCAGTAAGAATTCTTAAATAATTGCTTTCCGGGGGGGTGGAGAGGAATGTATGTTGTTTCCTTAAATCTCACAAACACTTGTGCCACTTCTTGCACCTTTTCAGGTTGGGAACAGAGTGGGGGGAACAAGGTCGAGGTGCAAGGCAGCTTTCCAAGGGGCATCCCTCGTGGAGCCGCTCTCGGGGGGCTCGCAAACCCCAGCACATGCACCAAGCACTCCCTGCAGGCTGGGTGCGTGCACGCACGCACTCATGATCCAAACTGGCCGACCGAGACAAAGAGGCGGGAGGGGTTCTCTGTACGGGCTTCTGAGACATTTAATGGCAACCCATAGACAAAAGAGTCCAGGGATAGAGAACCCAGAAACAGGCCTTACATTAACTTAAATACCAGGGTAAAAAGGGGAGGAGAGAGCATCAGGCTCCAATGGGGTGAGGGTCCAGGGACAGTACAAGAGTGGGGCGACATGGGGAGAACCAACTGGGAAGGGAGAGGGGAGGAGAAAGGGAGCCTGAGCCAATGGGACATGGAAGGAGAAGGGACTTTCCAAGGGACTTACCAGAACAGGGGCAGGGTCATTAACATAACTGACAAGGGGATTAGCATAATGGGGTGTACACCAACCAGGAGATAAACCATTACATAAATTTATGGGGATAACCAAGGCAAAACCATGGGATACACTGAAGGGGGGAGAATCTTGCAGCAGTGGCAGATTTGACACACCACAACACGCTTGGAAATTTTGCCACTTTGTCTTTATTTATATATTCCTAAGAAGTCCCGAATAAAATTGAAAATCTTGGCAAACTGCAGTAGCTCAGAATATCCATTTTACTTTGTTTTCCTCTCTAAAAGGTCTACCAACACATGTTTTTCAGGGAATTAAGTACAAAAACCTTGCTGGAATTTCACCTAATATTCTACACACTAAAAAAAAAGCAAAATTAATGTTTATGTAACAACATATTTCTGTTTATGTGTTTATTTGTATTGTGTGTGTGCATCTCTAAAAATATATATGCTTGCAAATATGTATATTTTTTTTTCTGTATAAAATGGAGAAGTTTTAAAACACTTATAAAATGCCTAGCATAGTAGCGCTTCTCCACCTTTTTCAATTGCACCTTGCTGTCACTAGCTTCTGCTCCAGTCTCAGGGTTCATTACTCACTCCTGGCTTTCTCTCTTTATTTCTTTGCTACACACTGTTGCCAGCAGCTCCAGTAAGGTTGGCCAAATGCCCAAACCAATAATCTAAGATGAAATCTGCTGTCATAGTCTAAAGCTATAGGGATGTCTCAGCACCATGGTCTTCAGGGCTCGTGGTTCATTGTAAACCTAGTTCAGAGTCAAGATGGTCTATCACAGAGCCAGGAATGACCAAGAAATTACCTGTACTCTAAACCATGCTGTGTCTTGTTTGGAACATAGTTATACTTCTGACAGATACCACACTGTTTGAGGACTGCTTAAAAAAGATGTAGTAAAAAAACTCAATATCTTTTTTTTCTCTTGTATTTTTAACTTGGCCGCAATAACATTACCGTAAACATTAACAACATACCAAGAGATCACAAGCATCCTACTTTTTACATTAAATATAAAACATGTCAATAAATAAATAAACTGTACATTCACTTTAGTGTCAGGCTTTTTCATAATTTCCATAGGATTCCTATGTACTGAAAACCTTAAAGAACAAAAGAACACAACGTTTTTAAAGAATGTAAATATGATGTTCAGTGCAGTGTCTTTTGGATTACCAGATCCAGATGTACTGCTATTGGAATAAAAGCATCTAACATCTTAATCTTGAATTTGTTTGTTTCAGTAAGCATGTAGCATTGTTTTTGTTTAGACTTTGTTATATTCTTCAGAAGTAACTACAAAATAATCCTTACACTAAAAATACTATATGTACTTCTTTCCTTCATTTCCAAGAACTTCTCTTATAAATCCTCTAAGCGCTGTCTCAGTGCTCCAAGGGAGAACACTCTAAAAGATGTAGAATACAAAACATAAACAGCATCTCAAACAATGTGTATTGTGTCAAGGCCTTGCCCTGCACTCTGAAATTTTGTATTGTAACTATGTAATTCATCCTATCTGTTTATTCAAAGAAAGTACTGCAGGACTACACAGTAAGACAGACACTGATATGCATGTTTTCATCCTTTTTTTTTCTTTTTTTTTTGAGAAATCAAATCTTTCCATACCTGAAAGCTGTACAAAATTATTGAAATTATTAAGATTTTATTTTAACTTCCAAATTATGCAAGATCAAAATAAATTATGAAGATTCTTACATTGATTTTTTATTTCAAGTTATAATAAAGAAGAGGGAGGAACATATCGTGGAATTTTAGAGTTGGAGCAGAAAAGAGCTTGATACAGTTGTACAAATATTTTACTGAGGACAAGAAATTTGAATTTCCCCTTACTAGCTGGCCAAAAGGGGTGGATGATGTTTTTTTCGCTGACACTTGCAGAATTCCTCCTTCTGAGGAATCAGGCTTCATTGTGGTTTCAATCCCCTGGTGATAATTGCAGTGGATGCTGAAAAAATATATTTCCACATGTATTGATAAATGAAGGGAGCCTTACCCTGCCCACTTCCAGAAAACCACCGGTGTTTGGTTGGCCCTCAGAACCATGATCAGTAAGAAAATTTTTCTCTTCTTGAAGGCAGATATAGTTCCAAATTTCAGTGTATGTACGTATAATCCAAAATGTTCCTTTGTTCATTCCAAGGAATCTCCTTCCAGTAGGACAGGAAATACACAGCAGGACAGAAACTTAGCAACAGCAAGTTGTAATTTAAGGACCACTGTTTGCATTAGTCCATGAAATTGACATTACTGGGTCATTCTTTCTCTCTTTCCATCATCCCTCTCCTGAACTCATTCAATACATATTCCTGCTGCTCTAAAATGATCAACAGTTATGAAACCTAAGTGCTATACTAACAATTTAGGGTTTTCAGTTTCTTTACTGTTTTATGCTGAACTCTGCCAAGTACTAAAAGTCAGGTGTCTTTTAATGCTGGATGTCAAATGATGAAAGGTTTGCAAAAAGTAACCTCTCATGCCTGGCTTACATGTAAGGGTGTAGAAGATAGCTAGGCCACAGCCTCAGCTGTTTCTTGAGATTTCTCCTCAGTGACGATTGTGCTTTCTGGCACTCGAGGTGCATGTGCCTATGAAGCTGCAGGACAGCTATACCCAAGGCCTGCTTGCAGCAAGGACTTGTGACAAGGTTAATGAATGAGTGAATCAATGTGCAATAACAGAGAAAAAGTACAGCAAGACTGGTGGTGGGCATAAAAGGAGACGAGCCTAAAAGGGAGATGTATCATCAAACAAAAGGGTTCAGCTGTCTGAAGTGCTGCCTTTTGAGTATAAGGGTGTTAACTGCGGGGCCAAGGGACATGACTACAGTACAGGGGAGAAATATGGAGTTGTGTATGGTCAGAATGCTTCTAATACATTTTCCCTCAGTAAATAAGAGGAGAATAACTTAGAACATTACCCACACTGATAACAGTAAGTTGTTTAAGTAGTAAATGAATGATTTTCAACAATTACTGTAAGGTCATTTTAATTAGGGGACAGAAGAATTCATATCATGCCATAAATATTCAGAATATGAAACATGCATTTGGTGCATTCTCCACCATTATGATGTTCCATTTTCAGTTACTGTGTATCAATGTAGGTCCATTGATGGTTAAGGAGGCACACAGAAGTATTCCCGGTAAAGAACTTTCCCTATACTTTGTAACACTTAAATGAGGTTTCATTCTGTCAAATGTAACTTCTTAGATACCAGGAGAAATGTAACATAGCTCAAATAATGAATTAATATTTTGGAATTATATTTCTCATATAAACGTTATGATACCTTCCCTATAAAATAGTTTAGAAACAGCTTGAACTAATAACAACATTTTGATAACTTGACTGCAGGGAGTGCAAGTATGAGTGCATGGAACAGCTCAGCTGACAGACATGGCAGGGCACTTATTCTCAAAAAAGAGATGCTGACTAATGCATGTGAGAAAGAAACTGCTGAAGTAAATATAGATTAAAAAGACATAAGTGTATATCATCATACTGGTACATAGTATGGGTTTAGGCTAATTGAAACCCCACTAAGATGATTTAAACTAACCTGTCTGCCTTCATCCTAAAATGGATTAGGAGTGTTTCCACAACCTGCTAATGACATCCAGCTATTAATCCACTTGAGCTGACAGGTTAGTATCAACCAATTTTGTACTGCAACGTATTAGTGGAAAACTCCAAATCCCTGTGATTATTGACTTAATTGGATAAAAACAGTATATCAGATGTTCTGGGAGCAATTTCTTAGATCTCAATGAATCACAAGGCATAGGTAGCATGGGCAAAAGCAGAAACCAAATTGAAGAACTGCATGTACCTATTAAAAATAATTTGTTTATTTACTCTGCACAGACAAACACCATTACACAAAGATAGTTTTTTTTTTGTCTGATACTTGAAACATAGGCTATATTTTGATTTTTTAGTAATCAGTCCTAAAGATTATTTATTGCAAAGGGTTCCTTTAGTAAATAAGGATAAAGTGACATCTACATAACAAATTAATTTGACTAATATATCAACTGAAAGGAACAAACTCATGAAGAAATCTATCTATTTAAGGACTACATAAGATTTGCAATGCATCTACAGATCAAAAAACATAACAGCGTTTTATCTTGTCATCTATAACAGGAAATTTGGAAAGTCAGTAATTCAAAATCAATAATGAGTACATACATACAAAAAAAAAATACAGCTATATGTAACATTCATTTTAAATGATCCTAAAAAAATTTGTGGAAATGATATGTTCTTTTTAAGTACAAGTGCACAACAGCAGCAATGAATATGTGTACTAACTCACACAGTTTATAAACTCACTTATTCATCTAAAATATCATGAACAAGATTAGACAAGAATTTCAACTAATACCATTTATGCAAGTACCGTAGATGACATTTCACCTGACAAGGGAACAAAACCAGAAGCAGGACCACGGCACTCCTACTCGAACGGACCTGACAGTCCTTGCCCGTCCCTGAGCACCCCCGGGCCCACGGGGGGGCCCACGCTGGGTCTCCCCTGGCGGCAGCCAGAGCCCAGCGCTCAGGGCTGTGGCCGCTGCCCAGCGGTGCCGCAGCCCTGCCCAGCCACAGGCCGCGCCCAGACGGGCCCCAGCGGCGCCTGCCCCAGCCCGCACTCCGCCCTTCCCTGTACCCAGAGAGATGCCTGATGCCCAGGACACACCCCACCGCTGCTCTGCTCCCGGATGGGGCTGGAACAGGCAGCGACTGCCAGGCCCTGCCCCGACAGACATCCATGGAAAGCCCCAATGTTACAACCACCCAGGGAGCAGCCAGGCTGCGTGGCACCTTTAGGCACCTATGCAAAAATATCTTTACTAAGATATTGCTACCAATTATAATACATCTTTTAGGAAAATAAAATAAGCTGTAACTTTTGTAATCAATAATTTACTTAAACATTGGGAAAATATAGGTATTAACTGGTAGTACAATAATTATATTCTGCATATGAATTAGTTTGTTATTAATTTGCCTCTACATATATTCAAGGAAGATATTTACTGGCAACGAGGGTAAAAAGTAGAGATCATAAGGCACTCACTGCATTATTTTAAAGCATAATCTAGGCTTTCACATCCAGTGCCAGAGTAATGGACAGACAGAACGGTTTGTAGGTATCGTTGAATAGAAATGCACTAGAATGAAGAGCAGATGCTTCTCCTAGAATTTTCCAATAGCAGGGTAGATTTTATGAACATTTTCAGGCTGTTCAACTCTAAACTAATACAGTTATAAACCTATTAGAATTCTCTGAGAGCTTTAATTTTTTCAAAAATATTTTGCTTAGTTGACAAAACTGATTTCCAGATTAGAAAACTAATACTATAGCCTGTCGATGGCCAAAGAAATTTGAAAAACCATTTTTCATAAGAATCCAGACAACTTTAATGACTTAAGTAGTTAAGCAAAAACTTAGGAGACGAAAAGTTATTAAACTGTATGAAGTTTGAGAAAGAAACAAATCAATAACTTTAACTTAACTTGTCGTGGTTTTGCTAGACCTGGTTTTTGGTAACGGGGGGGGCTGCAGGGGTGGCTTCTGTGAGAAGCTGCTAGAAGCTCCACCACCATGTCTTGCAGGGCCAATGCCTGTCTGGCTGAAAAGATGGACATGCCACAGGCCAATTAGAAGTGGTAACGCCTCTGTGATAACAGATTTAAGAAGGAATTCAAAACAATTCTGGTTACGCAGCTAAAAATTGCAGCCAGGGAGGAGGAGGATGTGAGCTAAAAGACCAACATGGAGAAGCACCCAGGCCAGGTCGGAAGAAGATACAGCAGGGCCGGAGTCGAGATTCCTCTGCAGCTGGTGGTGAGACCATGGTGAGACGGGATGTCCCCCCTTGTAGCCCACGGAGGAGCACGGGAATGCAGAGCCCCCTTTGCAGATGTTGAAGCAGGGGGATGCTTAAAGACTGCAGCCTGTGTAGAAGTGGCCCACACCGTAGCAGTTTGAGGGCCACT
>WBMZ01005306.1:0-15473 GCA_013400975.1 Atrichornis clamosus | reverse complement strand
GGGAGGGGAAGGGTAGGATAGGGAAGGGTAGGGTAGGGTAGGGTAGGGTAGGGTAGGATGGAAGGAATGGAATGGCTATGCTTCAGGGACAGGACAGGAAGAGAAAGGCTGCAGGGATGGATGGGTTGGGGTGGGAAGGGCTGGGAAGGGCTATGCTGCAGAGATGGACTGGGAAGAAAAAGACTGCAGGCATGGGATGGGAAAGGCTGCAGGAGTGGGAATGGGTTCAGGAATGCCACAAGGTGTTTGGGATTTAGCAGCAAATCCTCACCCCATTATAGTCTTTTGAATGCACAAAAACAAAAGCTGAAAATCTGTCCCACTGCCTTCTTGGTTCAGGCAAGGGGCTCAATCTTGTCTGCCACAGAGGGACAAATGAGTCTCCTGGGGAGCTGAGAGTCCATCTGGGGGCCTGGAGAGCCAGGGAAAGGCAGCTGAGTCAGACCCTCGGCCTCAGTGGGGGCACTGAGCACCTTTGGAGCGCCGAGAGCTCAAAACCAGAGAGAGACGAGTGCTGCCCATGGGTGACCGGGCCCACACCTGCCCTCATGGCCTTTCTGCCCGGCTCGGCAAACCCAGCCCAGAGAGTGAAATCAGAAGCAATTAACAATTAAGCTTGGCTCAGGCTCAGATCAATCTTTCTACCAATTTTAGCTGCTTGTTGCTTTGGAGACAGCATGCACTGGAGTTCAACCAGTGACGCAACGCGGAGGGGGTTTGTGCTTGCATGGGGCTCTGGGCCAGAAATAGACAGGAGGGCAGCTGGCGGCCAGAGCAGAACAAGCTGAGGTTGGAACCAAAGTACAGAGAGGGCAGGACCTGCAGCACCTGACATCTCATTTGAAAATTTGCAGCTTCCCGTTTTTCGATTAAAACTTGCTCAATTAATTCTTATCCTCTTCCAGAGGAAAAAAGGAGCTTTGGGGCCAAGGAGAGAAACAAGACATTGATTAAACCTTCCAGCAAAGACCCCCATGAACAAGGATCCCCACAGAACCTTTGATGCAGCATGGAGGTGGGCTGGGGGCTGGTGTGGCTGGATGTTCAATGGCCGGGGTGTCACCCTGGCAGCGCCTGGAGAGCTTCCACAGCCACCTTGGCTACCTTGGACACTGACTGATGGGTAGCACAGCTTGGAGCAAAGCAAACAGGGCTGAGGTCAGGAACAAGGACAGTGGATGGCGGTGATGCAGTGGCACCGCTCGCCAGCTGCCCCTGGGAGGGTGATCCAGTGGCCACGAGCCCCGCGGCAGCACCAGTGGGTGCTGGCTGGCAGCAGCCCCGCTGTGAACCATCATCGCCTCTGCTGTGCTGTAGCTAAAAAGGAAACCTCTTCCCTAAAGGCATTTCCCAGCTGTGGGGTGTATGCAGGATGAGACCAGGTGATGTCACAGGGGCTCTGTCACCATCCTACAAACTGTCCCCAACTGATCTCAGGGCAACCCAGTCCCCCAGGCAGCCACAGAGAGACCTTGTCCCAGTGCCATGTTGTGGCCCTAGCCCCTTCTGGGTGGGCAGGGGGGCAGGTGAGCCACCAGGCTGTCTGTCACCTGAGGGATACCACAGCCAAAAAGAAATTAAGCCCCAGCCACCCACTGCAGCAGGGCTTTAATGCAGAGAAGTGGAATATTTCAGTTCTGCAAAGGTCATGAACAGTCTCACTGTCCTCTCTGATTTCACATGGAAGGGACTTGGAGAATGCAAGATGTCATGGTGATGGGCAGTCACCTAAGAGCCAGGGACAGCTGGTGGGCTCAGGGCAGATGGCCCAGCTAGGGCACAGCCCCTCGCCTTTAGGTGCCTGTGGTGGAGATGGACACCAGCAGCCATCGGGCTCAGTGGGTGTCTGAGCCACAGTTCCTTGGATCAAATGTCTGTGTGTGACTGAGCCGAGCCATGTCCTTGCCTGCAGCATCAAGCAGGTCACCCTGATGTGCAGTGAGTGCCGTGGGTCTCAGACATGGCTCCAGCACTCCAGACGGCTGCTGGAGAAGCGACTGCCACACCTAATTTACATTATCCTGACAATATTCTCCATAACTGACTGAACGAATCATGCAGGGCTTTAAGAGCTCCCTAATTAACACAATTATTATTAGCAGTGTCAGGACAGGTTTGAAAAAGGCAAGTTCAGAGTCCCTGTGCCTGACAGCAAGTGGTGAGTGGGGTGATGGGACCATCCCACATAACCAGGATGTCCTGTGTCACTTGGGAGTCCTGACCACAACTGGATTGTGCGAGCAGGCACATCCCCGGGTGCCAGATGGGATGGATGGGCTGCACAGGCACTGGTCCAGGCATGGAAGCCTTTGCACAGGATGAGTGGAGTCTTGTTGTTGCCAGTTTTCCCCCATGAGCCAAGAAACTGCTCTTGGCTCATACCCAGGCAAATCCCAAGGATATTGAGACCTTCATTATTCAGGTCAAGGCTCCTGGTGATGTCAACAGCTGGGTGTTCATGGGGAGCAAGGAGAGAGGGTCCTGCCGGGCACAGGGAAGTGTGCTGGCCATCCTGTGGTGCTGCCTCTTCCCCAGCCCCCAGGTCACCCCTGCTCCTGCCTGTGAGCTGGTGCCTCTGGGGGCTCTTTGCTGTATGTAGGGCAGCCCCAGGGTGCCCGCAGCAGCTTGTGCACTGCCAGAGCTCCTGCCACTCCTGCTCCCCATTGAGCGCTTGGAGAGGCGCCTAATTCATCCTTTCAGAGCAGAGATAAGATGGATTAAGGCCTGCTGAATGCTTGCCAAAAGAATTGCCATTAGGCCCTGGAGAGCTTAATCTCCACCAGACTAAAAGCAGACAGGGTGCACTGCAGCTAGTCCTGTCTGCCAGGGGATAAACACCCAGTGCAGGATTTCAGGGAAACCTTTGGAGGCTACGAAATGCACCCCAAAGTGGACATGCTGTCTGGAGCACCCAAGGCTGGGTGCTGGGTCCCACTCTCCCTGCAGATCCCAGGGATGATGTCCCTGAGTGTGATGCAAAGGACCATGTTGGCCACTGGAGCCTCAGACACCTCTGTGCCTTGACTCTCCCTTTCCATGAGCTCATCTCCAAGGCTCCTCCATCCTGGCAGTGTTATCTCCTGCAGATTAGCTCTCCAAAGCTGTCCTTGCCCCCGTACTTCTCAGCTGACTCACATTTGTTATTTCCTGTCCTTATCTCTGATTTCCTTTGCTGTCCTCACACTCCCCAAGGTCCAGCTTCTCTCCAGGTATCCCTGACCCTACTGCTGCCCAGGGTCCAACACATCTTCCAGCCTCCAGGCTATTTTCAGAGGATGATGATGTCCCTTTCCATAGAGCCAAAGCATGGAGGGGGCAGAGCTCTCTCTTTTCTCCAATGGTGATGGACAACCTCAAATGCCCCCCATGCACCCTGCCCGGGGCACCTTCACAGCCATATGTGGTCAGTGTTGTGCCCAGCATGACCACCACGGCTTGCGGAAGGCAGTGCCTGTCTGGTGCCTCATCCTTGCCTGAGAAGGGGTGGTGAGACTGACCAGGGGTTTCAGACCTCTTTGGAAGGCCAGACCAAGCAGGCCAGTGTTTGCATTTTAGTCAAATCTTGGTGGTAAGGACACGATGCCAGGTGCCAGCCACCACTGGGAAACCGACCCCACTGGCTTCACACTGCAACCAACACCTCTCAGAATTCAGAATAGGCAGAATGAGACCCATCAACCACACCCTGCTAGAGACTTCTGGCTGTCCAGCCATCCCACAAAGAGGGATTTTGACTTCATTTTTCTGGCAGACCCTGGAAAGAGGCAGGGCACTGGCAGCATTCCAAGGCAGTGTTTGTGGCAGGGGCGCTGGGACTCACCACACCTCTGCCCTGAAAAATACTGACAACCCCAATGTCATTTTCTCTGGACTTTTGTTGATAGAAGAGATCTCACAGGCATCCCTCTCCCATCAGCACTGTGTGGGTACGTCAGGCTGTATTAAAGAACAGCCACTAAAACCTCCAGCCCCAGCCCTGAACACTTCCCTCCAGTGCCTCAGTGTCCCTCTCCCCCCACAGCTTCTTTTCCACAGGCAACAAACCCTCCAACTTCCCTGCTGTCTCCTTGCCCTCCCACTGCCATCCTCTCCCCTTCCTTGCCTGTCCTCTGCCCCTGTGTCCCCCCAAGCCAGGAGCTCCCCTGGCCATGGAGCAGATGGAGGCTGGGCCCTGCTCTTCCCTCTCCACTGGCATGACGCAACCTGGGCTCCCTGGCGGTGACAGGCTGTCCCAGGCAAACAAACACAGCTCGAATCTCGTGTTTCATTGCAACAGCCTGCACGGCCCTGGCGCTCCCAGCCAGGGACTGTCCGGCCATGTCTGGCAGCAGCCAGGGGCTGGCAGTGGCAGCTCTTCTGGTGCAAGCACTGCCCCAGCACCCCTCGGGGATACTTTTTGACTGGACTGTGGCCGCCAAGACCAAGAGAGGGCTGAGGTTTCTGGGATGCAAGGGGCCTGCATCCCAAATGGTGCCCATTCCCACTGGCATGATAAGTCCAGCTGGGGTCCCATGGTGTCCCTGCATCCTTTCCTGTCTCTGCACCTGCCCTGCCCTGTCCCTTCCTCTGCCCCCCATGGCAAAGCAGGACTGTTGGGGATATGGGGAGTACTAGCTGATATCCCAGGGGAATTTGTGCTGCCCCTAAATTCCCCGTGGACACAGCAGGCACGTGAGAAGGGTCTGAAGCCAATGTGAAGCTGTGGGATCCCTGTGGCACTGGACACTGGGACTCTCCCAACTCATGGGATGAGCCGAGGCACCAGCACAATTCAGAGCAGGAGCCAAGAGCAGCAGCTGTCCCTGGAGCAGTGACACAGGGACTGGCACGGCCGGAGGCACCACCACGGAGCCGAGACAGAGACAGCAGTGGCACGGCCGGGCTGTGAGGTCGGTGCTGAAGGCGGCGGTGAGTGGTGATGGACAGATGTAGGTGAGAGTTAAGCCATGCTGGGCATGCTGAGCCTTCCCCATGCTGCCTTGATGTAATATTTGGGAGCAGTGTGTTCCAGCAGCGCCATAAACACAGAGAAGCAATAAACTTGCTTTTATCTGCCTGTGGGACCTTGGGACTATCTAAATTAGGAAACAAAGGAAAAAGCAACAACTCCAAAGGGGTTTTTTTTCTAGCTGAGCCAAAAATAGAGTAGAAGCCGGCAGGGGGAATTTTAGCCCAGACAGGGGCACGTGGGATCTGGGACATCTCAGCTTGCTCCAGTGCCACCCCAACACCTACCCTAGAGGCAACCTTTGCATGGGGACATGTGTCCAGGGCAGTGTCCCCTGTCACAGTGGGTGAGGGTGGCCCTGGCATCATCCTCTTCCCAAGAGTGGCAAAGGATGCTCAACCAGGCTGGATGGCTCCAGTGTGGAAATGGTGGTGTTGCCTGTATGCCAGCATCCACCTATAGCTCTGCCCTGCCTTTTGGGCAACCTGCCTGGAGCTGTAACCTCTCCTGGGCCCCTCCCAGCCCCTTCTGTCCCAGTCCTCCAGCAAGGGAGTGGCATTGCCATTGTGTGTAACACCACACTGGTGTTACAGTAAGTCACTGACCTCATCCTGGCTTGGCTCAGTGCTGTCCTCGCATGGGCAGAAGCTGATCCCCAACTCTCTGAACCTTGGCCCAGCACTTGGCATCTCCGGGGCATAGACAGTGTCAGCTCATTCAAAATGAACTATTCAGGGTCATCTTCCTCATGGAAGACAACAACATTGCAGAAACTGAAGTTCTCACCCAGGGATGATTGTGAAGACAGGTTTTCATTTAGATTTATCCAGCCCCCCAGCAGGCTATTACCCCTCTTCTCGCCCCTTAGTCCCCTAGTTGGAAAGTTTTATGGTACCATCATCAACCACCACCAACCTATTGCCACCGATGACCAATCCCTCACCACCAGTTGCCATCCATCCCCAACCCATTCCCACCATCACCAACACCTCACCATCCAGCACCACCCACCACTAACCCATTGAGACTCCTCACTAACCCATCACTGGCCCAAGCCCACCCATTCCCAGCCCACCCTCACTGGGGAGCAGACCCAACCCCTGTGGTGATGGTGAGCTGGGGCCCCACCCTGCATAGCACTGCACGGGGGGCTGTGGGGTCAGTGTCTGTCTGTGAAGATGAAGCCCTGGTGGCAGTGGGGTCAGCCCTGCCAGCCCCCAGGGCTTTTGAGGCTCCCAGATTACAGATTGTGTTATGGAAACCATACATTATTAATTGCAGCTGAGAAGTGAAAGGCTGCGAGCTGCCGCCTGCGCAGACCCGCCGTTCATCTCTGGGCTCTGCCCGCGTAAAGCAGGTCTCATATTTATATTTCATGAGTGTGTCCCTCAGAGCAGTTTTACAGTGAAAAGAAGGAATAATGCTCGTTCTGCACAGAGCCCAAGCGGGCTGTGTGTAGCCCCAGTAGCCTCCTCCATCGCAGCCAGACCCCCGTGCTGCTGTGTAAGAAAACCCTCCCCAGGCACTGAATCTTGTTTTCTCATAGAATTTAGGACAATTTGTTAGGGCTTCTCCTACACTTTGGGGGCAGGCGTGCCAACAGGCAGGTTGGCACAAACTACCTCTGTTGAGGTGGATGCTGGGAGCACACAAAAAACTGAGCTCCATGTGGTTGTCTCAGCGTAGAAGGCTTGCCTGGTCCTGAGCCCCAGCTGCTGGCTCATCAGAGCAAATCCACATCAAACCTCAGTAAAAATTTGGGGCTCAGCCCAGGCATCCACCCCAGACATATGCAGTGGAGGTGGGGTGCACCCAAACAGCCCCTGCCATTCGGGGGACATCCTGCAAAGACCTGTCCTGAAAAAACACCTCCCTGGCTCAGTGGTTTGGGCACCTGCTGACCCTGGTGGTGCACCAGGCTGACTCAGGACCATTCCCTCCCAGCTGTGAGGTGGTCTGGGGTCTCAGGATGATGCCCTGGGTGCCCACATAGGACAAGTTGGGTTTGTGCCCTGTGCAGCTTCAAGCAGAGTGTTCCCCCCTCAACACCCCCGGACGGCCGTCTCCCGTGGGCGGTTGTCAGCTTGGGTTCAGCTCTCCCATCACCTGCTCCGAGGAGTCTGTCTGCTTGTTTGTTCTTGCCTGAACCCGTTAATTAACCTGAATTAAAGCATCATTCAAGCTGACAGTGCTGGGCTTCCTCGCGGCGAGGATGTTCGTTACAATTACCACCTGGGCAAGGAAATTACAGCAGAATTCCTGCACTGCCAAGGTCCAGGAATGATCCACCAGCAGGACCCACAGACCCAAGATGGGGCTGGGATAACGGAAGAGAACCTGTTCCCATGCAGCTTGCTGGAAACAGGAGCAAATGCAAAAACCTTGATCCTCTGGGAGCACAGGGCTGTGCTGGGGGGATTTAATCCCCATCCAGCCTAGGAATGATGGGGAAAAACTCCTGTCTGTGATGCAGCAACTGCAGCTCGTGGGGTTTAGGTGGGACCCACCAAAAGCTCCTTTCCTGGAGGAGACACAGCCCTAGGATGGGTTGCAGAGCCATGGGCTATCTCCATCCCTGCCTGGGGTTTCCAAGTCTAACTGCACTATGCTGTGGCCATCCTGATCGGGTGCTGGGACTGATCCTGTCTGATAGGCAGGGACATGGCAAGGCCACTGGGCTCATGGGACAGACTCTTCCCTCTCTCAGCACCTGCTGTTTCCTGCCTGAGATGCG
This sequence comes from Atrichornis clamosus, assembly GCA_013400975.1. NCBI lineage: Eukaryota > Metazoa > Chordata > Aves > Passeriformes > Menuridae > Atrichornis > Atrichornis clamosus. The sequence continues at coordinate 7,791 of WBMZ01005306.1, read as the reverse complement.
GCTTTTCTTAGAGGAGATTGGAAATATACAGAAATCCTTACAGAGGGAGAGAGGAGCATGGCCGGGTCAAGATGCATCACTGGGAGCCTTTTGCCCCTATCTGTGACAAAATGGTGGAAGGTCCTGCATCATGCAAAGGTCACACAGCTCCATCCTCCTCCAAGCAAGAATCCCTGCAATGCTCCCAGACCAGGAGCAGTGGGGGGTGTCAATGGGAGTCCCTGTGCCAGGGACTTCCATTGGAGGTGAAAAGAGTGAAAGACAAAGCATGACCCAAATCCAGCCCGTGTGTCCCAGTACTCTCAGCCTGCAGCAGGTGCTCCCATTCCCACAGCCATGGAGCACATTCCCGTGGCTGTGGATGGATGGAATGCTGCTGCCAAAGGGCAGGAAATGCCAGGGAAAGGCCAGCTGAGCCAGATTTCAAAACTAAATTATACCTTGACTTTTTCACTGGCTTTAGCACAAGCTGTGATCCCTGTCAGCAATCCTCAGCAGGTTTGGATATTTTCATATTTGCACTTTTCCATGTCCCTCTGTAGCCCTTTTCCAATGCCTTGGGTATCCAGCGCAGTTTCCGTGCTTCATGTTCTCACTCGTTCAATGAACAATCAATTTAACTGCCATATGCACTGCTCATCGACAAAGAAACTGCTTCTTGTTAAAGGTGTGAAAGCAAGTCATGTGTAAAATTAGCTTAGCCCTTTGCTAAGTCAGATGGGAATTGCTTTCAAAGCAATACAACCTGCCTGGATTCCCAGGAGCTGGACTGTTTTCCAAACCAGCTACCATTTTGCAGAAGAGGGAAATATTTTCCCAAAATACAGGAGGAGGGTTCTAGGGATCACTAATGGCTGGGTGGCAGAGAGGAGTCACCAGGATGAGAGCCCGAGCTGTGTTCTCATGATTTGAAATAGCCAGATTGGGAGGAAATGTCCGAATGCCCAGGGGGAGTTGAGGGCGGCTGAGCCCAAACGGTGCCCATGAGTGCCTGGCCGTGGGTGGCCTGGGGCTGTGGATGACCCTGGCCAGCCCCACTCCTGGGCTGCTGGTTCTGCATGCTGCAGATTGTGTTTCTTTTTGTTTTGAGGGAAAATGAACTTCTGGAGTAGGATTTGCCCCCACTCCAGGGATTTGGACATTAATTTGTAATGGGGATTATGAGTTCAAATCCCTTAAGCAGCTTTTGCAGCCCCATCCCTCAGTCCCCTCACTGCCGAGACCCCCGGCCGGCCCTGCTCCAGTGCGGACAGTGTCTGTGAAACCCTCACAGCAGCAGGGCCCTGGGCACGGTGACACTGGCATCACATCACCAAGGACCCTATTGCCCTGCAGGTGATGGAGACTCAGCTCTCCCCAGCCCCCAGAGTGAAGGCCTAAGGCCTGCCTGGAGGTTTCACTGCCGACTCCTTCCCTGCTCTGGACACAGAGCACCTGCTGGGGCTGTGGCCAGGGCAGCGGGAAGGGCTTTTACCATCCGAGACTAGCACGGGCTTTGGTAAAGGCTCTGACATCCCCTTAAACATCTCAAGTTCAGCTGTGCCCCTGGAGCCACCCTTCCCTAAACCAAAGGGCTCAGCCTCTGCCCTGCTCCAGTGTAGGAGGCCCTTTGGGAATTGGGGTTTAAGCCTGATCCCCCCAGCATCAGACACTTCCCAGGGCTGAGGAGCAAGTGCAATATTTCCACTGCAAAACACTTCTATAAATAGACTGACACCATTTCCCTGCTTAATTACCATGGACTTTTAGGCTATTTCCACTATATTTTACTTCTGCATGTTGATTGCCTTATGACTTGCCTCTGGGAACATCTATCATGGTTTAAAGAGTGGAGCTCGCTAGAAGGAAAGGGACAGCTTCAATAGCCCAACTTCCAGGGCAATAAACTCATGGAGAAGGATTGACTCCCTGGTTTCAGTGGAGGGAAAGACTGTAGGTGTGCTGTTTCCACCTGAGGACTGCTGGCAGCACATGGGATGCCCGGAATGCCATGGCAGGTAGCAGAAATCTGCAGGAAGTGGCTGGCAAAGCTCCCTGTCTAGCAGGACCCTCAGCCCCAGGGCTTGGCCTCAGCACAGGGTTAAGAGTGAGCATGGCCCCCAGGTGTGGGGCACTGAATCCCTGGGATCCCTCACCCCCTGCCTGGAAAAAGGGCTCCACACCACAGATGTATGTGGACCCCTTCCTGGACTCCTCCACAAGGTCCTGTCCCCAGCTGGGAGATCTGAGGGAGAAAGGTGTTAATTTGGGCAGGGTCCACCTTGGCTGTGCCCTGGCACTGTGGCAGGATGAGCGCAGTGCAGGGGTGCAGTGCCCCTCTGTCCTCTGGCGTGACACTTCTTGTGCCATTGGCAACACCCCCTCAGCTCCCTCACTGAGGGCACAGAGGAGGAGGAGGAGGATCCCAGTCTGCCTTGGGCACTGGGGCTCCTCTTTCCAAGGGCTTTGGTACGTGGGGTGAGGCAGAGGCAGCCCTGAGCCTGCTGCCAGACAGTGTGGCCTCTCCACTGAGTCACGGCAGGAGGAGGGTGCCCAAGCGCCTGGGAACCCCAGCCTCAGCCCAGCCCCATTAGTATCCATCTCCAAGGGGAGGCTGCTCAGTCACACTGCGGGCAGTCACAGGGGCTGGAGAAAACCAGGGCTGTCTTCATGCCCTTCTGCCTCTCCATCACCACTAATCCCACTGCCCACTCCCAGGGTAGTGGTTGTTTTGCTCTCCTCTCCTCCTCACACTCCCAGTCAGTGTAAGCAGAGCTCCTCCTTTAGCTCAGAGTTTGCTGCTGGTCCCTGAAAAATCCCGCGAGACCCTGGCAGCTTGGTCCTGCTCACACATCCTTGCGCCATCCTGGGCCAGCAGCAACCACCGCCCTGGCTACCCCCATCCCTCACAGCATCCCTTTACTCTCCATGAAGGAGGTCACTGCTGCCCTGAACCACCCGCAACCACCCAAGAAGCAAAGCTTGGCTTGGGAAGAAAGAGGGGAGCACTGCACCCCACACTGGCAGGCTGCTGGCTGCTGCATCCCCAGCCGCACCGACAGTCTGGCTGCAGGCTCTGCTGAGTCCCTCCTGCAGAAACTCCATGGTATTCTGTAATGGCAGCAACAACTAAATAATCTGTCAGGTCTTTCACATGAAGTGGGGTGGCTAGTGGCCAGTGGGCTGGTGTGGAGCAGAGCCAGGCGAGTGGGGAGCGAGCATGCACACACCGGGGAGATTTCTGTGCCAGCAGCCATGGTGAAATGTGCCAAACTTCACATTAGCACAGTGATAGATGTCTGCAGGTACCTCAAACCAGCAAAACCCTACTTGGCCCACCGGGAAGCAAAGGCAGCAGCTCACTTGGATTTCCTCTGAAAAAATGCAATTCCAGACAAGAAATTTGAAAAGCATGTAGCTCCCAAAGGCTTTTATCATAAAACCAAGGGATCATTAGGGTTGCAAAAGACCTCTAAGATCATTGAGTACAACCATTAACCCAGCCCTGCAAGGTTCACACTAAACCATGTCCCCAGATGCCATATTGAGTGTTTAGGGCCAAAGACAGTGCAGTTAAAGTCATGTCCAGCCACCAGCCATCTGGAGAACAGCTCTCACTTATGTCACATCCAGCACTTGTGTCAATGCACTGTGAGGTGGGAGCAGCTGTGGTGTGCTTGGGTCTGCCCCAGAGCAACACGTAGAGGGCACGGTCAGCACAGAGACAAGTGGCAACTGCAGTGTCCACTTGTGGGTGCAGCATCCCATGGCAATGCTGGGAATGGAAATACCACGGGAGCTGAAGCCTGGGCTCACCAGTGAGGCAGCAGCCAAACAAGCCAGGCACATTAGGTTCTTCCATCTAAGAAATGTTCCAGATGTTCATATCTCTGCTCTGTGCTGTGCTGTGCCAACCCTCCGTTCCTGACACAGGGAATGCATGGGGAGGAGAACTGCAGGGAAGAGCAGCTCTTTGTGGTTTGCATAAGCTTCTACCCCTGTGTCTGAGCAAGGAAAGCAGTGAATCTGGGGAGTTTTGTCAATGGTGCCTAGGGAAATTCTGAGTTTGGTTAAGGGCAGTGAAAATCTGCAAAACTGTCCTCAGCTGGGGTGGCAGAAATGGGCTCTGCTCAAAGAGGCATCCATGAGCTTCCCAAAAGCCTCCAGGGAGCATCCCCACCTCCCGTCCCTGTCTCCCAGGACAGAGTCAGCATCCTTCAGCCTCCTTCCCTCTGCTGTTTGCTGATGAATCGCTCCTGGATCCTTAAGACACTTCCATGAGTCCTGGACCGAGGGCTGGGGTTTCTGCAGCACTTCCCCACTGCAATGGAGAATCCATATCAGAAAGCTCAGGTTGGGGTCAGTTCCTCTGGTCTTGGGAGAGCCCCTTCCCTTGGGCATGTCAGGAAGGAAGGGTCCACTGGGGCAGGGCTGAAGATCTCTCTTCCCACTTGGGATGGAACAAGCAGCTCACACCAGGGCTCCAGGCACACACCAGAGGTGTGTAATGCACCTGGTTCTTGGCAACGTGTTGCTGGAAAGTCCAAGGTGGACGGTGCTAAAATGAAGTGTCGTCTCCCATGGAACATTCCTGACTGTCCAGGACCCACCTGTGTGTGGAGGACCCTGGTTTTTGGGAGTTGCATGGAGGGATGGTGGTCCCCACACAGTGCAGTCACGTCTGGCCCACAGGGGAGCAGGATGCTTCCAAGGGTTTTGAAAGCACAAGGCACCAGACTAACATTGGAGGCACAGAGCTGGTGAACCAGGCAACTACCAACACCCAGGACCAGCACCCAACACCCAGGAGCAACACCAAATGCTCATCCCTAGTACCAGAACCAAGACCCAGTGCCACTCTCAGTAACAGCCCTCAGTACCAGGCCCAGCACCCAATGTTGACTCCCAGCATCAGAGTGCTGATGCCCAACACCATCCCCAGCACAAAGACCCTGTACCAGCACCAGTGCAGAAGGCACTGATGTCCCATATTTTGGTCCAATAAAACCAGTTTAGGGTTTGACCAATTCACACACAGATTTTCCCAGCTCCTCATCCCTGAGAAAGGAAAAGGAATGAACAAAATCCATAAAGAAGGGAAAGGGGCTGGGGGTGGGCAGGAACCCTCCAGTTGCCTGGGGCTGGGCTGGGCTAAGGCATCTCCTGCATGTGGCACAAAGAGCCACAAGAACTGCTCCCCTGGAACATGCCAAGCACATCCTCCCACGCCTGCGCTGGCTGCCAGGACAGGGTCTCCGGAGGAGACGAGCTCATGCAAAAACCCTCTTCCAGGCACTTGTGCTGCTGCATTCAGAGCTTTATGAATATTGTAGCAAGGCCGTTCCTTTCATCTCTGCTTCTTTCCAGGGAGCCCCAAACCTTCTGCACATTCATTTCCACCTCACTATTTCTCTTAATTATTTAAACTTGCCTTCCCGAAAGCGGAGACCTTCCATTATCACTCCTTCCTCTGCAGCAGATGTGGAATTTGAGGACTTGCAAACCCACTCGATTTCTTCACGTTCGTGCAGAGCAGCAGGTTTGCTCAGGCTCCCCTCCCTGCTCCCTTCCAGCCTGGCCCCAGGCCACATTCACAGAGGCCTCGGCCACAAAAACCTCCAAGCCAAGGCAAAGCATAGCAGCTTTTTACTGGGGTCCTGCATGCTGAGGAGCTTCCCCACATGACTGATCATTTCCATGGCTCTTCTTGGTGGTCCTCCCCCAGAGCTGTGTGTGGGGCCACATGTCCCTGCACTGCAGCTGTACCTACATGGCTCACCCTAGAAAATCCATCGCTGCTCCATGTCCAGCCTCAGCAAAGCTGAAAGTACCTGCAGGAACTCCCTGCAGGACAGATCCCATCCCTGCCCCTCTAATGAGACATCCCCAGTTAATTGCCTTTTAACTAAAGGGTAGGAATGCCGAGGCGAGCTCCCCAAATAACTTGAAGTTAAAACCTGGAGGCTCATATGCTATTGGAGAAATGCAGTTTCCAATAAAATAGATTCATATTAGCACCTTCTCTGTCTATTTCTGAAAGGTGGCAGCTGCATTTGCATACCACCAGGCGTGTCTTTCTGCTGGTCCAGCTACCCATGCTTCTGGGATCTGGCCACAGCTGAAAAGGGAGGGTCTGATGGAGCTCTGGGGATGCTGGCAGGACACAGGACGTGAGGAAGGGGGTGACTCAGATGGTTTTGACACATCACGATCTTCTCCCGTCAAGCCTGAACCTGCCGGGTGCTCGACAGCTGGGGCTCTGCAGCTGCACCAGCCCTGCCCGGCTGCACCGTGCTTGGCGCTGAGCACTGTGTCTGGGCCATTTGCTGCAGCAAGAGACCACGGCTCACTGCTCTTTCTCCCCATTCTCCTGCTATTTGTGCACCATTCTCTGGTTATCTCATAGCCGAATGGTCTCTTGGTTTGGCTCGTCCTCCCTGAGGCCACTGTGGGAGGTCTGGGGTCTTCTCACTCTACTAGAGGGAACAAAGGTGGTGAGGAGGTGCAGTGTGTTCCCCACAGACACCTGGCCCCCTCCACCAACAGTGCATTATTCCTGTTACTGTTACTCATTTGTACATTTACTGGTACCCAACTGCAGGCTGGAAATGGGGTGGGGGCTCCAAGGGGACACCAGCGTGGAGAGGCTGCCAGAGCCCCCAGCCTCCAACACCACCAGCAGCATCACCAGAGCAGGGAGACCCCACTCTGAGCAGCTCACAGCTTCACAACTCCCCAAAATGCTTCAACAGGGGCACACGCAGCTCCTCTAGGGCTGCGTCAGCAATGCCCTGGGTGGACATTGGGAAGTGTCACTGTGGCATCGCTGACTGGTGACCCTGTAGCACCAGCCCTGAGGGGGTCTGTCCCTTCCCCACCACCCCAGTGTGACTGGTGGCCAGTCCCCAGCAGTGGGAACCCTCACCCATTGCAGCCAGGCCAGCACTCGCCTCTGTGCGTCACTCCCTGAATTAATCATCAGCCTCACTCTGCGCCCAACTCCTCACTTAAAGAGATTTTTATACATTAAAAATTAACAGCACTAAATGATTGATGGCCAAGGCCCCCTGGACCCCGAGGAAGAGCTGAGGCTGCTCCAGCTTCACTTTCCACCAAGACTCCATCATGTCCTTGTCCCCAGCCATCCCCTCCACTGCACGGGGCCTCATCTGGGGGAGAACACCAGCATGGAAGTGATCCCCCCAAAAAACCACCATTAGCTCTCTAGAGCTGCTGTTGGTCTGGTGAAGGTGTTTTAGGTGCTGGAGTATCCCCAGGGCCCTAGGATGTGCCTGTTGTGGCCATGACCAGTGGGAAAGAGATGGTCTGGCCCTGTGTGGGTCTTGGGGCGTCTCTGGGGGCTGTTTGCCAGCCTGACCAGTACAGAGCAGGGCTGCAGGCTCGAGTGGGAGCTGCAGTGGAGGCCTTGCGCTCTCTGCCCCATGACTCCATCCCTCCATGTCACCCCAAGCCGTGGCAGGTGTTTGGGAGCAGCTATTGAGGAGATGGGTAGGCCGGGGGGGAAACAAAAACCTTTATGCTGACCTGGGTCATGTGGGCTCTTATCCATCTTGTCACTGCTCCCAGCCATGACAAGCCCTTGCTCCCACCTCCCACAGGGCCTGGCTGCCCCCTGACCCCACCCAGCACCCACCCCAGTACCCATCCCCTAAACTCATCCCTAATCCCACCCCAGTCCCTCCCGCCCTCCCTGGCGGTTCCCGGGGCGGCAGCGCCCCCTGCCGGCCGCCGGCCAGCTCCCGCGGCCCCGCCGCCGGCAGCGGATCCCGGGCGGCCGCTGCTGCCGCTCCC
>WBMZ01005305.1:0-74653 GCA_013400975.1 Atrichornis clamosus | reverse complement strand
ATTATACATATATTATATATAAATACTTATATATAAAAACTGTCTATATTTAAACTTGTTTTAAAAATAACTGAATAAGTTCACCCATGTCACAATGTTACATTTTCTTAATTTACAGTTCCAGCAGTTGCTCTGGTGCCCCAGCCCCTTTGGCACCAATCCCAGCAGGGAGACTGAACAATGGATAAACACACAGAGAACCCCCAGCATCTCTTGGCATCTTTTGTATCTCAGGCTTTTAAGGAACATTAGCATGATGGTGAGGGAAAACCTGAATTGCCTTTAGCTTTATCATATTTAGCACAGTAGTTGTTTGTAAATAGGATCTCAGGAGAGAACAAGACGTGTTAGGTTCTAAAAATAAAGGAAGAATTTAACTGAGGACAGGGGGAATATTATCTCTTTGAATGGTTGTAGGTCACAAAAAAGATGGAGTACAATTTAAATGCAGAGGCAGACTCCTGCCAGGGAGGTAACTACTACCAAGAAAGTCTTATGAGTGGTGAACAATACAGAATAATAATTAAGTTCATTCTGTCTGAAACCCTAAAAAATGTTATGCTGCTAAAAAGAGATTTAAAAAATCCATTACCTTAATAATGTCTTTCAAATTAGTCTGTGAATTAGCTGTGGCACTGCTTCCCAAGCAGTACTTTTCAAAACAGGCAAAAAATGCATTACCTAAAAGTCCTTCTTCCTAATTTATTTTGTAGAAATGAATTCGTTTCATAAATATGTGCAGATGCCTCAATCTCCCTAAAAAATCCTAAAATTACTTTACTTGGAAGTAGTGTGATTATTTGCAGTAACTGTAGATATTTCAACAAATAAATAAAGAAATTAATTACTCTCCTGAAACAATCTGAAATGGTCCAGATCTACTGACGAGGAGGTGAATTACTGATTGTAAATCTTAAGGTCTGGAATTAATCTAATATAATTTGTCATTATCCAATGTGTTAAACCTGTGGAAAACAGAAGGCATGTTTTTTGTGCCGAGTTAATGAAACAAAATATTTGTTAATCTTTTGGGCTTAGGTAACTGTCCTTTATTTGGGTAAATAAGTATTGCCAGACACATAAGAATAACAGTCCTTAAGCTGGCCAGTTCTGTCAACTCCCAGTTTGGGACAAAAATAAAAAGAGTAGATAGATTCACTGGCAGAAAATAACAGCTCTGTGAACACATGCTCACTTAGGAGATTTTTAAAGCCTTAAATTAAAGCACAGATTGACCATAATGAAAATTAAAAGCTGTTTACTTTGACTAGCATCACAACTCCTATAAATTACTTTTACTGATTTCAATTTTTCTAAATAAAGTTACTGTATTTGCTGGCATGCAAACAGCCAGCATTTCATTAAAAAAAAAATACAGTTCTGTCCAAACTTATTTCTAAAAGCTACTAAAAATTTAGGGAAGAGATTGTAAAGGCTGGCTTATAAAACTAGAGAGCCCAGCTCTATTTATTCTTGTATTTCACTTACTCTTGTAAGTAGAAAGGTGAGCCCTGGTTTTGGTTTTCTTTTTTAACCTTATGTGGAGGTTGTGGTGTCACTATCCCTGTAAGTGTTCAAGAGACAACTGGATGTGACACTTAGTGCCATGGTCTGGTTGATGTGGTGGGGTTGGGTCAAAGGCTGGACTCGATCTTGGAGGTCTCTTCCAACCTTAACAATTCCATGATTCTATGATAAGCATTAATTCAGTTCTGAATCAGTCGTTAGGTGACAAAGGGAATCTACAGTCCAGTTTTGAAATTCCATTCCGGACAAAAGGAATAAGGGTGAAAATTTAGTCGTGTTTCACATGTTTAAAAAATGAATGATTCAGAGGAATAAAAAAATTATTTTCATTAAAAGCTGTAACTGAAGAGCAAGATAAGAAGACTTTGATGGGCATAGGGAACTAACTGGACACTACTGGAAGTTTGGAAAGAGGGAAGAGAAACATCCAACAAAAAAAAGAAATTATTTGATAAAGGGTGCATGTTGGGAAAAGGCAACACTCCTATTTTTTTTCAATAACATCTATGCCTTCCCTTTATATACACCACCTACCCACAGGAGCACTATCACAATGCATGGTGCTGGCTGATTGCTGCTGTATTACAGCTTGAAGTTTAGTAGGCTGATTGCTTGTCATCTCCTGTATTTTTTAACAAAGTACACAGATCCTTATGGAATACTGATAGCATTTGCTGCACACATCTGTTTTTACGAGACAGAGGAGCTATCTATTTGTCAGTCACATCGCATCTGCCTGGTATCACCGTTCACAATATTGCTATTTCCAAATGCTTTGCTCGTGTTTTTCCTGCTGCTTAAAACTGCAAGTGATGAGACAGCACTTCCACATTTCAGACATCTCTTCAAACACAACGGGACAACAAAGTGTGTGTCCGCTAATGATGGCAATCCCAAATAGACTGAAGCTCCAGGTTCACATAAGATGCTTTTGCAGTAAATCTACATAATAACTCTATCACCAGGATCCTTTGCTTCAACTGCCACAGTCAAACAAAAAACCTCTTTTTGGCATGTAAGGTAAAAGGCTTGCTCCAGTCTTTTGGCCTTTCTTGTCAGGTAATCCAGAAAGACAGGATATGAAGTATTCACCAGAATGATTCAAATCTGGCTGACTTTGATGAGTAGTGCAATTCAAACTTCTAGATAGAATGTATTATGCTCTTTTAGTTTAATTCCAAATTTAATTCTGTTTACTTGATAAACAGGGCCAGTTAGAGGCCCACTGCGGGCAGGTGGGCAGGGGGGCAGAAGGAAGGAAGGAAGGACGGACAGACGTTCTCACAAAGTCTTGGATGCAGTAAAGTTGCCAGTGAAGAGAGTGCTACAGACTTTATTTTTCTCTCAACCATCAATACTTGTGAATAAAAATAAAGACACACACAATGACCACAATCGACTCTGCAGCCTCTGCTCTTATTTTCTTTTTTTCTTCCCCAAACAAATTATGTACCAAGCTGCTGAAACCTTCCTCCCTCTCATTCCATAAACAAGCTCTTTCAAAAAATGTGGTTTGTTTTCAAATTAGATACCACATTCTTACTAATTAGCTCCTTTACTCGACTCATGCTTCTTGTATGAGATACTCACAAACCAACCTACAAGATGAAGATTTCTGTATATGCTAAGAATAAACAAAGGGAGACTTTGATCTCCAGCTAGTAGTCACAAGCATCAGACCAAGCCTGCATGGAGAGCAATTACTCAGAAGCAGGTGCTATCAAGTTCTGTTGTTTCTCTAAATAAAAGCCTTCATGGGTAGAATCAGCAAACTACAGCTGATAAACAGGACACAGATAATTTCCCCTGAAACACCTCAGGTTTACAGTCTAAACAATTCCTGGATAATTTAACAGCCAACATATATTAAAAAGCAAAGCCTAGAGAAAACCAATGATGATTTTTTCCTTTATTTTGAGTTGTATCATCTTTATGTACAAAGGAAGGATTTAAAATGTTATGTAAGTTTATGCTGGCTGAAACAGTTCATACAAAATGCAAAACACTATCTGAATGTCAATTCACAAGAATTTCCTAAGTAAGAACCTGATGGTTTACACGAAGTAATGGAAACATGTGAAACGATTTATGAGATTTGACTTTTAATTCAATCTGTAAAACATGTTAGCTAAGCAGAATAATGAAGTCATTTTAAAAACTGAAAAAGAGGTAAGTTAAGACTGTTAAACTGGTAAAAGAGCTATTTCCTCCAGAGCTGAGAGATCACTATCAGTAGTTTTCTTTGGTTAAATAATTACAAGAAAACAAATCCACAACAAAAAAACAAGAGAACATATGTTTAACTTTCAGGTGCAGAAAAAAAGGCAGATTAATTTGGCATGACAGAAACATAAATTTCAGGAACAGCACCATTTACTTGATAATTCCATTATTCCAGTTGGCAGAGCTCTTGAACATGAAAATAGCTTTTAACAAGTTTGCAAATCTCTGAAAAATTATTTAAATAAAGGGAAAGAAATGTATGTAAGTCTCTCACATCAACTCTATTTCAGAAGTTTTTGCTCTTTTTCTTTTAATACAGTAAATTGTACTTGGTGCAATGATCTGTTTTAATATTAGTTTGTTATAGCATAAATGAAATCTCCTATGCTACCTTGTACAGGACATGACACTGGATGTGCAGTCAAAATTCAGGTCTCTGAATGAATTTTTCACTTAAAAATGTCTTTCAGCTCAGATGATTGGGAACACAATTATGTGCTCTCCATCACTTTGCTGTACTAAGCATTCATCTTTAATGCTGGTGTCAGCACTACTGCAGTTTTACTGCTTTCCTATTTCTTTTGTATGTAAATCTCCAGAATAATGAACCAGAAGCTATCATGTTGTTTGAAAAAGTCTCCACCTGATATTAATTATGTTTATCCTGACTTAGCATGTTTTGTCAAGACTTGGAAGGTGGCAGATACTGCCTTAACTGATCTGACTAAAAGCTCAGACTGCTGTAAAATAGATGCAACTTCATAAGCATTGTCTTATGCCAGGAGTTGCAGAGGGTATCAGACAAATCTATGCATAAAATGCAGCACCACGAGTGAACAGATATTTTTCCTGAAGTCACCAGGCATACGTCTGATATTATACCTTGATTATAAATGCCTGTGCTTGTTCATCAGTATGAACCTTGGCTTGCACACAGACTTCCCCCACCTCCCACAAGTCAACAGTCCCATTCCTGTCCTCATGAATTTTTGAAACTGGTGATCCACTTCTAGAGTTAAAGTGATTTTTGGCTCATCTCTTCAAGGCCTGCTTCTACCCAAGAACAGGTGAGATGCTGTTGTTCTGTGGAACTGAGCTGAGGATGCAGCACTACCTCAAACAGGTTTGGCAAGCTCTGGAGATCCTTCATGTTCCACTTGTACTGATAAATCAGTTTACCGAAACACCTACTTGTTTACATACTGCCACAGCTCATGTGAAATCTTTCACATGTTAACATAACCCTTTTCCTTCCCCCAGTTCATTACGACAACCCTTGCTCCTGAGCTACTGCTGATTGTATTCATTCCCAAAGCGTTACAAGTGGATTTGGAAGGCATGCATGGGAATTGCTAACCCACTGCTGAAATGCAAAAATCTCTCAGGTGAAACAAAGCAATTACTTAGGAGTGCCCCACTCACTCAATTTATCAAAGCTAATTATTTGAGGTATTAACTGATGTTTCACAAGGTAATTCACGGATCTTTCAGAGGTGTAATTAAAACTGCAACTCTGAGCTGGGTTAGAATATCAAGGCCATGCCCCGCCCTTGTCCATATGCTTTCTAGGCAAGCAAACAGGCCCACTGAAATGCACATAACACACTGAATCTATGCAATGTATTTTCCTAAGGCTGGATCAATGCTCTCTTGAATCCATTCATAGTTTGCTTATCCCAAAGAAAATTAGATACTGTTAGAAAAACAAACAAAAATTTATAGCTTATGTATTTAAACACTAAGGGAGGTCATTCCTAGGAAGGTTTTCATAGGAACTATCACCAATCACTAAAGATTGAGGAAAAGGGTGTTGGTTGAGCTCCCACCCAATAAACTGGAATTAACCACACTCCCCTTCCCAGTAGGAGACTTCTCAGCACCTATTGGTTTCCTCATTGATGCATCTGTTGAGATACTACCTGGAACTGCACCTAAAGGAAGGACTGCTACCTCTGGAGCACGGACAAATATGAATTCACTACAATTAGGGTGTTTCTTTTTCTGTGGAGGTTTATCCTGACAGTAAAGAATGATCAGCAGCCAAGTACTAGGCTGAGAATCCATAGCTGATCTGAGCAGAAAACAAGAGATTAGAGTAGTGCTCAATATTTTCCAGCTGGACTGGGGTATTATACACATTAGCTCTTTTTGTTCAATACTACTAAAGCCCATGCAGCATCATATTATTTCTGATTTGTTGTATCTAAGCTTGAGCACAGTCCCTGATAATAAAAGGACAAAGTCACTAATCTCTGCATCACACAGTTGCTATCACCTGACAATTTTATACTCATATTTATTGATTCCTGTGAAAGAAATATTCTCTGCTGATTTTTAAATTACATACATACAAGATATGGCTCAGCCTTATCTCTGCCTTTGGCTGGATACAGCAAAGCTATCAAGAATTTATTTTTTTTTCAGGATGATAGTACAAAGGAGTGTGCTGACAATGTGATTTAGCTGTGCTTCAAACCAGAGAGTAAATCCAGTTTATGACAAAATTGAAATAATAAGTTCACCTTATCTACTAGCATGAAGAGGGAGAGGGAGAACAACCACATTACTGGAAGGATGCAATTTTGAAGAATGACGTGGCATCTTACCTAAGATTTTATTCATTCTTAAAGACATACTCATATTTTCTTCTGTCATCAACACAAAAGCTTCAAAAAAAAGTCAAGCTTCTATATTAAATGTGTGAATGCCAAGAACAAATGAAATAAAAAGCAGAAGTTGTGTATGAAGCACTAACGTCTTGTGTTACAAAACACCGTGTGAGGGATCAGGAACAGTAAAACTGAAAACATTTGACCACAGTGACAGAGAAGAGAACCCAGCCTCATGCTTCCCTAGAAAAATGCCTGGTCCTGCAAAGTGTCCTGTAAGTGGCCTGTATCTTTGCTAGCATCTCCGTATCTCCTAGGGGATAAATTACAACCCACCCCTCAGAACCACAACAGTCAAGTTTCCCAATAAGCTTACAAGTGAAATATCCACAATTTAAACCCCCCAAGTACCCCTGCTGCTTTCCATCAGTGTGCTGGAAAATACTGCACAAATCTGCCCTAACATAGCTTAAAACATCAGCTAATAGCTCCTCATGCATCTTTCTCTTGAATCCCTTTTTCTCTTCTGACAAAAACAAGCACAACCTCCTCTGGACACACAGGCACTTCCAGTACTGCTAAAGGATTCAGTCCTGTCAACCTTCCTCTACAATTATATTATAAATCTCTTGTATCATTATACAGAGATCAAGCACTCCAAGGAACAACCCTCTTACTATAGGTCATACATTAATATCCGGATCCTGTTCTAATTACTGTGGTGGTAATCCTATGTATAATTCATACAGTGAAGAAACAAGAGTCTGGCCAAGGCAGTGGTACTAGTTCCCTTGCTGATTCAGAACTACCTCCAGAGGGGTTCTTTCATTTGTGCTCATCAAGAGTCAGGGAAGTTCAGGGCCAAATCAATAAAAAACATGTCCTGCCTCTACAGCCTGGGCAGAAATAGCCACATCGATAGAGAAAATCAATTCATTTTTCTGTGGTTGCATAGGAGTAGTATCAAGGAAGACAAGACACATTTGACTTTTAAAGTAAGTTTAGAAGAGGCCCAAAGAACCACCTACAAACCTAACATTTATGAAAAAATCCTGGCATGTCTCAGATGTAAGTTTTTCTAAGTACTAGACTCATTTTTAGAGATACTTTACTTGAAAATCTCAGACCTCTTTACTTTCGTGATTTTGATATATTTGTATTACTACAACCATATACAATGCAAAATAATCTCTATACCATCGTTTACTGAAAGCACCAGCAATCAATAGCCTTCTGCTTTACAGACATTCAAGTCAATCCTACTTCCAAGCCAACCCACATTTAAAATATCATTCACAGAAGATAAATCACCTTATATGATCTGATCTAAACACGAGACACCATGGGTAAGCAAAGTCCACATCCCTCCAGAGAAGTGTGAATGAGAACTGTGCAGGCTGCTGGCAGCCAGAGCCTTCCAGTTCATTAGTCCCTTTTGCCAGTGAGCTGAAAGACCCTGAATTCTGAGGCATGAACTACCAGGTGAGTTAGGAAGCCCATCCTGCGGCTTATAGTGCTCTGTTTCTTAGAGCATCTCTTTGTAGCATTGCTTAAGCAGGAGAGAGAAAGCTGGAAGCTTTCCAATGGAAACAGGTAAACAGTGAAACTACTGTTAATGTATCTGTCTTTAAAAAAGCCATGTTCTGTCTGAATTAAGCACTCCTGCTCATCTGGCTAGAAAACACTAAGGAGAATTTTTGGCATGGCAAGGAAAAACACTAACAGGAGGAGAAAAATATTCTTGACGTTTTAAATGTTCCCATTTCAGTAAGAAGTTCATAACTTTAATCAACTCTATTGTAGCTACAGAGTATAACATTACATCTAGAAAAAGGCTAAAATGGTAAAGAACAATCAGCATATGGCAACAAGGCTTAAATGACTTAAGAGATGGCAGATGCCACACTCCAGCCTGGGCTGTGACTGGAACACAGAACACAAATGGCCTGGAGTTGCTGAGCTGACACACAGCACAACTCCTAGTGCAGAAACAAGGCCGTCTCCATCTAGGCTTCTTCCTAATTTTTGAAGAACTGACTGCCATAGGATATCACATTTCAATTAGTTGCAATGTCTTGTTCTTTTGGGTTGTTTGTTTTTTTTTTCCACAGAAAATTCCAAGGTCCTTCACTTTTTTCCTCACCACATCCCCAACTCTGAAATTTTCCTTTCAGGGATTTCTCACACACACATATCCCACATCCCCTCCTCCACCCAGCCCTTCCACAAGCAGATTATTTTAATTAATATTTACCTTATAAAACAGTCATCCTGTAGAGTATGTATTTCGTGAACATTGCTGCAAAACCAAGCATGTTTATAAAGTGGAAGATCTTAATTAGCACCGTTTTCTAGAGGGACACTGTCCAGTGCTCTGTCCAAAGATGGGAACAGCAGTTGCCACCAAAACTTTATATTTCTGGAAATTCTGTTTGATGATATTTTAAAGTATCTGAACAACATATGTACATATACCACTGCATCATAAAATATAAGATACATTATAAAGTATGCTATAATTCTAATTTGAAGAGATAACAAAATATATGTAATTTGATCTAATGTACTTTACTGCACCTGGAGTGTGTGACCTACTACATCATTTGAGCTATGCAGTACGAAAGCAAGTGTAGCTTTCAATGCACACTAATCTGATGTGTTTCCTTTTTAACAAATGTTGCACACAACTAAAAAGTCCCCACCAAAACACCAATATTGGTGTTAAAGACTCCTCACAGTGTTTGCAGACTGTCACGAGTTCCATCATACTGCACTGCAATGGGAGGTATTGTTATTTAGTCACACTGCAGCTCCCAGAATAACCCGGTCATATGCTTGCTAAGCAAGAAGGAGAGGCAAAGCAGACTTTGTAACAAAGGATGTGTTCTTGCATTTCACCAAATTCAGTGAGCTAGATTGAGACAGTCAGAAAACTACAATAAAGGGAGAAAAATGTGAGGTGAGTCAGCAAGCTGTGGTGGACATTGACTGGACAGAGTAATAATCAGTTTAATGCAGGATCTTAATAGGTTTATAGAATTAAAGGAGAGAAGAGAATAAACAGGAGATGGTCCTAACCTAAAGATAACAAGCAACACAAGGACCCAAGAAACAACCCAGTACAACTCTCAGGATTGGATAGGATCTCACTCAATTGTGGCTGAACTTGTGATTTGTAGTAGACATTTGAATTAATGTATGTATTCTGCAAGTGGTCATGATCATACATTAGATGCATTTGTGTTTTGAAGCATCACAGTAAGATGGAACAGTTCTTTGCCCTCTCTGGAGCTATTTCCTCGCTCACTTCCTTAAAACCAAGTAGTGAGAGGGCTGAAAGCATTTTGACAGCTGATTTGGCCAGACCGACAAGTGCAGTGGCCCCTGGCTGATGTGCAATGTGTAAATCCCCATGCATCATGGGGTAATAATCTGGTTCTCAGCAAGCAACACACCTCATAACAGAGACAATGCTGCTTTGTATTCTAAAAGATTTTCATCTAGGTTCAGCCCTAGATTCAACCCTGGGCAAAGAATGTAAAAGGACAAACTTCCAAGTAAGTCAGTATAGCTTGGCTGAAACAAACCCAAAGACCTAATTTTGAACATTTACAATAAAATTACACCAGAAATACCAGCAAAAGATATTCTATCATCATTCTCCACCTAAAGAAAAATAACAGAAATTACAGACCTCTAACACTCATAAAAGGAAATTAAGAATTGCATTTTTAGCAGTGGGAAATAAAAAGTATCTATTTATCGCTCCTTTTATATTTTTAAAGAAAGTACATAATGGCCATCTCTTTTCTTCAGCTTTCTTCTTACTTGCTCACAGCATCTTTCACTTTGAATAAGAGCTAAGTTCAGCAACCCATAGGCAACTAGTTCCAGCAATTTTGGAACAATTTTTAAAATTGTTGTAGAATGTTCGTGAAGCACAGCATTCATAAAATACCTTTCCTACAATTTTCCTCTAATTTGTAGATGTAATCAACTGAATTCCAATTCATTCTTATTTAGTGCAGTGTTTTGTTTATCGAAGAAACTACTCTACTAAGCTCCTCATCTCATTATTCTCAGAAAGGACTTGTAGCTTCAATATTTAATGTTAGGAAGAAAGAGAAGGAGTTATAAAATAACCACCACTTCATTAGGCATTCCATGAGTATCTGAAATGAAGACATAGCAATGTACATGGTAAATTATGAACAGAACAACTGTATTGCATTCCCTGCATTAGAATGGTTTTTGTTGTGAAAACAAGTTAGTTTTCACCTCTGGCAATCACACTTCAAAACTGGCTGGGATCAAAGATAAAACTGTATAGTAGTGATATCTAGTCTTCCCACTCTCCCACAGGTAACAAAAATGCAGGATAAATAACAAAATTTTCTAATATTTTCATTGTATAGGAATAAAATATAGGTCTCAAAAACCTTATCATACTGCTAAAAAAAGTAATAAATACCAAAAAAAGAAGATAGACAAGTATGGGTTCCAGGTTAAATTTTTAGAAATATTAAATCAACACATTGTAACATTTCCTGTTTAAAGTATTTTAACTTTCTGACCTGCTGATGTGTTTTTAATGAATGCTGAAGGTTTTTTGGAAAGGTTACAGATGCTCCATAGGCTATGAATAAAAAAGACAACTGCATTCTATAAAGCCATTGATGCATTAATGGTCAAAACAATTCTCAATGAACTTAAGCTACACCAACCCTTCCAAGGAAATCCCCTTGGTTTGTAATTATCAGGATCCCATGCAACAAGAGCCGCAGCATGAGGGGAGCCCTAGGAAGGCCACATTGCACCTACTTTTGTCTACAAGTCATTGAACCACACTGGAGAGAACCTTTCCAAATGCCTTGACACCAAGGTGTGAGGCTCACTCAAATGATGGTTTATGCATGGAACACAGGGCCGAGTTATTTCTGTGTTTAGTCCAGCAAAACTCAGGTCCATCCAAGCCTTGTACAGACGCTACTACTCAAAGTCAACTAATTCTTTACAGAAATTTTAAAATGAGATAAAAGAATTGACTGTAGATGGAGTGGATCAGATAAGCAAAATGGCTTTGAGAATAACATTTATTTAGATTGATAGCAGTAGGCTTGAAGGTATATGGTCCAATTACTGCTCACTCAATATATACAGCTGTAACTCTTACCCACATTTAAACTTGGCACATGCAAAATCCAAAATTCAGTGTTTTCACTGGCAGCAAACATTTTACCAGGTAGTTACTTAATCAAATGTATTTCTTGCTAATATAGAAACTTTGAAACTACTAGTGCATTTTTTAAACATTTATATATTTATAAATCTAAAAGCAGTTTCAGCTCTTCTTACAAATTTATGAAATCATATATATGTATAATAAATACTTCAACAGAATTCCCGATTTCAAAGAGCAGAGATCTAATGCATTTTGGTTTAGAACTTCTCTCTCTGCACTTGAGGATTTTCAAGTCTGAGAACATTAGAAAAAAGTAGGTTTCAATCTGTTATCACTGGAACACAACTAAGAACATAATGATTGTCTACAGGCTTAATTTCAATATGTAGAGCTTGGGAGTACAAAAGATCTATACAAGTTTTACATTCGAAAAGTTCATCAGAGCAAGCAAGAAACTCCAAGCAAGAATCTGCCAGCCATAAAGCCTTCTGCTTACTGCTTACACCACAGTCAACTTCCATGCTAAAAATCTCAAATGTAGGATTGCAATTTAATTTTTAGGTGAACACTCCAGGTGTACCTTCTCTGACAGAGAGTGTGATCCAGTCAAAACTGAACTCATCCATCTCATTAGGCCTGACACAGCTCGTGAGGAGACACTGAAAACCTGAAAAATGTAAGGCTCAGCATAAAAATTACCAGACTGCCAAGACAAAGGATTTACCATGTCCAGACACATCCATTCATTCATAATAGCTTCTCAAAGCTTTTAAAGTGATTTTCTTCTCTGCACAGCTCAGAATCATCATATACTCGAAGGACAGGAATGGAGTGGATTATCAGTGAAGCTACTTTGATGCATATTATCCGTACATAATGTTTTGGGGTTTTTTTTTTAAATCTAGGAGTCTCTGTGCAGTGTGATTAATTAAATGGAACCAAGCTCTAGACTCTAGTCTAGTTTAAAAAGGCATGACTTCACAGGATATGCATCAATGTCTTTGTCCCACCAGATTAAAATTTGTCCTTTTTTTTCTGTCCTGCACTCCATCTTTAGTTATTGAGAAAAAAGCTTAGAAAAAAGGGGTTTAAAAATCCCTGAAAAGATGATTTCCCTACTAGACCAGTGAAGGCTAATTACACAGACAGGGATAAATAGAATCACTTGGACTCTTTGTGTCAGTTTGAGAAGACACTGCTCAGAAAAAACAGGAACCACTCAACAACAAAAACAAACTAAAAGCATTAATGCTCTTTCTAACAGTGTCAGCAGGTTTCAAGTCACAGTCTGAAAGCATGAAACCCACATTAAACAGAATTTGTACACTTGCTTGCCACAACAGAGTCTTAAGTCAACATTCAACATACTCTCTACTGTGATCTAGGAAGGAAATCTAATTTTCCATTTTAGTCTGCTTATCAAATACCATCTTCCTGTGGTAAGCCTAGGTCCCTTATTCCCATGCCATATGGCAAATCAAATTCACAACCAAAAGTCAAGCAATCACAATTGACTGACTGTAGGCAGACTTTAAAACAGGAAATTCCTGTTTTCCTATACAGCCCTCTGCATTCTCTCTGTTAAAATATTTATTAATTTTAGCTAATATTAATTATTAATTTAGCTCCAAATATGTTCCTTTTCCAGTAACAGTATAGCTTCAGTTTAAGTGTTTTCAGTAAATGTTGTATTGATCAAATACTTTTCTTCTCTTTAGTTCTCTTTAGGATCATCCTTACTGATATGACAAGAACAAAAATTCAGAAAATCCTTTAGGGTGCCAGAATTTGAAGAGTAACTACTCATTTAACTACTTATTTTTCAGCATGATGTCTGAAGTAAGAACACAGAATCTACAGATAGAATATACAGGTACATTGAACCAATGAAATTGTTTTTCACATTTGATTTTAAAGCCAAATTACAATATTCAAGACAGACTTTTTGACTGCCCTTAGTTTACCTTTAAAATTGCATACAGAAAAGGACAACATGTATGTTTTACTATTCTGTTTCATGTCTTCATTCTCTCTTTTTCATGGAAGCACAGAAGCAGTATAAATCTGCAGGAACAGGCAGCAAATGTTTCTGTCATCTTTGTGTTTCTGTCTGCACTCTCCTCATGTCCTATGCATGCCAATAGACATTTGTACCCAAAAGAAATACACTGGAAGATGCACGAATAATTTTTTTTTTTTGTGGGTGGCAATGTTTCCTACTATCATTACATGATACAGCTTTTCAAATTACTTACAAATATTGCTGATGGGAAGTAGAGAATATTTTCTTTTCTCTTTGCTTGTGCACGCACAAACTTTTGCTTTAGCAAACTCCCTTATCTCAACCTCCGAGCTGTCTTCCATCTTATTTTCTCTCCCCTGTACAGTTGTGAAGGAGGAGTGAGAGAGCAGCTTGATGGGCACTTGGCATCTACCCAAGGTCAAACTACCACGTTTCCTAACTCGCAGATATCACTGTAACTACTGCTATTTATACCAAGGTAGAATTTAAGAGACTTCTGGTACAGATCAAAAATATTTGGGCAAGAGATTTACAAACAGATAACTCAAAATATTATCACTTAAGATATGGACATGTGCAATAACTACCTAGGTTTGGTCATTCATACTAAGTGAAGATGCTCTCTTTCCTTATAACTGTTATTTCTCTCCAAATGCGCCTGAATTTCTTTCAATTTGCCAGTTATAGGATGATGGTCAGATATAACGTAGCAGTTGGCAAGGTCTTCAGGTTTCTAAATGCAGTTGGAAGGATCATATGCCTGCAGGGTACCATCTCCAGAGCAGGCACATAGCAAACCAGAGTTTGGGCACAGGAAACCTGTGCTTATAAGGTGCACACCTACGTGACTGAGTCCAGGACATGGAGATAAATGTAATTTGTCCATTGATACATTAATTTGTGCTTTTGAATACAAGTCTCTCAATATGTTATGCTAATACTACAAATATCAGTATTTTTTCCTGATGATGACTTACAGTCAAATATCTCTCACTTTCAGTTGCATTCTAATGATATGTCTGTGGCCATATAAAGCAATTATTCTAGTAACCTCAGAGCTGTGTCCAGCCCTTCCTTATCTTTGCAGCATACTGAATGATAAATGCTGTATTTGCCACCTGCTAATATGGAAATTAGAAAGGGAATCTTCCAGAGTTGAAAGGGAATACTAATATTAAAGCCTGATGATTCTATGCAGGAAGCTAAATCATTAGGCCTTAAGAGCTAATGGCCCTAGGAACACAAAACAGCTTATTTATGCATGAAAGTTGCAATGTATTTACATTTTTCCAGTTCATGAGTTTTATGGTGATTTCCTTGCCCACACTTCGTCTCCTTTAGTCTGTACAAAATGGACATGTTTTCCACATTTGGGTAAGTATGAAAAAATAAACACAATAGCATGAAAAATATCCCACATATTTTGGTTTTATAGAAAATCTGAATTTGACAAATTGGTTTAAAGGTATTTTTATCAAAAATCCTGTTTTAGTAAACTAAACCTAAAGGGCTGAAGTGAAATTATGCTGAGCTGTCCTTCCTTCATACAAACATTTCAAATATCTCAAAATGCAATGCAAAATGATGGTCCACTTTGTTGTTATTTTCTATGAAGGTTTTTAAGTTAAAGAATTACAACTTGTATTTCAGTATTTTTTCTAAAAGTTGGCTTTTCTTTTTTCTCCTTCAAAGCATGTAGCACTTTGATGGCAGAAGCAGGACAAAAGGCTTACAAATATCACACAGTTTCTTTCCATGAGAAGTCACTAACGCATTTACAGTAACTATAAATGCAAACCTGACAGCAACAATTGTACAACCACAGAATTCAATACGGTGACGTTCAAAATCACATCTGTTACTCACATAGAACAGACGAGAAATTCACCTGAATTTCAGTCAGATATATTTACTGGTATTTTTTAAAAATTCAGAGCTGTTTTTCTAGGTGACAGTCATTTAAAAAAATAGCTTTCTGACACACAACAGAAATATCCATCACCTTAAAACCGTGATGGTATTCCAGAAAATTTTACAGGTTAATTTAAGGACTGGTAGGAGATAAAGCTTTGTTTCTCTTCTTTGGGCTTAAAGCATTGTCACTGTCTACCATGTTTTCTTTCATTAATGCATCATCACTGGAAAAGAAAGCATTAAGTACAAAATTACACGGCTTATCCACAATTCAAATGGAATGACACTTAATGGAAGAGCAAATATCTCCCCCAAATGCATTTAAACCAGCTACGATTGCACGAGCAGTTTAGGGAGGTTATACTAAGAAAGATTTATCATTATGATCTCGTCACCAGGAATTTCCTGTGGACTCCATCTTACATACATTGAACAGGATGGTCTGCAGGAGAAATGCAATAACTGTTCTATAATGACTTCCTTTCAGCCCACTATTCCAGCTGCTCAAAATTTCTAAAACTTCAGCTGTCTAGATGCAATTTCAATAAACTAGATGCAAAAACCAAATAGATCTTGTGTTTGACGTCTGACTAGTAATGGAGCCAAAAGTGGAAAAAAACCAAAAACCTGCACAAAGTAGAAAAAAGCAATTTGCTCCAATGTTTGTTTATAAAAACAGAAAATAACCACCCCTGTCCTTTAAGATGTCTGGAGATTTTAATCTCAAAGATGGTAACACTACACAGGAATTAAGTTTTGAAGAAAATGAGAAAATGGCTATCTAGTCAATGCTATGGCTTGTGATCTGAAAACTCCCAGCAAATTTTCAACATATTATTCACTGTGTTCCTGACACAACCAACTCTACTGATACTATTGCAGGTTCTGAAGTTGGGGACTTTATAGAGAACTGAAGGCGATGAGATTCAGCAGTGAAGGGAAAGACCATCACTGTTTATAAAGGACATTGTGTTGTATCTCAAGCAGGTAAATATGAGCTCCTGGCAGCTGGTGAAAGAAATACAAATTGATCACGGCAAGGGAAAAATCTTCTCATCCAAGAGTTGTAGGGCTGCAGCTGCTCCACTGTACACCCAGTGAAAAACCAAGTCACTCACAAAAATGAAAGGAGGCAATACCCTGCTAGTTAACTTCAACTGAAAATTCTAGAGTTTTATGCTTTTAGTAGAGAACTTTAAATTACTGAATATGTTCTTAGTTCAGTTACTCTCCTGACACAAAAGACAAAGTCACAGAAGCAGAAAATGCACTCAACTCCCTTTGCACCTCCCTCGTGTCATGTTGTAGCTCCCAAATGTGATTCTTATTTATGTAAGCAAACTGTAATTGTTTTCTTTTCCATTTCAATGGGAATAGAACTAGACCCAAACCCACTCAATTATATATGTTCCCCATGCTTCACTTTTCCACTAACCATTTGTGATGACCTGTCAGTGTGCAAGTGCCCCATCTGTGCCCGAAGCAATTTCAGATCATATGAATCTTGCGCAGCAACAACTTAAGACTTGCAAGAGAAAGCTTGCTGCTTTCATTATTTTAATTTTTCCACAGAAGAGGTCACATAGCAGCTAAATCTTGTGACAATTCTGCAGGCAGCTAAAGGATATATCTCCCTACATAGAACAGATCTAGGCTTCTAGCAAACAAATATTTTTTTGTGCCAAATACAAGTACATAATCCCTTTTTTTTCACTACAAGTCTATCTCTGAAAAGCCCTAGCACTTGCTTCACTGTTGGCAATAGAGAAGAAAGTCCATGATTAGTGGTTTCCAAAATGCTGTTAAAAAGACTGGAGTATTATTCATGCAAATAATTTTCATTTCTGAAAATATTTTTATTCCATTAAGGATGTTTTCCCACTTAGTTCCCCTGACGGTAAAAGTCACTGCTAAAAGATGGAAGCAGTCAAGGAAGAAGCAATTTCTTCTCTGTTGCTGATCAGACAACAAATTGGAGCCAGTCAAGTTTCCACTGAAGCATCAGACTGCTGACATAAAGAACAGCACTGTTAACTACTGATTCTTGTCAATCATGAGACAGCTCTTCCTGAAAAAGTGTTTAAGGCTTCACTTCACTAAACCACAAAAATGCTACAGTAGTGTTTTAAAAAGGTACACAATGTTAGGGTTGAAATGATACAGTTATTTATTTCTATCTGAAATACCTAAGTGAACAGTCCGTGATGAGAGAATCAAATTTCACAGCTAATAGGTTCACTGATTACTATGAATTGTCGGTATTTAGTTAAAACACCTCTACTCAGCCAAGAAGGTCATTATTTCTGATGGAAGTTGGAACATTTCACTGCACTCAGTTGTCATCACATCTTTGGCACAGTAATTTTTTCTCTTAAATCAACAGTGTTTGCACTGGAATTCTGCTGTGCATGTAAAAATCATTAGAAAATGTACAAAAGTGTTAACCTGCAAAACTTGGTTCTATGATTTTAAGAAACTATAAGGGACAGTTCCTTAAAAGACTTCCCTTTTCCAAACATCTGATGGTTTCTGGCAGGTAGGCATCATTTATAAAGCAGCAAGCACCTGATGCCAGATTTTTCTGACAAGTTTTAAAAAAATGCACAACTAATAGAAACATTAACATCTGCACAAATCATACAGAAAACTTCTCAGAATAGCAATTTTGTTATTAAGTATTTGCATCTCTCTGAAACATCTATGCGTGCTTTGTTTATCAGATGGCAACACTAAACACTAAGAAATTGGACAAGGGATTAAAATCTTTTCTTAAACTAAAAAAATTTGAAAAAGAAATCCCAGAGACAGCAAGTTAGTATGATTGGTGTTTAAAAAAAGAAAAATCCCCATTTTTAGCACATTTTTGTCTAACAGCAGCAACTGAGAAATTTCAGATGCTATGCATTATTAGAATAATTAAGAAATGACAGATACTGTGCCTGGTTGTACAGTATTAACCCTCATACTGCTTCCCACAAAGTAGCCCCTATAAAACCAGGCACACTTTTAGATTGCCTGTCCAGCTAACATGGAGTGGAGAACAAAGATGCCTTCCCCTGTGGTGTGATTTAATACTAATGTGTACACTGGCATGAGAATGCCATATTTCAAATAATATGCTGTAGAACAATAAAGTAGAAATTTCTGCTCCAGTAACACTGGTGAAATCAGTTTTCTGGTTTTCATTAGTGTTGTCAGAGGATTTACCTGTTCACGAATCAGTATAAGATTTATCTCTGACCTGGTTTAAGGTCAAAACATGCACACAGTAGCCGACAATACTGCAAAGTAGTCATCATTCATTTCCAGATCCAAGCTCCTCACCTTCTCTCTTTCAAACTGAAATAAACCAGCTGAAACAAACATAAACATCCATGGTCACAATTCTTTTTCTAAAGGAGATTAAATCTACAGCTGGAATTGAAGATTTCATACTGCAAAATAACAGGTGATCAATGTCTGAAGTTTGCCTGAGAGAAAGGTGCAGCACTGAAAATGCACCGGGATTTGAAGAAGCATGCGCAGAATATAAAAAGCACAAAGCTTTCCCCCACCTGCCACATAATCCTCATAAATCTAACCCTGCATTCACACCTCCTTGCTGGTGGCTCTCCTCCAGCCAGTGACAAATACTATCTCTACCGTGGAGTACTCAGCCCAGTTTAAGATACAAAATCTGTACATTCTTATCTTGACTTTTAAATGGTGTGCAAACAGTGTAGCAAGGTGTCTTAATAATACAACTAAATGGATAGGTAGTAAGAATTCAAGCTTTTTTCTTGTGAATTTTATATTAAAAATACATGGGAAAAGTTAAAAAAAACCAAATCAGAAGGCTATAAAAATTCATCATAGAATCTGAGAACTACAATTTTCTAATCTAAACTAGGCTACCTTTCATTTAAATTAACTCGATAGAAGATCAGGGATGAGAATTATTAGAATGTTTTTTCTAAACATCTACAGACCAGCTGCAGATGGGGACTGTGTTTTTGACTCACACTGTCACACTGGGAAAAGAACCAAACACTTTAACATTGCTGTCGTAACTCCTGAACATTTGTCTGTTTGGTTTATTAAGTTAGAAGTTACTGTCTGTGATATAACCAAACAAATAGCTACTGAAGTTGGAACAGCTCTTTCAATTAGCATTGTCATACAAACAAGAACATTTGCGCTGTGAATGAGTAAGTGGCTGGTGCAGGCAAGAAGAGCGACTGCTGTCTGGGGGAGACTGAAGAACGACTGTGACATTAGGATGCCGTGGCTCATGCCAGCTCCCCCCACTCACACACACCCTTTTCCAAGACTGCATTGCGTATGCTTTCTCAAATCAGCCAAACACTGTCAGTCGGGAGATAGGAAAGTATGACTGGCATACTGCGAGCGGCTGGCTCCTTTCCCTCTCCACAGTGGGAGCAGTCCACAGCATCACATCTCGAGCAGGGGAAGGTGGAGCTGGAGTGGCTTTACACGCTTACACAGCAGCAGCAGCGACCTTGCAACACACTCCCCCATGCCTCCTGCACACCCCTGTCAGCCAGCCCTACACAGGCAATCCCACCAGCAAGCCTTTGCTCTGGGACATCGCATGGGCTGACTCCTTCCCTGTGGAGAAAAAGGGCACGACATTAGCCCAGTGCTGGGCAGGGCAAGCACCCCGCAGGGCCCTCGCAGGAAGACCTGCACCTGAGGGTTCCCCGGTACTACGGTACCACCAGGAAGCCCCGGACGGGGATGCCCAGCTGTATGTGGCACACAGAGAAAGCTGTGGTGCCGGGCAGGTGCTCCACCCAGCACCGGAGCCTGTGAGGAGTGCCAAACCTGTCGAAGGTTTTAGATAACGTCAGTGGGAAAGTAGGGTGTTTATTCTTGAGAGGTAACTACAGTCTTCCTTTCCTCCTCCTCCTCCTAGTCCTGAAGTGTTAGGAAAACTTCCCAGTCCAGTCTGACCATTCATGAGACTGCTGCCACACTCCCAACTCCAGAGACTTTCACTGCCGCTTCGCAGCAGCAGCTCCAGACACCCAACAGCTCCCACTCCCCGCACACCCGACTCACACACAGTCACACCAGGTCTCCTTACCAGCTCGACCCCAGGTTTCCCACAGCAGTCTCAGATATATCTCGTTCCATAAAGCAATTTATTCACAGCGCAGTAAAACAGAAACAGCTCGAAACAGTGCCTCCGAGGAGGGACCCCCAACGAAGGAATCCCTGGGCTTTTATCCCCTCACAGTTCAAGGGTGCTGAAGTCTTGCTCTTCCTCCCAAGTCCTGGGCTCCTGCCATGTCCCTCAGCACCCCTCCCCTGGCTGTGCCACAGGTCCCTGCGCCCTTTGTTATGCAAAGGGTCGACACTCAGGGACTCTTGCCTTGGGCTCCCTCCACCCAGAGCTCAACCTGCAGCTGGCAAACTGAGCCACCGGCACCGACTGTATTCCTCAAGAAAAATGACAACCACACGCACAAAACCCCCACACAAACCACAACGGAAAAGCGTAAAATCTTCACCAGGCACCGATTTACTGCCTGTACATGGCATGGGAATGCTAAACTTTCTTTTAACGCATCCAGGGAAACAGCCTCAATAATTACCTATTTATGATAGATCAAATTTGAAGTTAGCATAATTTAGAGCTCCCAGCTAGGATCTTTTAATTGACTTAGTGAGCAAATGAAACCAGATCTGATTATAAGGTGGTAACATTGGACAAACTTTGCAGGAATGGTGGTGTTTTCCAGAGCCCTGCCTCTGAGAACTGCATAGCAATAAAGGGACCACATTTTCACTTCTTATTGTCTGTACTGTATTCATGCTGGGATAGCCACTGATATGATCCCAGAATGTTGTGTACTTGTCCACAGACTAGTCCTACTCATTTTTAAGCTATTAAATACAATTTTCCATGAGATTCTGTTATCCTTGAGTTGCTTATTAAAAACTAAGTTCACAGCATAAATTCATATAATTCATTCAATAGCTGACCTCAATAAATTTCATTCTTTTCAGGTTCTTATCCAATACTTATCATTGACGGAGATCTTTTAACATGCATGGAAAGTGGTGTTCAACCCAGACAATTTTACTGTACATTTTTATACTGCTTTACTCCCTTGGAATTCTGAAAAAACTCAGTAGAATCCAGCTTACCTAAGCAGCCTGTGAAGGAAGCAAGACCATCGTCTGTAAGCTTTAGAAGCTTGTTGATTTAGTTTGAAGTTTAACTTGTTTGCTTTATTCTGTTTTCAATTCCTTTGTCTTTATTGTTGTTGTTGGCAGCAATCGGAAAATTACCACAGATACAGCATTTGCAAATGTTACTTTCCAGATTCCAAGATTGCCTTGTAAGACTGAGTACAGAACTATCCTAAATCTTGTACAAGAGGAAATGAATATATTTACTACAGCAAAGGAAATTCAACATATTTTGTTAAGTCTTGGGGCTATTTTCCTGTAACATCTTGTTTGTCAGCAACACAAGCAAAATTCCAGTGGCACAGCTTTGAATCTCTTTGCAAATAATGACACTGAGAAAAAGCAACCACATTTAGTTTCAATGAAAGCAGATTTTGTTTACCAGAGAGAAAAAAAAAAGGGGGGGGGAAGTTTTTGTTCGACCCACTACACATCAGCATTGATTAGAGAAGCAAAAGACTGTGTCAGACTGTGAAAATGCAAAAGCAGTTTTCATTAGTATGATTATATCCCTCACTATCAGAAGTAACATGGTCATTTAAGAGAAGCCAATTTGTGTCATTCAGTGGAGACTGTAAAAATCCCACGTGGTATCTGCCCACTGCTCTGCACTTCTTGTGACTTCTGGAACTGCCAGAAGTTCTGGACTTCTTGTCCAGAACTGCCTACTGAGGTGAGCACAGTCATTGGATTTAACACCGACTTCCACTTCTTTAGTAAACTCTGGAGTGTAAAACCACACACTACCAATTAGTGACAACAGACGTGACTAAAATTTCATAAAAGCTTACAAGAAATGGCCTTTAGATAATAAAAATATCTGAGTCAGATATAACAGATGAGATTATTTTTCTATACCCCTTTTCTGCCTACTTGCTGGATATGCAAGAACACGAGCGAAAAATCCTAATGACTAGCAAATTCCCTGCACAAAAGCTCAAGTCCTCTTTACACATATCAACAAATTACTTTAGAGTATATCCTTCAGTATCTGTTTGTCCTGCCTACAAAAATATTCCCGTGCTTTCAATGAAGAAGTTCCAGTGCATTTTCCAATCAGGTGCAAATGGGTGCACAGAGACACAGAAAGTGAATCCTGCAAGGCATGGAACAGACTCATCCTATCCACACATCTTCCTTCATTAAAGTCTACTGGTAATGGGATAAGAAGATCTTTAGATGCAAGACACAAGAAATAGCAAGTTCTCATTTTCATGAACAGTGTGCATACCTGGGTCTCCCTTACTAAGATTAGGTTAATATAATTCTGTTTGTACAAATACAGGTTGTTAGCTCTATCTGCAAATATTCCCGCTAGCTGGAAGAGTCTGGCCAAGTGGAAGAAAAGCTGTTTATTGTTTCTTCACATTACCTGGCAGTTCTGCCAAATTACTTGCACTCAGGGTATCTGCAGATAGGTGTGAAAGCAATTACAGAGATATGTCGTCTATTTTTGCTACGTTTTTCTCCTCAAAATCTACCCATTTCAGAAATCAAAGTAAAGGCTTGGAAGCAATATTCTGGGCTTCAAAACACATCTCATTTTCCCTATCACTAACACAGAAGTTGAAAGAAATCTGGTACTCCTCAGGAATAGCAACAGATACAACTATCATTTTTGTCACATTTCATTCCATCATTATTTCTTTTTCAAGACTGACAAGAAAGGGATTTCCTTCTGGTTTGTCAGAAGATTGCTTCTTGCAGTCTATAGAAAACCAGCAGATATTTTGTTAAAAACACTTGGTGCAGAGGAGACCTGAGGACCATATGGTTTACTGCAAAAGATTCTCTCTGACACATCCTCCTCAAATGTCAATCCTGTTATTCTGTGGCAGGGATCAATAATCCCAGTGTGAAGGGAGCTATCCCTCCAGTGAGGCCCAACTTCTTAAGTATCCATGATCAACTGCAGCAAGAACAAGAACTGGACAAAGCTGTTCCAGCAGATTTGGAATCCAATAAAAAAAACTTACCTAGAGGCAGGTGCCAGCCTTTAAATGAAGCTCACAGCAGTGACTCCTGAGCTGAGACACTGCAGAGTGCCTGCATATCCACAGAGATACAGGTGCCACAACTGTGAAGCATCCTTAAATTTCTCCTGCAGGCCATCACCCAGATTTTAGAGACTCCTGATATTTTTGGCATGCTTAAAAGAGGAAAAAAATCTTTTTCACACTTTACATGCACGTTTCCTTTGCTTCAGTCACCAAAACAAAACAAAAAACCCAAACAAAAACCCCATCAGTTTAAAACAAAAATCAAACTATTCCAAAACCAACAAGAGAGAGCTCACAAGAAGTTTCTGAATCTGAAAACGTGGCATCTGTAGCTCTGCTGGACACTTGATAACCCTAACGTGGACACGACTGCAGTATTATGGGGAGAGACGATTCTCCTCATCATGCCTGTCTTACATGACATGACGATTATCTTATCTTCTCTTCAACTGTATTTTCTTACTTGTAAATGAGGGTAGGGCAATTCCAAACAGCTCAAGTACATAGTGAAATGCATCTCAGTGACAATTAAACAACACAGACTGCAAACTCTGAATATTTCCAACTGTTTCAGATGTCAGCCTTCCTTCTCAGCCTAGAGAACATAGGTTTGCTAAAGATATGATTTTTTCTATGTATTTCTTAACAAACGTTTTTCACTAGGAAGAATTAATTTGATTAAATGAACTCCATTTATAGTATAAGATTGATTTGGTAAATAGCCTGCTTCTACATTTTCCAAGTAAAGCTAGACCACATGAATTCTGAACTTAATTCAAACTGCAAAGCCTTTCTCATTTTAAGGGGGGAAAAAAAGAATAATTTAAATTTAAATGAGACCTATGAAATACATATTCACGCAAGCAAACACACTAATTGCATTTTTAAGACCATTGTTTTTTCTTTATAATGTTCAGAAATATAAATTTTTCAGGACTGACCCTTCATGACAATAAAATTTCCTGAAATACTGAGATTCACTTGAAGTGAGAATGCATTCCCAGCTCAATTCATATTAATAGATGCTAACATCAAAATACAATCACCATTGTCATTAACATGTGAATGTTAACTTTGATGTGGCTGATGATAGGTATGAACATTTAAATACTTATCTTCTTCAGCGCCTCTGAAAAGCAGGACTTGTTCTGGTTTACAACTCTATTAATTTGAAATGATACCTCCCTATGTTTAACATTGACTGTTAGCTTGTGTGCCTACCTGCACTTTTCTGTGCAACTGTCCAAGGTAAAATGAATGTTTTGTGCAGGCATCACCTTACTCACCTTGCTGTTAAAAACAAACAAGAAAAAAACCCACCTACCAAAAACCAAAAGCATCCCATTTCCAATATTCAACTCAATAATGCAAGCTGACCGTTCTCCTGTGAAAACACCACAGTGAGTTCTTTCAGGAATCAAATGTCATCCAAAACTGAAAAAAAATCCTTTAAATGCCTTCAAAGTCGTCAGACATTTTGATTTAAATCTAACCAAATATTTCTGTATTATACACATTGAATCAGCTTTGGTTTATAAGGTTTTACCTTGCATAAATGTCACATGCTACAATATTTAAATTTAATAAAATAAGCAGGAAACACATTAACAGGAACTTGGCAGCATTGGTGTTTTCCTGCCTTCTGCAGAACCAGTTTGCAGAATTCCATAAAGCATGTTAATGGCAAATGTGTGACCCAAAGGTGGGTGTTTATCCTCATTGTTGGATATCACAACAGTAATCCTTTAAGAAGCAATTTAGAAATACAAGAAGTTCGTGTCCATGTACACCCAGGTGCTTATTTCATTACCTGCCATGAAGAAAGGAAACCCGGGATGGGAGAGACACGATCTCCTTCCTTCCTCAACATCTTGCCCAGAAAGGCATTAAGCTGTTCTGCAGCTGTCCTACCGCGTGTCACCACGAGTTTAGGAAGGGCCAGGGAGCAGCTCTTTAAAGACAGCTAACCAGATGCTCCCAGAGGAGACACATTAGTCTGCTGCAAACACCAGCAAAAAGTTCACTTGTACTTGAGTTCAAGTCAGACCCCAGCATAAACCCCAGAGTACGGGGGAGGAAGACAAAAAAGTAATGGTCTCTGCAGATCTGCACATTGAATTGCTTTGTTACATATCTAAATAATAAAATAATCCCTGAAAATTATCTAATTCTGTCTCTTGATTAATATCCTCCTCAATTTCTCTTGCAAATGAAACGAGATGGTTCATCTTCTGAAGATAAATAATATGAAGCAAAAAAAAAAGCCATGCCATGCACTTTAAAACCCCTGGTACGCAACTATTATTGCCTCCTAGATGAGTGGGACATGTGGAAATGATCCAGTAATGACTTCAGAAATATTTCTTTATCTGACAATCCTGTTATAAAATCCCATTTTACACCAGTTTACTAAGTGAGCAAACCAATAACCAGTCTAAACAAAAACAGCCACAGTAAAATATTCAAGAATACTATTATGAAAAAAAAGATTTTAAAATAGCACCTGACTCTGGTATTTCTCTCTGTCTCCACACTGCATGAGAATTGGCAAAACACTCACAAGAAACATAGGATGGCTCCAGAACCTTGGGGAATTAATAAGAGAAATTTGCCTGCCCAAGCAAGTGCTTGACATTCAAAAATAACCTCCTGAAACATAACCAGTGTGCAAGAGTTCAGCCACTAATGGGTTTTAACTAGGCAAAAATCAGGTCATTTTTATGGTGAGATTGACAGCTTTGGCTCCACACTTCATCTTTTAAATGCCACCTACACTTCAGCTGGGGCACATCAATAGCACCATTGATTTTTTTTCACTTCAGTGAAATTACTCATTTTCTGCAGTTGCAATGTTACTGCAAAATTCAAGCAACTGTTTGAACACTTGAGACCATTAGCTCAGTCCTCCTTAAGGTACATGCTTTGACTACACCTCTGCATATGGCTAAAGCTTTAAGAGTGTCTGATCATGGCTCCTTTCCTTGTCTCCTAATGACATTATCACTAAACCCTCCCTCCCCAGTAAGACAAATAACAATTATATTCTTTATAAATTGAAGAGAACATGGAGGAAAAATATAACCTGGATCAGCCTTCATGAGTTATTTTTCCTTCTCACAGTTGAGAATAATCTCAAACATTATCCAAGTTATTATGCAAGAAGTACAGGTTCTGTACTTCTGCTCAAAACGTGCTTCTTCCATGGCTAGAAAGACTTTTTAACTGCAGGTATGTCAGGGTAACAACTTTGATCTATCAATCATGCCTGAATCCTGTATGTTCTCTGGCCTTTATTTGGTAATTGTATCCTGCTAATAATTGTCTAATGATGTCCACAGGGCAGGTTACTCAAACACAAAACCTTCTTTGTGAGCTGAAGTTCACAACGTTGTTACCTGCCCCATTTAGCTTTTCTGTCATTTGGATCTCACCCCATAAGGGTGAGTGCAGATCGCTCACAAGGCTGCATCTTCCCCTTCTGCAGCCGTCCATACAGGCTGCACTATGATATTAGGGGAATGTGGGATTGCAAACAGGAATTGGGTATTCAAACACAGGCTGCCCCACACAGTGAAGGGAAATCTTTCCCCTTACCAAGACATGCCAGCAGATGATGCCTAATGTTTGACAGCATTGTCTCCAGGTTGTAAAACTGGAGTAACTTAATTAAATAAAGTTAAGCATTTCCTTTTTTAATAAAATGCTAGGTGCGAGCATACTGAAAGAGAAATGGTTATTTCACAAATAAAAAAAAAAAGTTTTAAATGCATTCTTTACATTGTTCAAAACATTAAAAATGTTGTAATAATTAGGCATGATAATATTTCCTCCATTCACAAAGAACAGAATAGATAGCAATTATCTGAAAATAGTTTTTGGATCTCTATTTACATACAAGTAGGTATTTGATGGTACATAAAGGTAAATATATCAGATGGAATATATAAAACTTCAAATCAAACTGAACTTCCTGGTTTCCAAGTAATTCTTAACAATTAAACTTTTTAAAATAGCATCCTCCAAGAAGTCACCACTGCCTCCCCACTTTACACAACACATGGCTGCTATAACAGTTACTGAAATTTTGCCTAAAGAGTAAATTTTATATTTCATTTCTGATTGATTTCTTATTTTTTTTTCTGTACATTTTCTTTAAACAGTAGGGAAAACATTGGACAAGAGAAAAGAGTATGTGGGGTTTTAGGTTGGTTTTGTTTGCCTGTTTAAAAGTTGAACTGGAATCTCCAGGGCATTTTGTAAAGCACAGTTCATATCAGTACAGTTGTTTCTTGTGTACCCTCCGTAACACAGGCAAAAGGAGTCTTACATTTTTTCTTCTTCAGTCTTACTAGGTGGCAGGAATCTCTAAGCCATACTTACAACAGTAAGTAATAACTTCGGGTTCTAATATCAGTGATTTTTTTTTTTAGGATTAATCCTTATCTTACTCAGAGTGCTTAATTGTTTATGTAAGACTGATCCTTAACAACTGTATCTGCATTGAATTCAACTTTCCTGTGATCCACAGGTCAACCTCACTTCTGTCTTTTCTTACAGGAATAAATAAAATTCTCAGTCCTTATTACTACAACATTTGGACTCCAATCATACATCTTCCGTAGACATTTTATGGTGCTTTTGATGAATAAGATCTCGTAGACTAATTTTACACAGGAGGAAAATACACTTAGTGGGCAAAATTGGTTAGCTGATAGTATCATGTGAAAGCTAATACTGTAAAGAATATATGCCCTAGCAATGTCTTTTGAACTATTATGTTCATTAAAATTTCATTTGAAAAAATACTTTCTAAATTCACTTTTTTCTTTTTTTTTAGCCAGGAGTTTCTTAGATCAATGTCAAAACAAATATAGATATTTACTAAATGCAAGCAGGACACAGATAAAGCCAGAATACACTGCAGGGAAGAAAAAAAAAAACAACAAACCAACATCAAGCTGCACTGAAATAAGTGGGTTTATCAGCACTCAAAGCAATTGCAAAGAAGAAATTGTCTAACATATATGATTTGAAAAAGAAAATTCATTTTAAAAGGCTTTGCACATTTCTACATGGTACAAAACTTCCTCCCTACAGCTAACAGTAACAGTTTGAAGGGAATTACAAGATATAATAGAAGTCTTAAAATCACAGGGAATTTTTCAAATGCTGCCTTTGAAAAGAATACCTTGTGCATATAATTACTTACAGTTTGAATACCACAAGTTCATGAAGCTTTTAAAAAAAAATTCACATCTATTGATTTTGCTCATGTCACCAACAATACCCAACATTATGACAGCATTCCTACTTTCTCAGGTCTGCAGAACAGACCGCATCCAGCATCACAGTACATGCTGCTGCCAGTGACAGCAATTCCTCACGATGACGAGGAGCTGCTGTCTCCTCCAGAGCAGATGGAGGAGTCAGCTCCATTCTCTCTTTCTGACCTGACCTCCACTTTAAGGAAAACTCCCAGCCTGCATAGCTGCTAACATCAGAAGGTCTGTCATTTCTTTGAAATTAGTCTTACTCCACATATTGAGAAACAGACGATTAACAATTTAGTATAACAATTCTTACATTGTTTCAACCATTATTTTCAAAAGAAAATTGTATGCCAGACTGATTTCAGTATGAGGCTTTTCACTTTCAACACTTTCATGCAAAACATTTTCCGTATTAGACTATTTGTCCTGTTAATTGTTTACAGTTCACCTTCACTGAATGTGTCTTCTGCTGTACCTTCCCATCCCGGCACTGAGAAAAGCTGCACCAAAGCCTTTACAGACCTTATTGACATCTCACAGTTATTTACACTATGCAAAAGCAGTTACTTAGATTAGTCAGGAGACAAACAAATTGCTGGCTATATACGTACAGATTTCTGCAGGCTATATACATAGAGATTTCTATCTGTCTGTATAAATACAAGGGATTTACTTGTTCCAAAAGCTTGCAAATCTTGATTACCCTGACTCTGCCACAGAGGCTGGACCTGTGTGAGGATTTGTTGTCTATCCTTAGTGAACATGAAGCTAACTAAAGCAGCTTAGACAAGATCTTTTATTTGATGGCAGAGAACTAACCTTGGAAGCAATACAATGTTTACAATCCCAAATCACTACAAGGATCTTATCACCCTACTCCTTTCATCATCTGCATGTTAAAATTGCAGCCAGACTGTAACCCCTTGGTCCCCCACTGCAGCATCCTGTCAACTTCCAGTGCCCAGGGACAGCGATGCTGTTTGAAAAAGGCACGGTCAGATCTCTCACTCATCTCTGCCTCCTCAAACAAAGTTGTGGAAATCATCCCTCTAAATCCTCCCTGATCTCCTTGTGGTGATCTCGCTTCCAGAGCTGTTCAAACATATGGGCAGCAATCAGGCCATATCCAACGTCACATTTACCAGAAATGTTTGGAGCAGCTCAGTGTCCCCTTTTGTCTGTAATTTCGATTTGTACATATGTTTGCCTGTAATTCCAAGTTATACATGTCATTCCCTTGAGACATTATTACCCTGCTGAAGTGGAAAATCATACCAGTATACATTCTAAAAGCAATATGTGACAGAAAATGTGAAAATCCTTGCATTACAAATCCTCCATGTTGCTTGCAAGAAATACTGTAACTCATAGAACAAAATGAAAACATATTACCTTGGAGCAAGAAAGGATGTATAACATCAGAAGGGAGACTCCCAGATTCCAGATGCTTTCATTAAAGAACAATGTTTAGTGAACTAAACAGATATACAGTATTTTTAAAGTGTTTCTGAGAAATTTTTGTGGTATGATCAAGATACTTGAAAGCCCATTTAAGAAAAAATACCTAGTAAAAAAGTAAATTTATGATTCCATCCCTTCTAGAAGCTGCAACCCCTGTTCCAGTTGACTTCCACTAACTTTATTGCCAGTCAATGAGAATATAAAGCCTAATTCTGGACACAGGATTTAAAGATCTGATTAGAAGAGAGCTCAAGTATTTCTCAGAGGAAAATAATTGTCTTAGTTTTGTTGAAATGTTTATATATATATATATATATATATAGCATATATAAAAGCATGCACATACCTAGTATAAATATCTACACTTGTATTTATACACATCTATACATATGCAGACAGTAAAGTTGACAAAAACATTGACATTTATTTTGTATTACATATATGAATATATATGCTTATCTATATATACTGAAAAGTTAGTCCTGATAAGCTGTTCTATTTATTATTTTATGTAAACTATTAGGCTAATTTCAAGTACAGCTTAAGCACTACTATAACTATAAAATTTATAACAGCAAAAAGAATAAAGGTGTTTTTAGGTAAAATCAATATAAATACTCTCATTTATCCTAAAAACACTTCACTCACTGTCCCACCAACATGGCAATTTGTTTCTGTTGTATTTGTGGACTCTTCATTAGTTACTTGTGAATTTATGAAAATATGGGATAGAGAAAAGGTGGAGTAAAAAGCAAAGCCTACTTGTAACTCATGAACAGCGATCAAAATTATTAGTTTTGCACTGCAATTTCCATTTCTTTTTACTGTTTATAATTTCTAAGAGCATATAAATTCAGTCTGTAATTCCTGTAAAGATAGAAATTGCCAAGATAACCTTATCTGTTTTATAAGTTTTAATACTCGTATTTCTAGTGTAATATGACAAGTTTTATCTATTTTCAAGTTGCATATGGTTTTTTTGTATCTTATCTGCATGTGTGATACAGCTTCATTCTACCTTTCAAAGAGAAGCAATATAAACTCATCGTCCTCATATATATGGATACCCAAGGAAATAGAGTCAAGATAGCTTCAAGTGCTAGCAGTGCCACTAACTCCGGCTATGTTATCAAGAGCAGATGTTCAGAATGCAAGGATCTCTAATGGCTCTGTTTCTTTTTCAAAAAAACGTGTTTTGTCTTCCCTGAATTGCAAAATGAAACTTCAGGCTGTATTCTGCTACAGGTTTCAAACACTACGTGCTAAGGGGTTAAAGGTGCCCAGTACGGAAGGAACCTTCTCGATTGCCATCATTTGTTGTGGTGTCTAATCACACCACGTATGCATTAATTGGATTCAGCAAAATCACTCAAGCTTTTAGTGTTCTGAAAGCCTGAACAAATGGATTAGTATGCAAAAATCCGTACCACACCAGAAAAAAAAAAAAAGAGAAGTATTTTTAGTTCCTTTTGTTTAGCCCAACGAGGGTATTCAAATTATATTTGTTAACTAGAACTATAGCAGGATCCCAGAGAGTTAACTCTGAGAAAACACAGTCTCAAAGGAATATTCCAGGCAAACAAGAAGCTATAAAATAAACATATTCCCCTTAGCTACATAGAAAGAACATATGCAACACATTCTACATCAAATCCAGTTCTGTCTAATTCTATGCCACAACTTCCTACCTATGTTCTAATTTAAACATGTTAAAAACCAATTGGAAAAAAACCACCACTGATTTGATTGTGTCCTATTGAGATCTCGTCAATAAAAATTTACACCTAGACTTTTTATCATACAATTTATATAACTAATAATTCCTTAAAAACAGGTGTGAGAATAAAAGGCTCAGTGTAACCCTAGGCATAGAAATATTAATTTTCAATTTCACACTATGTCAGCAAATGAGAAACAAAAAAAATTTACTCAAAGTAAATCAAAGAAATAAAACCAGCACGTCCACCCAACTGCTTTGGGCACCATATGAGACACTGAGCACTCGATCAGATCAAGCAGTTACAGGGAACTGCATCTCCATTAAGCAGGTGAGTACCTGCACTGCTGCTGGGGGTCCGACCCTGCTGAGCACAACCTGCACTGTGAGGAGCTACCTGGGGAGTAAAAGCTTGCAGGCATACTTAGGTATTTGAAGCCAAGACACAGCCATAAAGTCTGCATTTTATTTGACAGAGTTAATGCTGATTATCAAATCCCAGCCCTTTAACTGCTGGCTGGAGGGAGGCGCAGGCTGATTTGGAATAACGTAATTCACACAGATCTAAAAACACTGCTCTGCCACACACAAGAGAAATGATGTTTGCTTATTTTTCTACACAGACTGAAGGACGGCTTGAATGATTCATCCTTAAGCGGGTAAACAAAAGCGGGGGTCTGGATTGAATCGCAACATAATTTCCTTTAAAAGCTTGCTGTGAACATACAGCTACACTATTGTGGCAATCACTGTGAGCAGGACCAACACTAGGTGCAAGTGCTGGAAGTATAAATGCACAGGACTAGTCTAATGTTGAAGATGGAGAAGAGCACAAGCAAGAATTTCTGATTTAACCCTTTGAAAGCATACTTGCTTTGCAGCAGCAACAGTGGACTCCCTGAAGTCATGCTCAAGTCCTTTTCAGTAATTCACAAAGTAATTATGTTCACAAATTAGAAAAAAGTATGGTAGCATCTTAGCATAATTTCGATTTTAGGACTAAACCATGTTCAGAACACATCTGCACATCGTATATCTCATTTGGTGTTTAAAAGCCATATTGCAGAGAAGAAGAATGGCTAATTTATTGACTCCTTTTAGAATTAGATTTCATATTGAAAACTTCTGAAAAGCACTAAACACCTCCAGCTCCCATAGGCTTCAATGATGCCTGAAATGCAGAAGAACAGAAATCACCTTTGTAACTTAACGTGCACAGATTAAGATCCACTGATTTTAAATTTTTCATGCAGATAAATGAAGAGGCTGTGTATGAACCAAGGCTCACATAGGAAAACCTTCTGAGTTAGTGTTTGTTCAGCAAGAAAAATAAATGTTACGTTTACCTTGCACAGATGAATAAATCTACTTAAGTCAATAAACACTAATGAAATGAATGGAACTAACATTGATTTCAGGATCAGCTACGACTTTGCCCAATGTATTTACTCTGAACAAAACTGTATAAACACATTAATTGACTGCAAGGTGAGG
The DNA here is from genome assembly GCA_013400975.1 of Atrichornis clamosus. Lineage (NCBI taxonomy): Eukaryota > Metazoa > Chordata > Aves > Passeriformes > Menuridae > Atrichornis > Atrichornis clamosus. The sequence continues at coordinate 41,035 of WBMZ01005305.1, read as the reverse complement.
GATTCAGAAAGATACAATATAAATCCCACTGGCATTCTTTTTAAAACCAATACTTTTGACAGAACACTTATTATTTTTTGAAATAATTTTCTCTGTAAGTTCTGTATTTTGAATCAAATCAACAAACTATTATTCCCACGTTTATTTTTATGAAAATCAAACTATATTTTATTCAGTAAAAACATAGGTGCTTCAGTTCATTCGTTACACATGACCAGCCATGAATTGAACATACTTTGATTTTTATCAAGTATTCGTTTTCCTTTATTTTATAAATGATTCATTTGAATAATTATTCTATGTAATACTTTTTAATACTTATCAATAAATACGTAACTCAGAATAACTTGTAAATTACAACAAATCTGTATGTGGAAAGATGGCTGGGGGTAAAATTAGAGGAAACTGGGAAGTTATATGCACATCCTAATGGAGGCTATAATGGTAAGGAAATTACAAGGCAAAATGCAGCTGCTGCTCCCTGGATGGAATGTGGTTGGCAGCTCAAAACAAATTCCACGATGATTCCCTATGGACAAAATCTGCAACCACAGCACCTGCTACGGGGGATGGAACAGAGGGTGGAGTGGAGTGGAGACACCACAGCCAAGCTCTGTGGAAACCCTTGGAAGGAGGGGAACTCGATGGTCCTTTGCAGCTGATAAACCACAAAGCACCTGTTCCCCAAGGGAGAGAGGAGAGGATGTCCCTGCTGCTGAGCCAACAGCTGTGGTGAAATCGCTCTCCTCGGATGAACTTGGTTCATTACAGCCTAGCTGGAACACTACAGCACACCCCCATCCCATTTCCTGGGGTGCTGACAGACAAATGGAACACTAAGGCTCGAGGAAATTGCCCCTTTTCACGTGAGAGAGAATTGGTGCAGCTGGCAGGATTGCCATGTACAGACTGCTGCAAAAACACAAATGTGCCCCTTCCCAGGCTGGGAAGGAGTGGGCTAAAAGGTTTTCAAATCATGAAATGATTAATTATGAAATCCAGATTATTAAATGCTATCAAAATATAAGATTATTGTCCTGAAGTTTCAAAGCCATGTGCTTCAGCTGTTTCCTATGTGCAGCAGCATTGTGAATAGATGAGACAGAGTGTGAGAAAGGCAGTATTACTGTTCCATCAGACAGGACAAACAGGAGAGTTTATTACTGAAGTTACCGGAGCTGCAGCAGCTGACCTGTCATCTCTGTCAGACAGCTACAGGTATGAGTTCAGTGGCCCTACAGTGGCTGCTGTACCTGAATCACTGAAATTCTTGTAAGGAAAATGACAAGCATGAAAGCAAGGAACAGCTACCTAGTATGAATCAGAATTTCTGAATAGACTCCATCTGATACTTCCATTCCCCACTCCCTACAAAAGTGTGGTGTAAGAATAAAGTGAACATGAGAAAGAACAGAGTTGAATTTTTCAGTGGGAGCCTGGAAAGAAAACATACAGATTAATACAATGATTTTACTTATTGAGTAGTTTCAGCATAATTACAGCTATATTAAGACTGTCATAGTGAGGCATCAACAGTGCCATCAAAATGCCTACATAAAAGGTGACTCATCAGAGCCCTGAAATTCAAGTGAAACACTTACTGTCACTCAAAATGGTTTAGGAAATGAAAGCCAATTTCTGCAGCCTAACAGGCTAACTCACTATGCTATTTCAATTATTTTTCATTCAGACAGATTTTTCTTGGCACGTAGAACCAATGCAACAAGGAGAAATTTCTTTTGGAAAAACCTCATAGAAAGATAGTATCAATTGAAGATGCAAGAGCAACAACAGAAGAGGAAAAAAAGAAAAAAGATGTGATCTAAGATGCTAAATGCTAAAGATTTACAGAAAAGGGAATAAGGGAAAGAAGGGGAGCCTACAGGCCTTTAAATTTATACATGCTCACTTAATGACTGGACGTATTTTGCTGGAAATGTGTCTGATAGAGAATTATGCAACAATTACTTCTGAGCCTGGAAGTAAACTTATAAGGCATTCAAAAAAATCATGTAACATTTCAATAGTTATTTAGCATTTCAAAAGCATAAAATCGGGGGAAAACATCAACACCTTTCCTTACATAGCGCAGAACATCATATATGTCATGTCTGGGAACATCCAGTGATCTGGGAGAGCAACACAGTGACTTCCAACCCACTGGGACGTGACTTTTTCAGTGACTGATCTCCAGCTCAACAAGAGGGAAGCTGCAGCACCACTACCCTCCCCCTTGCACCTCACTCCACTCCAGGAAAGCACTGGTATCCATTCTGGTTACTCCTTACGGAGACTCCAGGTGATTTTGCCTTGTTTGTCCTCAGACAGGCTGACGGTGTTTTCAGTTAGAGAACTGAGTGCATTCACCTCATACAGCAGAAAACCACAGGGAGATAGTCTTTCAAGTCATAGAGAAAAAACAAATCAAAATTGCTATTTTAACAAAAAAAAGATACACTTTAACAATTCTGTGCTGAGTCCACTTCAGACTTTCTTAATCGTTGGATAATGTGTATCTTTAAAACTTTCTGTGAAACGCAGAAAATTTAAGTCCTATTCCTACAGTAGCTGGGATTGGTTAAAATAGCTAGAAAGAGATTCCATCATAAACACATACATTTAGATATTGTTTCCCTTTCAGTTTTGAATCAGCCTAATAATAGAATAATTTAGAGAGTTGTATCAAGGTTTTGTGAATTTCACTTCGATAGCACAAAAAGCATTATGACAAAACATATGAAAACCCAAGAGCTTTGGAGAAATACATACATCCCTTACAGGCTTTCCAGCATCATGTTTAACTAAAAATGAAAAGATGGTTTCAACAAAAGATAAAGTTTTTTCAGTTCTTTCTTGGACTTTTAAAAACTAGTGTGAGCTATAAGATGGAATATATAAAGTTATACTGCTTAAGTATAGACATAATATAGCCCAACGTTCCATTAAACAAAATAAAGGTGGCTCATTTTCTTTCAATTAAAATCTGAATAAAATACTAAATCTCAAAATAACATATTATTTCGGATAAATTTCCATTTCCATTCAGTTCTCGAGAACATATTTCCACAGCATTATCATACACTACAGTTTACTTTTTTTCACATGACCTGAAACATTTTGTCTAAATGTGTAATTTTCACTATATGTACTTAATGTGCTTAGCAGTTTGTCAAGGTCAGTAACACACTATTACCTTAGATGCTTTTTGAAATTATTCCTTGTGATACCTGTATTATGAAAAAATACAAGGGAAAATAAATTATGATACATAATGAATAACTGAGAAGCTAATGACCATCAATTTGCTTATTTGAGATATATTGAGGTAAACTGTAATGAACTGAAGTATCTGCTAGAAATAGCTGATATATTGGAAAAATAATGGTGATTAATCTCCTATCCATAGCAGATTTTCAGTGGAAAGGTTATTACTGAAGGCTTTTACTAAGACTCAGTCCTTGTGAGTGGTTCACATCGTGCCCCTCCCTCAGGACTTTTAGTATCAGACAGTGCTGATTCTCTTCTGCTTGGATGGGAACACAGTACAAATCTACATCTGTGCAGGAAGTCAACAGCACACCAGGTGTTCTTCCTTTAGTAGTAGATGGAGGTTTTTACACATATTAACCTGTTAGATTCATTCCAGTTACACTATTAATAATGTAGGAATGTAACCTACATAGTAGTTGCTTCATGCAGAGCATCCTCCTTCCAAACAACATCCCAGGATTAGACTGCGCTAGCCTACTCTAAAAATAAAGTCACCCATCATGTGGCCTTGCACCAGCTATGAGTAATCTGTTTTCTTCCATCTCCAGCTTTCCACTAACATGGCAGTTTTGAACACAAGTCTTTTTCTGAGCAGAAAATAAAATAGATGTGAAGTGAGTGAGACTCAGCCCAGGAAAACTGCTTGCATTGCATTAAGGGTTGCCTTACAATGACACCTAAATATATTTCCATGGAACTACTCCTACCCAATTCTATTGTAAAATACACTAAAGAGATTTTTTTTTTTTAAATTATGCAACAAGAACCCAAAATAAAGCATTCACACACTCACTTGTATTGTAAAAGCACAAAAGCTTCAAGCAATAAAATAGCATAGAGCTCTTAATTAGTTTTCAAGGGTTACATTTTGCCACCATAAAACAGGAGAGAAATAGGAAAGAAGAAAAGGTAGAATACTCTCCAGAGGACTATGTAAAGGTGTGAACAAAAATTTAGTCTCCAGATCTCATCCTGTACACAAATATTCATCTAAAAGGAAGCATGCAGTGACAAAATGCAATCATTTTGACTGAAGAAAATGAAGGCATATAGCAGAAAAATTGGCATTTCACAGATGATATTAATAATAGATCTAATAGATCAAGAATGACTGAAGAAACAAAATATTTTTGAAAGTACACATATGCTCGACTTCCAGGAAAAACACCCAACAGTTTGACAGCAAAGGCCAGAGAATTTTTTTTTCTTTAGTTGTGGATGAGATCTTCCTTGTACTTTTATTAGTTATGAGTCTTTGAGGACTTAATTAGTTGAAGTAACAATTAATTCTGGTCTTTTTGTACTGATAGGTGTATAGATGACTAAAGACTATTCTTTAAAAGGCCAATGCTGCTTTATGTCCCTAGAACTCATCTCTGAAAACCACCTTCAGTCCAAAGTGTATTGTCAGAAACTACACAAAGTATCTGGTCTTTACCTGGGCAGAGTGTGATGATTTGCTAAATAATTTTTTTTTTTTTAATTTTAACTCAAGGATTTTCCTTTTTTCCTTAATCACTTGTACAAACAGAAATGAACACACACACGCAACTTAGGGCGATCAAGTTCACCAGTACACTGTACGTTTTTGGTTGGTTAAGCCTGGAGGGTAGGTTGCATGAATTGGGTTTTTTTTGTAAATGATGAGGAAAAACCCAATGCTATCCATTACAAATCCACATGTGCAAATGTAATTCACCAATAAACAAACTTATTGATGCAAAAAATCCTTAGGTGTCTGTGAGATTTATTCACATCTTTACCTTAACTGAAAAAAAAGGCAACTGGACAACTTCCTACTAGAGCATATTTAAAGGAAGTTATGAACTCAAAAATAATTTCCAAAACTGACGTAAAGAAAGAAAGATCTGACCTAAGGCATGTTCTCTCAAATTTGCATCAAAGTTCCCCATGGGCTGCACAATTCACACCTCTGTGGCTGGTAATTTAATCTACCACTGGCTGCAGCAGCATTGCAAGGGCTATCTCTAGGAAAGCATAAGTTATATGTTTATCATATGTCAGCCATTATATCCAAATACCTTCATGGCAATTGAAAGCTAAACTATCTGGAGCACAGATTTTGCATGATCCTCACAAAAGTTAGGAGTGAAAGAATTAAATTTCAATACTAAAATGCTATGAAGATCAGTTTCCTGCAAATCTATGCATCTATTCTAGTTTCCTTTGGCAGATATTATAAGTGAGTTCACGGAGACATAAAATAGAAAATAATGCGAGAGAAAACAAGGCAGAGTTGCACCTACTTCCTTCTCTGATTTCAGCTGTCCGCTTGTCTTTTGTAAAGAAACAGCAACCACTTATTTATGTGTGTGCATTTCAAAAGCATAAAAGACTTCTGTAAATTTGTAAACTGGAAGTCTCCTTGGAAGGTACATAAACAAACAAACAGAAACAGCTTTTAGTAATTTGAAACAGTTTCCCTTCTGTTTGACGGTAACAAGAGAAAACAAAAAAGGTCAAAAATTTCAGAATCTGGAATCAAAGCCATAAGTGGTAACAGCCAGGGTCAGACATACAAGCTCAGGGAATCTATGATGACAAAGGGGGAATAATCAAAAGGATGACTGTCTCTCACCTCTGAAACTAACTCTGAAATGGGCTATTCTGACATGGAAGACTGCAGCCAAGAATATGATGTACATTACTCCAGAAGGCCTGAAGATCCCTTTGAGAATTAAAAAGGCTTGAATGTCAGCATTTCTATTCTATTAATGATTGTAGTGAAGAAACTGAAGCCTTTTAAAATATAATATCCAGTTTACTAGCACATAAAGTGTTAAATAATAAATAGCAAAGGCGTGTTAAATGTTTTATAAGAAACCTAAGGACACTGGATAAATCACTGAAACTTTACCTCTCCTACCATAAAACAGGAATTGAAGGATGTGCCCTTGTCAGATTAAAAAAAGAGGAACCAGGAACTATCACACATCAGTTTGAGAACATCCCAAATGATGTAAAATATCCCTCTGTCTCATCCCTCACCTTGTAGATAACTGCCACTAGTTCATGTGTTTGCCTCACACACTGAGGACTTGCTTCTGAGTTGGAATTAATATTTTTAAGAGAAAAGGGGCATGAGGTTCCTCTATGCAACACCCACTCTGTACACACCAACACCTAAATTAGTCTGCTAAGCTTTCATTTTTGCCAATGAAGAGACCTAGAAGAGAGTACACAATAATTCACCTAAACCTTTAGACAAAGCTGAGATTAAATGTTTTAGACAGAGCTGAGAGAAAATGAACCACATGAAAACCACAGTCATCACACATTTCAGTTAATCATCACACACAGTCATCATACATTTCTGTTACCTCTCTTAGTCCATTTTCCTTCTCTGTCCCTCTTCCCCAGAGTTTGATGCAGTCTAACTCTGAACTTCTCACAGCTACATGTTTGCAGGAACTTTGTCACAATACATCCTAGATAGAGAGCAGAAGACATTTTTCCATATCCAAATCCGGTTTTCTGTATTCTAAATTATTAAAGTCCAAGGAAATATGGTAGTTTTCTTGAAATGTAGGGCTCTCCAGACTAACATCCAAATTCCCTCCTCTTGGAATCGTGAAAATAAGTCATAATTCTGTATTTCATTAAAATATAAAGCTACGTTTACATATGGTGGCTTCTAAATGCTCTGTCCCAAAACAGAAGTGGCTCGTGCACCTCAGTGTCCAGCAGTCACCATGGTCAGTGATCAGAAACCCAAACTATCATCATGTGTCTGTGCTGCTATCTCTACTTTGCTTACATAGTTCTATTTCTTCTGGGTTCTTGGATTGTGAAGGTCACACTACACAACATATTTATTCTGATGAAATTGTAGAAATCTGACATGAAGAGACAGTGAACAGCAAGCTTTACAGTGATTGAATGTAACTGCTTTGAAGTTACACCAGATTTAAGCTGATTTTATCCCATAAAATTTAGGAACGCACTGCACAAAGCTTTTTTTCTTTCTTTCCTTCCTATTCATCTATGCAAGCACATTTTAAAAACAAACCTATATTTTTTTTACACAGTATAGTAATAATTTGGGTCCCTGAATACCATAGCATTAAACAAAGTCTTCCTTTTACAAAATTGCTGAAGATCACTGAAATATAACCTTTATGATAGGTCAGCAAACTTCAGATGAGTAAACACAAACATGCCTTTGCCTCCAGTGAATATATTCCATTTTAAGAGCTGTGTTCATCCTGTCAGCAAATACAATTTAGTGCAAGCAGTCACATTTTATTTTCTCACTTTAAAAATGCCCGAAGATCATCTCTAATGTTTATGCTTTGATTTGTTTGAATAAAAGGCTATTTTAAAAAGTTTTAAAAACACTTCCCACAATTCTGGAATACAAATCAAAATCTTATTAAAGTTGGATAGCTGATGCATCAAATCATCGTGACTGAAAACCCATTAAATAAGATAAAAAACTCTTGCATTGCATTTTTCTTTAAATGTAATTAATTTCTGTTCTACACAGTTAAAAACAACCACAAACCAAACTGTGGTGGCAATTAGCTTGCATTCCACTACCTGTACCACTGACTTTATGTGGAGAGGTGTTTTTACACTACCCAGAAGTTGTTCACTGCAGAGGCAGGGCTCATGCAGAGTGGCCACTATTCCTCTGGTATTTGTAAATAAGGGGCTCTCCCGGCCCTCAAAGTACTACTATGTGATTTTACGGTATCAGCTTAAGAGTTGTTGTAACAACCTACAGCTGAATTCTGAACACAATACCACCTTGAGAGAATTACAAGAATTACATGTTCTCAAACACTAAATTGAGTGTACTGCACACAGGACAGCCTGATACAACAGGGCAGCATGTGCAGTAAGGCGGAAAAGTTGATGGCTCCAACAGAAACACAACAGTTCAATTGTTTGCTTAATATATTGACAGTCCTTGAAAATTACTAGACCACTCCAGAAAACCATAAAAATAGCTATTGTTGTATTTCTTCCCCACTGAGACTTAGGAAATATTCCCAGAGCTCTGACTCCAGGATTCTAGACTGTTTAAGATAGACAAATTTATAAAATGGATGGGAAATACTTTGTTGCCACTTAACCCATAAAGCTGGAGGAGGAGAGCTGCACTGGGATATGAGAAACCTGGGATGGACCAAGAAAGTGCCTGTAAAGAGACCACTTAGAAGCGCTTAAAAAGTTCACCATTGTAGACTCAGAAGTCGCACAGATTTGCTGGTTCTGATTCACCCCTTGCAGACACCAGCTGATGCTGCAAAGTTGCATAATGTGTGTGAAGCATGAACAGCTCAGTGACAGCCACAGACGTGGCCAGAAACAGTAATTTCATCTGTTCTGGTACAAACTTGTCCCCTCAAGAGGAGCAGGTAAAGTAGCAGCTGCACTGCTCAAGGCAGCACTTGGAAGAGCCATGCAAAGGGATCAGTGATGTGCAAAGAGAACCAGGAGAGCAGCCGGCATTCAGAGAAAGTTAATGCGAAAATGTGAAAGCCTTCTACTTGTAATTAAAAAAAAAATTAGAACTTTTTTACTGCACCTCTTCAGTCTGCTGTTCCTAGCGCTTGAGTTAGGCAAGGCATTTAGAGTTGAAAACCTAAGACTGCAGGAGACACAGGTAATCATTTTGGCATTAGTCTTAATTTTCCCAACAATCATTGCCAGAAAGAGAAATGCCAGTAAAGGCTTTTTTTTTTTATTATTCTCATTACAAACTCTATCTTTCTGAAGCAATATCAGAATTTTAATGACTCATATATTCTGTGAATGAGCATAATGAACACTACCACTGTGACACTTTCAGTGTTCTGTAATTTGATTTGTTGGCAATTCCTATTCTCTCCTGTTTACAACCTGCAGGAAACAGGTGAAATATCTAGCCAGTCAAAATAGTGAATATTTATAAGACTCAGCTTTATGGATTCATTTTAACTCTCCAGTATGGTGGAGAGCTTTACCTTATTACGCATTTTGAAAAACCATTATGCACATGCCCAACCAACAGCAATTTTTCCTAGAGCAGCCATATTATGAGTTGAAATGGCTTCAGAGGAGAACTTTGCCATATGTTTAGCAAGTCTCCCAAAAGTTCAAGTTCTTCCACTTTATAAAGTAGACACACAAACGCTAACGTCCCTTCCTTGGTACAGGGCTAAGATGAACTTTTAAATTTGCAGCTTCTATGGGTTGTCTGAAGGACATGAGGAGAAAGGCAGGGGATGCTCCTGGGCTGTGGATGAACCAGCTGCAATGGGAAGGGTGCCCAGCAATGAGTCGTACAGCAGAGGGACCAGTCTGTCCCATCCTGTGCCACCACCCACACCCCCTTGTCAGTGTGGTTCCACTGTCAGGATGACCCTGCTGTCCTCCAGATAAGGACTAACTTTTACTCCTTTCATGGTAAGTGATGCTCCCCATATAAATCACACCTGACTCCTGCTTGTTTGCAATGGTTGGAGCTTGTATCTTCCATCAGTTATCTCAGCTGTGCCCAACAGGACCCTTTGCTCTGCCAGAAAACGAGGGAGACCTTTGATAAAGGGTCCCTGATTTGAAATACTTGACAGGGTCTGGCAAAATTAATCGTTTAGGATTCTTAATTCCCTTCTTAAATGGATAAAACAGATAAACTTCTAATTTTGTAACAAATACACAGAGTACAACTCCATATGTTTATTGCCTAAGCTTTCAGCAAATGAACAGACACATATCACACCTCTAGTTCAGGAAATTTCTAGCCACCATTTGTCACACAATTATTATCTTAGGATTACTGCTCATGCAACATGCTGCACGGCCAGCAGTAAACACAGAGCTCTCTAGTCCCTCCACAGAGCAGAAGGTAGCAACATGAGGTCTCCTCAACATCTCTTTTCATTCTGAACTGGAAAAAAACAGAAGTAGAAATTGCTGGGCAGGGTGGTTTAGTCCCTGTCTCCAAGTGCTCTCTGTTGCAAAAGCTGACTTGTTGCTAATTACTACTTTCTACTAGTTTATAGTGAGATCCGTCCATCTATTTGCATTTCATCTACTTGAGGATGAAAACAAACCTTTTTGCAAAGCCTGTTTTCCGTCATCTGTATTCAGACCTCTAAATCCAGTCATTTCTGATATTTCAGATTTGCACAGCTAGCTTTGATATGAAGAGATTTTTTTATGTCTTGATTTCTTAAATTAAATATAATTTTAAAAACGAAACTAAATTTTAAAATACATTTTAAATGTTTAGGAAACAATTAGAATCCTCTTTTCCAAAGAAGACTCCTTTATAAACCTTGACAGCAGTTTCAAACTATTTTACTCCCTCTGAATTACACAACACCTTAAATGCCACAACATTTTAAAATTATCTTTGTAATTTTTTAAGTGTTGTTTGAAACAACAAAAAATAGCAAGGAACAAGATGCAAGCATGCACATTAAGGATGAAATCACATCGATACATTTCATACACATGAAAAATTAATGCAAGATGAATGGTGAACACTGAATAAGTGGCTTTTTGCACAAAGACTTCCATGTCGTATTTCTGGCTGATGACAGAAGTCTATTAGCAAAATTAAGTAACAACCTTGTAAGTTTATGAAATATTAATACATTAAGGAATAAAAGAAAACAGATTTCAGATAAAACAAAAATAACTCACCTATGGTGAATGTGAGAATGGTGAATTCATATGTATTTTACTGTAAAATACTAGAACCTGGTTCAGTGGTTTAAATAGAAATATATCTGGCAAGGGGGAGATGGTCCCAACCTAGAGAGAACATGGAGCTGAAGACAATTTTCTCTTTTTGAAAGGGTCATGAAAGAGCAAGGACTGCTGACTTTGAGCCCTGTTTTGACAGCTGGTTGAATCCAGTCCTCCTCTGACAGAGAAGCACCCACATTTATGTAGAAGTCTCTGCAAGATAAAACATGAATTGCATTGGATGATAATGGATGTACTTGGCCGAGCTCTGCTCTGTGTGGAAGTCTGATCCACTGCAGAGGAGGTCAGGTTAGAAGGAAAGAACTCCTCCTTTCAGTTTTACACTCTCAAGTTTAGAAAACAGTCCAGAAATTAGAACAACTCTGTATGACAACACAGGGGACTATTAAGAAACAGAAGTGCATTACCAAGAGTTTTGTTTTGATGATCAATTGGAAAGTACAGGCAAACAAATACCTGTTGAAAGGATTATATTAAGGTACCTCTTTCAGTAGTTAAAACACTACTTGAAAACACTTATTTTTCTTATCTCACAACTATCTATCTATCTATCTTTTATTTCAGTTCCAGGTCAAAATGAAACACATTACATGCTGAATGGCAGGGAAAACAGTATTTTCTTTCTGGTGTTTAAGCACTGATATCCTAGATTCATTACACCTCACCAAAAATGTATGATGTGTTAAAGCAATAATTGAAAATAAATATTATACTTATTTGAAATTACAAACCACTTCACACTGTTAATTACTTCAGCAAGCTGTGTATTTTTACACTTGCAATCACTCCTAGAGATAAGATTACTGCTAAAGTAGACTCAAAATAAATATACATGCCAACAGATGCCAAAAAAATAATTAAAAATGAAAAAGAATGCTTTCCCCAAACATCTCAAAGATATTGATTAGCGCCCATGCTTGCTGAGGATTCCAGTCCCTACTAGCCTTGTAACGATGACCTAGAGCAGCCATTCACAAATCATATCCATAACCCCCCTTATGGCTCCCAGCTCATAAAAGGGTTTGCTACATTATGGAGTCATTGTTTCCTATATGATAAAATGATAGAGCGATTCCGATTAGAAGGGAATTCCCTGGAGATCATCTAGTCCAAGACCATGCTCAAAGCAGGTTTAATTAGATCAGGTTGCTCAGGGACTTAATCACCAGATAGCCTGGAGGAAAAAGAAAGAAAAAGGGCCCCCTAAAATCCTGGGATTATTAATGAATAAGAGTAATTTACGACACAGAGCAACAGAATAAAATCTACTAAGGAACATCGGAAAAAGGTTTTCTTCTTAAAAATACAGGAAAAATTAAATGTGTAGGCAAGAATGAAATGACTGGTAATATTGTTTAAATAATCACAGGACAATTTGATTATCACATAATTAAAATGGGTCACTATTAAATAAAATTTCCCTGTAATTTATTAAAGATAGCCACCCTTTCTTTACAATTGCATAAAACAGAAACAAACATCTCAAGGATGGATTCTCACTGACTTTTATATGAGTGTCTTTCTTTAAACAGAAGTAGAATAACATCTTCAGGTCTATTTAACATCACATAAAAGCAGGCTTTCATAAACTTCAGTGGGAAGTTTTTATTTGTTTACATGAACTCCAGCACATGAAATCTTAACTCAAGATTACAGGTAATATGGCCAGAAGCAACTTCATAACTTTGCAATTATGACCCCAGTAGTGTTCTTGCAGATAAAAATACAAGTTTCCCAAAAGTCACTAAGATTTACAGGCTAAGTGATTTGGCTGTCTTTCAAAAACTTAGAGCATGGCTTGTAAAATTATATATTGTGATCCAGTAAGAAGGAATTACGAGATGCATTTCTATGTCTCTCTAGTGCAGGGCATAGAGGTATGGAGAACATTCATTTCTGCATCTACATCTCCGATTTCTTATGCCAGTCACAGAATGATTCTACAAGGTCTCCATAAAATAGTACAGTAGAGGTGCTGCTGTTGCTTGAATTTTAGCTTGATTATTCTGCAGCTTTTCTACCTCTGCAATTCAGCGAGTGTTTGCATGAGCACTCAAGATGTTTTCAGAATATGTAAGGTCTTTACTGCTTTCAAGGATGTGACATATCAGCATGGTGTAAGTGGTAATATTCACCTAATATTTCCATGCATGTCTGGGTCTTTAGAGAGCTAGGAAATCTTTCAGCTTTGACCTTAAAATTTAAAAATTCTTCCATGCTTGTTTGCTTTCCCCAACTAAATAAAGTAGCACTCTATACGGAAGGGCAAAAAGAATGTGACACCTGTTTTACTGTTTCAGAAGATACCCACAATATTCACCAAGCGTGTACAATAATGACCTTGGATATGGTTGATGTCAACTTTATTACACTGCCCAGTGACCCAACTTTCTGTTCATTATCTTCATTATAGGCATTTTTCTTCAACAGAGAAAATTAGAATAACTTGATAACAAAGGAAATGTCAATCAGATATGCTAACTTCTGCTACATTCTGATAATTCTGCTGTAATGTTCAGAGACTTAAATGCTATGAAGAAAAAATATTAATGTTTATATAAAGTCTGCGCACTGAACAGTTCCTATGAGAAATGAGCTTCATATTAGCTCCTTGACAAAAATAAGCCCCAAACCCAGTCATTTCAGAACACAGATTGCACAATAATTGTCCTGAACAATTATTATTACACATCTTGTCACTGACTGAAAAATGAGGTGCTTATCCTGGGCATTGCATCAATAACTGCCAGCTCTTCTCAAAGCTCCATAGCAGCATTTCCTATTCCTATTTACATCTATGGCAGATACAGCAACAACTCACAGCAAGAGACTAGCCCTGCAGAGCAGACTGAAAGCAAGACCCAAGTTACCTCTTGGAGCAAGAAATCTACAGCCTCACTTCCACTTGTATAAATTATGTTATAATCTATTATTATTATTAATTTCTTCTGGGCTTCAAAGTTATTACGCATCTAGAAATTCCCACTGAAATATAGTATTTTTAGTTTCACTAAATTATTACCCAATTTCAGAAGTTGGACCTTAAATAATTAGATACAAAAGTTTGCAGTACCATCACAGAGTAACCCACAGATGTTTTGACACAATTTTGCCAGTTTTTATAGAAGTCAAGGATTTCTCTCCCTAGCCCAAATTCACAGTTTGAATAACAGAAATTATTCACACAGCATTCTCCAGACAGAAGAAGAGATTTCACTTAGAGCTTCCTGATCTTCCTTGCTCAGTTTAAAAGACTTCCCAGCACCACCAAACCTGTTACTGTTTCAGAGTTCCCGGAACTTCCTGACTTCCAGACCCAGGTAACAAACACAGCGCTTGACAGTGGCTCAGTTTTGAATTTTATTTGAAAACTGTTCTTAGGTTGAGATTTCAGAGAAATTAATGATCTAATAAAGGAACCATTCTGTTGAAGATACTCTAGAGAGTATTTTAAACAATTCCCTTGCAAGAACACCCCACTGTGGTGGGAACCCAGCTCCAAGAATTTAGAATAACCAGGGAAAAAAAGCAAACTTAAAGCATGGGGACAAAGTCATCAACGTGTTAGGCCAGATTCCCACAGTCCACTGCTCTTGTCCAGCAACACTCACTCTAATTAGAACCAGGTAGAGCTGAAAGAGGAGAGATGCACCTCTCCTTGAAGAGGTGCTCTTGACACAGCAGGACAGGGGGCTGCACCCTGAGCATCAGCACTGCTATTTGAAGCACAAATTCTGTTGAGTGAATCCAATCCAAAAGGCACTTAAAAGTGGAGTTTAAATTAGTAATCTACTATTAACCCCAGTCACTCACAGCTGCAGCGTTCGACAGCAACACACCCTGCTTGACATGCCTTGGCAACTAGGAAGTGACAGGGTTTGTAGCATTTTCTGTTAATTACATGAAAATTATTAATTATTCTTTAACATTTCCCCTGAGACTGCTAATTTCCAGGTGCTATTGAATAAATGAACCATTCTGGTAAACTAAAACATCTCAATTGTTCATTCCAACTTGGCAAGCTCAGCAGTATCACCAACACACAAGCCCAGTAAAATTCAACCAACACGGCAAATAGCAACTACAGATGCACACTCAACACTGTAATTAAGTCACACAATGAGGAAGTTCCAGCTATCTGTATTTCCTCTAGAATATTCTACACAGACTGACTACAGTGCTGTTTAAATTACTACTGATTTATGTAAACTCGTGCTGGGCACATACAGTGCAGTTTACAATTACAGGCACTTACATTTCAGCTACCTTGTCTAAAATTACTCCCAGTGGCCCAACGTTTTCTGCTCCAGCAGCACATGCTTCCAGCAGGGAGTCAGCACAGGAGAATGCCTCACGCTGCCACGAGGAGAACTCAGCTCCTGGTTGCAGCAGTGGTTTGTAGGGAGCTCTGTTCAATAAAGGAGCAGCCTGCTCCTATCGTGTATTCCTGCCGTACAGGTGAAGGGAACTGACTTATCACCTGCACACAGATGGCGTTTCCAGCTAAAGCACCACACTCCTCGCTGCTGGTACCAATTCACCACCCTTACAATAATCTACATAAGGAAACAGCGTTCTCTTTAGAGCAGGGGATAATGTTTCTTCTGTATCAGTGCAAGACCACTTTGAGAGATAAGAAAGAACTAAGGGATGGATGGAAATTACACAGGTCGTATGCATCTCCTTTCACTGTAAAGGACATGGATTTGATTTGGTTGACAACAAAAGTAAAAATTTAAAATACTCAGCAATATCAGTGGTAAGACATTTGTTCCAATGATAAGAACCAGCAGAAATACAACTAATAGATTGTAAGTGAAAAGCTAATTCCTTCCTAGTGGACATTATTTTATATACAGAAAATGCATTTTAAAAGTACTGACACAATTTAAACTAACTATACCAGATATCAGCACAGCTTTTGCTCTAGAAGTTATCCTGTAGATGCTTTTGATATAATTTGTCACACACACTGCCTCAAGATAAGGGGAAAAAAATGGCATAAAATTATTGAGTAGGGTTTTCATTAAAAAATTCAACAACTTCAAGCACAACTAAAAATCTCTAGCTGTTACAGTTACCTCAAAATAGTGAAGTGCAACATGCAGAATAACAGATTTTTAATTATGTCTGAAAAAAAAAAATTATTCCACTTTATTTGCTATATCAATAGTGAAGAACAGTAAGAGATGCATCTTCAATACATATTTAAAATATTAATTGTAAAGCACAGCATATTTGGCAACTCCTTCACTGCTACTTCCACTCAAGTGTAAAACAACATTACTGTAAACTCTGATGTGCCATAGTCTTCCCACCTCAGGCAATGATCTTAAACCTCATTAGCTGAGTAGGTCTGAGTGGGATCAGGACTGAAAATGTGCAAAGAGTCAAGATTCAAACCTGGAGGATATTTGTACGTGAGAAGAATTCAAGCACGCAAACAGAACATTCATCTGCACATCTCTAATCCTCTCATTAGATACAAGAACCTGCACTTTCTTTCATACACCAGAGCAAACACCATGCCGAGACTGTTCCCCCAAGACCTTCCAGCAATCAATTGCTCTGGTTTTTATTTTTTGGTCTATTAAACATGATTCCACATGATACATACGTACACTGACTTTGTACACTGTTAGTTCACTCAAAAGCACTCTCTCCCTTTTTGTGGAAGTCCTTGTGATGAAATTAACTGAATAATGCAAAGACAAAGACATAAATCACGTGGACTCTCAAAATATTTCAATCAGACAAGAATTCCTGACCACCATTACAATCAGATTTCCAGGAGCTAATTAACAGCTGTTTCCCACATCAGCATTACCATGATGTTCAGAACAGCTGTCACTTTACCTCACCTGTACTTACTCTAATCACCACATTTATGATTTTTCAACATTAGTAGTCATTCACAAGACCTTTTGAACCCATGTACAACACCTTACTTGATTAAAAATCCACACTACTCATTCAGAAAGCTCCTTTTCCAGAGATGGAATATTCTGTTTTGGTGCAAGGTACCTAGACCTGCAATTCAGAATTTTCTAACTTTGTACCAAATTATTCAATACATTAGTTACTTATTTGTAAAAAATCTACAGAGAATTTAATCATTTTTGTATGACATATAGCTTCTCTTTTATTCTCAATTATTTAAAAAAAAATTTTAGCCTGCCTTCCAGCTTTCTCTGTCAAACTTAGCTATGATTAGATCTATGCCATTTTTAGAATTTCACTGCTGCCAGTTTGCAACAAAAACTACAGCAATTCATATTTGTTCCTTTTTAGTTACACTCTGATATCATTTAGCACTTGTCCATTGCCTGACATGTAGAACTCTCAGCTTTTCCATTTTTATCTATTTATGTTCATCCTTATTACTCCCTTGTTGATTAACTTCCCTTTTTAATCACATTTTTTTTAATCCAAATAAGTTCTCTTTCACAAGTAATGAGTTGTATTCTTTGGCATCTAATGAATCAGACTTGCACAGTTCCCAGTTATCATTGGCATCCTTGTTTCAGCATTACCTCCCACTCCATTCTCTCCTAACTGCTTTCAAACTCATATACATATATTTATATATTAAACTGAAAAATATGCCGTGTTTACTCTGTGACATTGACTACACTGTGTTTTTACATATCAAACAAAACTATCATAATCACTTTTAGTTCAGTGATCAGTGACTTAAAATAACAGTGTCACAGCAAAATGAGGGTCTTTATGTAATCTCAGGTAGTTGGTTTTTGCATAAAACACTAACTAAAGTCTTCATACAATGTTAATACTTGTGACAACGTGAGTCCTTTCCTCATTCCCAAAAGAGATAAATAGAGAGGAATCAGTATGTGAAGAAGTGTGCTGCATTTACTCCACTCATCTTCCAAGGCAGGATATGGGGGAGAAGGAAATCCTGTGGTCCATGAGAAGTAACACCCAACTTAAAGGGCGTAAGGCTTTATGAGGAAATAAGGCTCCCCACAACTACTGAGCTGAACTAGAAATGGCTTTTCATGTTTTGAGAGCTGAGATATAATCACATAAATATGCTTCCTGGAAATTTCCCCAATGCATGCTTTAGGTGAAAAGAAGTTTGGATTCTTAGCAAAGAATTCTCTCAGCCTTATTTTATTTTCAATATTGAAAAAATATTGAAAAAGAGAGGGAGAAAAATAAACAAGAGCAACTAGACAGGGAAGTTTTACTAAAGTAATTGCTCTTCATGTTTTCATAGAGACACAGGTATGCCAATATATTTCACAGAACTGTCTGAGGTGGAAGGGACCTAGAATTATTATGATGATATTATTATGACCATCCCAGAAGGATCATCAAGTCCAGGTCTCAGGTGAATGGCCCATATAGGGGTCAAACCCACAATCCTGGTGTTATTGGCACCACGCTCTGACCAACTGAGCTATCTTGGGGTTATATTTCAAGTGACCTATTTTAATTTGCAGTGAGGAAAACCACATTATTACTGAACTGTATTTCCTGGAGGTTTATCTTCAATTCCGTATTCCTCAGCTGCTATTCCTGTTTTGCAAATACTTCAAATCTAAGTGTATGTTCTGTGAGCAGAAACTGCACCTCAGTAACAAAGAAAGTAAAATGTGTGTGCAAGAACGTACATTGGCACCCAGTGAGTCATTTTTACAAACACTACATTGAAAGGAATGGCTTGTGCTGTGACACCAAAATCATTTATACAAACTTATTCTCCCTTCTATGGATAAAGCATTCAAGTGTCCAAGCCACTACTGAAAAGAAAATTGGGTACCCTTGAAAAATGTTACTGCGTATACGGTAATAACAGTGTTTCCAAAAGTTGATAAAATACAGATTTAATTATGCAAGTTCTCATACATCAGTAACTTACATGTGAGTAAGCTCTCTGCATAATAACACACATACATAATATACATCGATAATACACAATTATAATTGAATGCTTGTAATTATTTTCAGGATCAAAGCCCTTATTAAAAATTCAAATTAAAGCGTTATAATGGTAGTAGTCATGATGGACTTACCTGTGGATATAATGAAATTAAGCCCTGTAATAAGTGGGATGTTTAGCATACACAATTAGATAATCTTAAAAATTATCAGTGTAGGGCTGACAACTGCTAGAAGAAAAGAGATTAAATTGTGATGATATTACTAACATTTAGTAGGGAAGTAAGAAAAACAACAAAACTCAACCCCCAGTATTTCCTAGGAGACACGGTGGACCTATCAAATTACCAAAGTGATAGAAAACCTGAAGGTATGGGATGGTTGGCTATCTCTGGGCTAATGACCTGAAACTAATCTCTGGGTAATGACCAACATCGAGGGACTGCAGCAAGAAGGAAGCTCATCAGGTGTGCGGGCTGGCAGCCCAGCCCAGCTCCTGCAGCCCTCCAGGCCAACCTGCACAGTGCACTAAGGGGGACTTCGCCTGGCTAAACTGAAACCTGTACTTAAGACAGACTGTTTGTTAACATTCCCCGCATTCTGCAGCTTTTTCATTTTATTGCTATGCTCAAAAGATTTAACAGGTTTTGTTTCAATATTGCTAGGTCAGCATTAAGATAGTTGAGTAACTAGGGCTCTGTGGAAACAGGGGTGTGCTTATTAAAAAATATTTCCAGCGCAGAAGATTGAGACTAACAAATATCCTCAACTGATGCATTATAGAAATTCTGCAAGGGAGCTTTACACAGCCTGAATTCAGTGTCAGTAATCCAGAAGGCAAAAATATGTCACAGCTTTTGAGCTGTGGTATCACTGACGCACCACCCTCTCCCTGTTAAGAACCTGGACTTCCATGTCCTATTTAAATCACATGCTCTTCAGTAGCAGGGCTCTGAGATGCTCAGAGTGCGCTAAATTTAAAGATCACTTCTGTAAAGAAGCTCCAGACATGTTTCTCTGTTCTCAGGGATAAAGTAACACTTCCCGAACTCTTATTTCATTTTAACTGAGACAGCAATGAAGCCTAGTTTGTGCTTAAGGCCAAATATACTTGTACAACTACCAACAGCAGATTAATCATTGAATTGCTTTAACAATAATAAGCTATTTCTAGCGTTAAAATGCTGTAAAAGGTGTCTACCACCAGCAGAGCCACAGGTGAAACGGCACTAGCAGAGAGATGTACAGATGACATGAAAGATTTTAGTTTGCACTTAATGCTGCAAGTGGGTTCATGCTGCAGGAAGCCCGGGGCATGTCCACAGGCACTGAAGCCCCTGGAGCATCCCCCAGGCTGTGGGGTTCAAAAGACAGGGATGGATGACAGCTCTTCCACGTCAGAAACTGAGGAACAGTTTTGCAGTCTGGTACTGTAAGAAGTTGTAGAAACACAGGAAAGAAACCACTGACACAAATAACACCAAAGACAGGGACAAATAATGTTTAGATTTGTTTTCTGGCTTAGCAAGGATTAATATCTGCTTTTGTGGAAAACAAAGGTTAAAGACACTTAGAGCTACGGCTTGGGTATAACCGGTTTGCTTAAGGAGATTATACATTGCAATTTGCTTTAAAATTTCAAGCATGCATTAGAACATAAACCTATAAACTAAACTAGGTCCACTAGGGAGAACTGTTTCTGAACAAGATACACATTCTAACATTCACCCAGATCTTAGGAGTTTATGCTTGCTATCTAGTTCACACTGTATTTCAAAGAGGATCCACCAGCAGTATTAGGAAACAAATGAAAGTACAAATGAAATGACCACCATAAAACCTACAAAAAGCATTGCAAATTCCAACTCTATACAACAATTTGTCACGTTCAGCATTGCTAACGCTGTGTCACAGCTGCATCCTACTAAAGACATGGCAGGACAGGAAACATTTCTTTTAGCAACAGCAGTCTAGAGGCTTTTGTTTGGTTATAAAGTAAAGGTCTTGATAATTATCACTTCGAGCAAAACTTTAAAAGTGTAAAATGGTTATTTTTGTAATATAAAATGGCTTACTTGGTAGTTTCCTATAATAGCTCGCCATGCATTAATTTCTTGAACCTATGAAAACGGTATGTAGGTAATTTTTCCTGTAGCTTTCTTTTAAATATTATTCACTCAACACACACATTTAGTTTCTTCATAAGTTTCTTACTAAAACCTTTTCTACTTAATCCTGCCTACTGCAGAGAAACAGCTTGCAAAACTAGTTCCTGCTAACAGGGGAAGGAAAAAAAAAAGATACTTTTATTGTACTCTTCAGACACATATTGGATTTTTTTCACCTTTAAAAAGTCTGGCTTAAAATAAATAAGTAAATAAATAAATAAATGTTTGTTTCCATATAGACAGTGAAAATATTGGAATTGAAATATTGGATTATATTTATTCTGTGTCATTAACTTTAAAAGGGAAGAGCTGTCCCCCAGTCAATATTCAACAGGTATGACAGCTACAGTTAAAAAGCAGAGTGCTTAAATTAGATTACAACTGTGAGAATACAAGTAGCTTTAAAATAAGGGTTGAAACTTCCTCACAAACAGTCCTCCATAATTGACAGTGATGTAGTTCTTTTAACCCTATTTATCAATCTGTAAAAGTAAAGCCATTCTATACTATGCTTGCCATTTCTGATGACATTTGAAACGTGCTCTGTAATTCTCAGCTAATAGTAAAGTTCAAAGCAACTAGTAGCTCTAAATTCAAATAATAGCAAAACATAGAACAGATTAAGGAAAAAAAATGAAAAAGTTAATACAACAACAGTTTTATTTAGCAAATAGGGAGGAACCATAAGGAAAGGTAGGCTCCTTTTCTTCAGGCTCTATTTATCTGGGTATTGATCAGCATGTGTTCTGTCTGCTCAGACATGCTGGGAACATTTTCCTTCACATTGTACAATCCAGAAAGGAACAACTGAAGAAGAATTTGAGGATTAATCACTGTGTTAATTGAGGTTATCTAGATAATGATAGATGGGAAGAACATACTAAGCAAGTTACTGTGGCAGTCATACTCATCTGTTAAAACCAAAATTAATGGATACACAAACTTAAGCTCACTTCCTCATTGATTTTTATCCAGCTGCAGTGGACTATAAAAGAGCTATCGGGGAAAGTTATCCATTAGCTGTCAACTCAGAATGCCTTAAGAAGCAATTGCTAATCCTCCAATGATATCTCACTAAATCCTAATCTCTACAAATTGCTCTTGGAAGGAGCATTAAACTAGTCTTCAAACCAGGTTTTTAATGCTTCTTAAGACTTATTCAACATGTAACCCTTTGGAGATCATACAACCTACTAAAATTTTCAAAACCAGATGAAGGAAATGAATCAGATGAATATTGTCAACTGCAGGTCTACACCCTCCTATGTTTTGTGTGCTGTGAAATAAAAGCATTGGAAAATGGACCATAATAATAATAATAATAAAATCTCAACATTCATAAAAATTAAAATACTACCTTTTGAGTTCAAATTTGCTTCACAATACAATCTCCTATTATAAAAGGATATAAACCACTTATTAAGTGGTAGAGATAGAGTCATTAAAATTTCAGTGCTCATATCATTCCAAACAAACACTTAATTAAAACACCTTATTTTTCTCACTTTGTTAAATCTTGGTTGTCTCTTCTAGAATTACATGAGATCCAACTACTAAAATGGGTTCAGCTACACCAGTATGAAGCTGGCATAAATTAACAGTTTCTAAGACTACCAGCATTTTAGGAAAGAGAAAACAGTGACGGAGCTTAGAAACAATAGAGGATAAAGCATATTAATTTCATTAAATAACTGCAAAATTATGAAAATATCTCTTATACGTAGGTTAAAAGAAGCAATTCGTTTTGCTTCCCAGTGGCACAGAAGTAGCTCACTTGAAGACTCTGGATTAGAGTTCTCGAGAGAGCAAAGAGGTAAGAATTACTGATTGCAGATAACAATCTAAAAAACTGGAAGTTCTTCAACTGGGATAAGCACAAGGTACGATGTGTAAGTAGAAATGATCAACCACACAGCACAGGAAAGAAATGGCTGGCAGACACAAAAAGTGCAAGACAACCCACAATAAAATTAAAAAAAAAAAATCATCAATTTTACCAATGCACCTCATAAGGAACAACAAAAGTAGAGTCATATTAGACCTTAGGAACACTTTAAAACTTTCAATAGGTAAGGGCTGCAAAACACTAGAAGAGAACTGTCTTTGTGGAAGCAAAGAAAAGTTGGAAGCCACACACTTCTGTATGAAGTGCAATCTTAAGTCAGACCAGCTCTGAAAACAACATTTTTAGCCGGTAAAAGGCAACTGAGTATGAAGGTTACACAGTAAAAAATGTGCAAGTGGGCATACAGATTAGTTGGTAAAAATAATTTTTCAACACGCAAATGTCATAGACCTGAGTTTATCAAATTAAATAAATACATTACCAGCATTCTGCATTTTAAGAGACCATTTTGGGCAAATTAAGGAAGTTTTGAAATGTGTTTCCTTTGTTAAGGAAGTTTTGAAATGAGTATACTGAAGCTTACAGTGTCACAGAACTCTTCACAAACCTGAAAATATTTTTTTTATTTATGTCGTTTCTAGTATTTTGTGAAATACATCAGGAACTAAAGATAGGCAAGTGTTTCTAATAAAGAAAAGGAATGGGGACTAAAACCAGATGACATTTTTAGCAGTGATGACTGGCTTTGAACGGCGCTGTGGGATAGATGCAACAGGAATCTCTGAATTCTCTCACCGCTGTACAGTAGGAGTTTTACTGCACGTGACCTCTGGAAAAACAAATGCATTCATACATGTTGGAACATGCAAATTAAAAAGGATTCCAGTATCATAACAAAGAGAATACTGTGCTACCTTAAGTGCAATAAGATGTTATACTTTTTAAAATGCTGTATTGTCCTTTTAAATACAATATTGCTCTACCTCTTCCTAAATGTTGAGAAATGTGAAAACGCAAAAGGCTTTTTCTTTCAAAATTGTTTTATTCTTCATTTAATTATCTGCTCAGGGGAATAAAGCCACTACAAATTAACTGATCAAAATAAAGCTTAGTTAGTACCCTATCTAAGGAACAAAGGCAACCTATTGTATTTCTTAAAGTTCTTTCACAGTGCATTGAAATATTTATTTGAATAATAATTTCTGGAAATTAGCAAGAACATCAAATTCAGAGGTAGAAAGTGTCAAGAAGGTTCTAAATTATAAAAAGAAATACTCTGGGAAGTTTAAATTATTCTTTAGGAAGCAGATGAGAGGCATCAAGCCCAGACAGTATATTTTTGAAAAAAAAAAGAACCTCTTTTAAAGTCATGGAACAGTGAAGACATCTGGCATTCAGAACACATGTCCCCTCCACCCAAATTTATTATTCCATTAGAATTTCAAAGTACCAGGCAATGATCTAAAGTGAAGAAAGGTAATTGAAAAAATTACCTGGATGGCTATTAAAATATATAATGGTTTTCTTGGTTGAAAATAGAGACATATAGCCCTAAACACAAATTTCCAAAGTGAAAGCATTGTGGTATATATACCCCAAAGTTAAGTACAGCCAAGAAGCAGCTCTAGGTGACTCAAGGACCCATATGTTGAGGAGAGGACAGAATGATTTGGCCCCCTGTCTCACTGATGCCTGCGGCCCACAGAAGGCAAATCCAGCAGCTGCAAATCCAATGTATTATAAAGGAAAGGAAGCCCCAAAGTGGCAAAACACAGGAAACCGTATCAAAGCATTGCTGGCGATCTCTCCAAATGAAGATCCTGTCTTCTGAAGGAAAAAAACCATCAGGAAACTGATCCAGCATCAGAGTCAGAGTGTTCTGACTGCTCCTCAGCCAACAAATCGCTCCTGTAATTGGAGCTGCAGCTCTCCTGTGGTCATGTCAGGCACACGTGGACTGCCAAGGACCAGGGAGGACAAGGACTCGTGTGCTGGAAGGGCTGACTGCATGGATTCACCTCCTTGAGCACCATGCAGTGCTTAGGAAAAGGCCATGTTAAGGGAGGAGGTTCATACCAAGACTGCAATTCATCTGGAAGATAGATCTGTATCTCTATAAGAAAACATAAATTTCTGGGGATGATTTTCAAATATTTTATCCTCGCGTAAGACAAAAGACTCTTATCTTGCAAGGTTATTTAAAAATTAGTCACTTAAATGCAATGATCATGGGAAAACTCTATCAGACAAGAACTTGAACACTGCTAAAGGTGAAAAAAGTCTTCAGACTCTTCCTCATGAAATAAGGAATGACTCAGAAGAGAGTGGATAACTTGACAACTTTCTACCTGATTGATGCAAGCAAATACAGAAAATTCTACTCCACTGTGGCCACTTAAAAGATCACAGAACACAGCAAACGGGAAAATGTGATTGCATTCTTGTAGTCTATTATTTTGTTGTTTCTAGCAGCAACAGCTGCTTCTTGGAACAGCAAGAAAAGGATATCAGGCAATCAGTTTTGACTCAGTTCTCACAGAAAAACAGAAGCTAATTCAAAACATGAGAGTATGATGCAGCTCAGTTATGACAGAAAAGGGGGATGACAAGAAAAACAGTCATTTCAAACATCAGGTAAAGCTTTTCAAAAGACTTGGGAAGATAGAAAAAAAAGAAGGAAGGAAATTAAATGGAAGGGGGAAGACCTAAGAATATAAAATATAAAAATTTCAAATAATTTGTAATTTAATCCGACAGGGTATGGAATTCTTCCTCTCCCTGACAGCAAGAGAACACAGCAGGGGAAGACAGCAAGTTAAATGACAATATATCCTTTCTAAAATAAAATCTATCCTGAGCAAATTAATCAGAAAGCCAAGAAAATTTTAAAAGCTATTAGGTAAAGGCAATAAATAAAGTATTTAAGTGTGTAAGTCACAGGAAGGCTATGAAAGAATCAGATGTTCTACTAAAAGATCAGGCATCAATTATGGATACTGCAGATAAATTACTTCTGTGCATTGATCTTTATGATGGAGAAACCTCTCCTACAAACTTTATATTTCCAGTAGGAACCACTTACAGAGAAAATGAAGCACTTACATAAAAGAAGCATCATGAAAAGATTCTAGAAGATTACTCTCTGAAGCTCATTGCAAATTCAAGGGCATTTGCCAAAAAGTAAAATATAATCTGATAAAAACCCCAAACCCATAACAAATGAATAATGGGAAATATCAAACTATACCTCTGACTCTCACAAAGGTAGGCCAAGATAGTCCAAATATTTCTTTCTCTAAAGCATTTTATAACATTTTCGCAGACTGGAAAAGATCCATAAAAATTAAGCAAGATTTGAATACAACTGAATTATTTTCTGCTTGAATGGAAACAAGTATCAAATTTCTCTTTTGCAGTTGCCTGCATCAGTTTTTTTACCCTAATCAGCAAGTGGCAGAGAAATGAAAACTGAGGAGCCAGATGGAATGGGCAAGAAACAAGCAAGACACAATGCCATCACTGGACTTCCACAGTAACTTCAAAAGATATTCTCAATTCAGAGTTCTTTTCTTATTAGGTAGAATTTTAAAAGACAGGGCTGCCCTTCATTATAAATTTCTTTGCAAACCAGCGTTTTGGATGAAATAATACTGAAAGGAAAATAAGAAAGTTGTGAACACCATTACAGTGAACACAGCCTTTTGGGGACAATCCTCTGTTCATTGAGACATGTGACAGCTTTTCAACAAGGTTCCAGGGTGGAGGACACAGCACACTCAGGTGATGAGGATGATGGCAATAAAATGCTCATTCAACACAGAGTGCAGAGGCAGCATGGACAAAACAACAGGTTCAACTGGCTAGGAAATCTTTTTGTTAGATTTAGGAAGTTGAAACGATTCACTGAAATATCCCACGATATGCAGAATTCTTTCTCTAGCTCATATTAATTCTTTCTCTTCTAGTACCACCAACCATTCCAGGAGAATCCCTGGGAGAAACACTACAGGATCCTGTGCTGGAGAGCACAATAGGAATTGTTCCCAGACTATATCACCTGATTGTGGGCACAGCACATCATCCTGGGGCAATTTCCTTCTTAGCTCTTCAATAATTCACCCGCTGGCAGCAGTTGTACCATAATAAATTAGGCCTAAGAGAAAGCACACTAAATATTCACAATATATACAGTTCCACTGGTTTTTCTGATCTCCTGAGCTTCTAAATCTGTCTCTCTCATTTCCTCCCAGCATAAGGCCTCTGCTCCTACCACTACTGTCCTGTTCTCTGGGTATTTCTGGAAGAGCTTAACTGAACATCCACAATGGAAGAATCAGCACAGGGCACTGAAAACAGCATTCACAATTCCACTGCATCCACAAAACACAGCATACATCAAAAAAATGAAATGAGGAAAGACAGTTTTTGTTAGGTTTATTATGTACATATCCTCCAAATAATACCTCACCTTGGAATAACTGTTACATGTCCCTATATAAAAGGTTCTACAGAACCCATAAATGACATTTCTATAAAGTTATAATGGTCTATGCTTTAAGAAGCAAATATAGCAGAATATATTAGATTTCATACCTATTGCAAGTTGAACCCAACACTACAGTTAATTTTTAAAACATGCAGTACCAAACCCTCCTTTGAAAAAATCTTGATTTAATGTAAAAACTCCAAACATACGCTGTGCTGGTGTTTTTCAGCTTTGTTTACGAAACTATCTAAAAATCTAAAAATCACACGTTCTGTGATGCACTTCATGGTGACTCTGCACACCAGTAACCAACTGCTTATCTCTATGAGTAGTCAGTCATTTGGTAGAGTTTCCTGTGGTTTACAGAAAAAGTACCTGGGACTTTGGAGAAGTCTGGATTTTTTTACAAATCAAGACTGACAGAACAACTGAGAGTTATGTAAAATATAAAATACAAAAACACTCTCAAAAACCTTCTGCACAGGTACCAGCCCATCATCCAGTACAAGAGGCCTCCCAGTTGGGCATGACTGTTCCAGACTGGTAGAGTTTAACTGTGTCCCACATCAGGCCATTTGCACAATTCAGTAGCCAACTCCCAGTAGGAAACCCCCGGACTGCCTGGGGAACAGACATCCCACCTTGTGGGGTGCACACCATATACTCTGGTCATAAAAATGGTGACAATCCCAGTGTTATTATCACAGATCTATTCATTTATTACTCCTCCTGGTTTTCAATCCATTTCATTATCCTGTTTGCAACTAAAATAGTCCCAGCTCTCCATTCCACACAGCAGATTGTGCCACTTAATGGCAATTAAATGCCCTAAAGGCATTAAAAAGGCTATTACCAAAACATGTTTTTCAAGCACCAGTGTAAATCATTTCATACAGGCTTTGAAATCCACAATGAGTGAGCCTTCGATGCAAACACTGGTGCATATATCTAGGTGTTAATATAGTATTTATCTTCAGTAATAACCAATGATATTAAACCTTTCTCCAGAATACCAAGACAATCTGAACATATGAGCATTTTAAGATGATAAACAGTTTCTTGCCCACCATTAGTAAGTTTCTCTGCTACAGACATTGTTTTTAAACCCCAAACCTAACAGCAGGGTACATAAGCAAATGAAACACTTAGCAAACCTTACGCTTACTTATGTACACTTGAAAGCTAAGCCTATTAGTTCAAGTTATGAAAAATATTTTCAGCTAATTAAACAAAGCAACAAGTAACTCAAATTTTGTTGATATTGGAATCCTACTATTGGAAGAAAGTTGAAAAGTGAAAAGTTATATTCCCTCACAAAAGAGACACAGAAAAGGCATTTGCCAAATTTTCTCCAGTTGTACTGGTTGATCTACAACAATGCCCCTCCTACAAAACTTATCTCATTCTCTCAGATTCCCTCTAATAAATACATTTTTATTGTTAGATTTTCTTTTCTTAAGAGATCAGCATAGTTACACTTCATAAAAGTCAACCATGAGCAAATGCAGAACAACAGACTAGGCTAAGCAAGTCACTCCTTTGTAACTGTTTATTTTAAATGTTAGCTAGAGCCCACTTATTCTCACTTATCTCATTGGGTTTGGATTTGGATTAGGATCCCACCTACTCAGAGAGCATTTTGACTCTATCTATAGAAGACTACACCATACTGAAAGTGCTTCTTCCTTTTGATGTGAGATATGGCAACAATAACACTTCGGTTCTAAAATATAACAAGACAGCAATATAAAACATAGTAGTTACTAAAATTCTCAGTGACAAGTGATTACAAAGTTAAGCTAAAAAGATTTAAATGGGGTTGTCATAATGGCAGGCTTTGACCTAATGAGTGTCCCAAATTCAAACCTGATTCAACTCACTGCGAGACAAAAATAAAGAATTACTAACTAGAGTAACTGGCTTGCTAGGGTGTCTCACAGACTGCCCTGCCCTCCTGTCAGATACAGTCCTGTCATCTGGGGACACATCTTGGTTATATCCGGAGATACATTTTTAAATCACCCAAAAAAACAAAAGCTTCTGTCCTTTTCTCTTTAATATTTAAGTCAAATAGATTTCACTGTCAGAGAATTTCTGAAAATGATCAGACACTCAAACAACAGAACAATCAAGGATATCAGGTACTTTCTGAAATCTAAAACAAGACTTGTGAAGTAGATTTCCTTTTTGTTTTTTTGAATCGTGATTATAACACACCTCACTTCTCATCTGTACCTCTTCACCATGTCTTTATTTCGAAACTAAGAAACCCGGAGCTTGAAGAAAAGGAAGGATCCACTCCTGGTCTCCTAAATTCCAGTAACCAAGAGTCTCCAATCTTTTACTTTCATTGAGGTTTTAATAACTTTTTGGGGTAAATAGCAGACCAAAAACCAAACTAAAATAGTGAAAAGTCATTATCTAGCAGGTGACTGTTAGAACAGCTCTGCACTGCTAAAGTCACCCTTTTTCTGGAGAAGTCAAGGGAGAGTCAAGGTAATTTTGTTCAGCTGTAAGAACCAAGGGCAGAGCTCCAGAGCAGACAGCGCAGCACGGTTTATTCAAGCCTCAGTGCTGTCTTCAAAGAAGGATCTCCACCTACGCACTACACGACATCCTTTTTCTGTACCTAGTGGGAAAATTTATTTTGTTATGTAATGTATGAAATCATTATACAAAGTAATGAACAGAGATGTGAAATAAAGTTGAATCTCTGCTATTACATTTGGGATTTGGGGTTTGTTAGGGTTTTTTTTTTTCAACTTATTTTCCATAACTACTACTGAAATTGCATATCACAAATATTTAATTTAATATCCTTCTAATTTCCTTTATTTATGTTTTGATTATCCCAACTTTTACTAATGCAGAACTGAACTGAACATAGAAGCTTCTAATTACCTCTTTGCTAATGAAGACTAAAATCTGGTCATAATTAGAAGAAATTCATTATGTTTGGACTCTAAATTCTTTACAAAGCTTTAATGAAGGGTTCTCATGTAAAACATTCAATCTAGTGCCTGTCTGTGGTCTATCCTGCTTCTTGCTGTGATTATTACAGAACAGCTGACCAGCCTACAGCTCCCACTGAATACTCAGTTACACATGAGTTCCTCAGATTCTAATTCTATTCCACAACACAAAAATAAAGTAAATTTATTTTTAAGTAGTACTTTTTAGGAGCAAAGTCCAAAAGTCTATACTGCCATATAGACTGCTTTCATAAACAGGATTACAAATGTGAAAAAAAAGATTGAGTGCTACAATTTTAGGGGATGGCTGAAAAATAATCTCTAATTAAATAATTCAAATGTAATATGTCTAATTAATTAGATGTAATCTTACAGTATCTCCTTAAAAGCATTTTAAAAAAATTAAGCACCCTAATAAACCCACACTGCTTTTAAGCAGCCAAAATTCTCTCAGTGAGCAAATAAAACATCTCAAAAGAGTTATTAATCTTTTTATCACCTAGCATACTTCATCCTCACTATAGGACTACCCACCATCATCTCTTTACAGTAAAGAATTTTATCACTAGGCCTGTCCAACACACTTTATTTTCTATAGGTACATCACTGACCAGTCAGGTGCATTGTTAAAGTCAGAGATAAATGTATTTTAATTGTTATAAAATTCAAATAAGTGTGTTCATGGTTCCAAATCATGCACTGTAAACAAACCAGGAATAAGGAGCTCAGTAGCTCCTCAATCTGTGTGTGTTCAGTTCGTATTTATAGATCCACCTTACAGCAGCAAAGATGTGGTTGACTACAAATCCCCTACATCTGCCAAGGTGACAGAGGACAACTTTTCAGATGTATGTAAACACAAGGTGCAATCAAACCTTGTAGTGCACCCAATTATTGAAATCTAGTAGATGCAAGCGGTATTTTCAAACTCCTATAAAGTAACAATTACAGTAACAAGCTCTTCCCTTCTTAAACTTATTACATTAGCATTTCAGCTTCATATACTCAGATTAAATCCAGTCAAGAACTAAAACCTGAAAGAATTCCCTATTGCAGGCAGATATTTCTAAAACCAATTTAAAATATTAAGTTACAATTCTTGCTTTTCATTTAGGACCAAGTAAGGCTCTGCAATGAATGTGCTCCAGATATGAGAAGCTATCAGAAAGACTTTTCCCTGTGTGCTTTTGTAGAGAACAAGGCAGGATAGGTAATGCTGACAGAGGCAAGGCAAAGGTTATGTCTCCCCAGAGGAGGCCAACCCGTGCTGAAGAGCTCCTGGTGCAGAAGTGCAGGATGGGCACAGCCCACCAGGGCATCTCCTCTGCCCAGCTGCCAGCCATCCTCTAGGGTGACAGAAGTCACCAAGTGGCAAATGTTCTACCTCCTCAGGATAAATGAGACTCAGAGCATCCCGTGAATGTTGCATCTTCTCTGTTGTTTTTATGATGATGAGCATCAAGGTCATCATCTTCACAGCTCAGGAGGTAATTAGGTGAGGCAAAGGTACAACCTCCTAACTGAGCAGCTTTAGCAGGAAGAGAGCCCATGTGCACGATGAAAACCTGCTGCAGAGGCACAGTCTCAGTTAGCAGTAGACTGCATCACTTTACTATCATTGCCTTGAGATAATCAGTGAATTTAAAAGTGTGTATATTATAAACTCAGAAACAGCATCAGTCATTAATTTCCCCTGTTAGACAGCGTATTTATACGCTGTTTTAGTTTGCAACCTGTATTTTTCTGACTAACATTTTTGACTGATGAAAACTAATTACAAACAACTCCACCACACCGAGTTACAGCTTATAAATAAGCAGCTGACCCTGTGAAATGTATGGTATGCTCTATTATAATAAGCTATAAAATAAAGATTGAAATCTAAAAGCAAAATAAATACAATCTGCTTAAGTAGAAAGTCATTGCTCTATGTATTTATGCATTGCATTTAAGCTTTCTAGTTATTACAATTTTTTTTAAGTCGAGGGGATTGAACTTTTACCACTATGACCATTATGTATCTGGGCCAGATTTCAGGCTAAAGACTAATGTGGTTTAGCTACTTATGAAATAATTATAAAAGTACCTCTACCCTTCTAAATCAGGAGCACTGACACTTATCAGAATAATCCCCTCAGTTAAGTTCCTGAACCCATTGCCCACTGAACCCTGGCAGTGCAAGGTCTAGCAGGAAAATCACTGCACCATTTCATTGCAGCTTATCTCTGGGTTTCCAACACAACCCCTGCTTCTCTTTTGTGAATTCACTGACAGATTGAAGAAGAAAATTAATTTTCTCTCCACACAACACTACTCTTAAAAAAACCACTAACAAAGCAACCCCAGTGGAAGACAATTACTAGATCATTTTTAGCAAGTATTATACAATTGATTCCAAGTCAGAACTTCTGGGATAGCTTAGTGCTATTCTAATGATAACCCACTAAACCCTTGTACTGCAATTCACCGAGGGAGAGAAAACAAAGATTTCCCCACCTTTTTTTTTTTTTTAATATTCAATGGTATTGCTCAGCCACTGAGACGGGGAGTTAGCTGTAACTCTCAGCCACCCTGAGCACACTATTGGCAATGCTATTTTCCTATGCACTGAACTGGAAGACAGAAGTAAACCTCAGCATTGCACAATGCCGCAAAATTTTGCAGGTTAGCAACACTTTTCAGTACAAGTTTTTTGGTTTTGTTAAAATGCTGATTACACATAGAAGCAGCACAGCAACTGCAGGCTAGGTTGCACATTTTCTACCTTCCTTGTCAACCACTCGTCATTGCAGCAAAAGCGGACCACCAACACCCTTCCAGGAGAATAAACACACCTTATCTCAATCTTTGTTTTACAAGTTTTGACATCAGTGAGAATAATCAGATCTGGAAAAGAGGCTATTTGCTATTAATACCAATGTAATGGTTTGCTATTACACAGTGCTATAGCCCCTCTATCTGGTAACTGCCAGCAATCAAGGCTCAGTTCCTGCTGAACTAGAATCTTGAACTTTAACAGGAATGATGCTGTAGAATGAACAATGTGAAGTTAATTTCATAGTTTTTGTTTCAGAAAATAACTAGACCTTAAATACATCTTGCTATCCCCAACATTTTAGAAAGCATTTTCTACTTACAAGCGTCACAAGAAAGTCTGTTTTGGCAGATATCTGAGAACATAATACAGAGAAAAACTGTACAAAACCAGAAATATTTTCAAGAATAATGAAAAACAAAAATTAAATAAAGAAAAAATTTAAAAGTGATGTGTAAATGGATTCATGACCCATGTGTCTTGTGGCAGTCTACAGCTAAGAAACTACAGTCCTCCAAGAACACAAAGATTTTACTACAGAACTTATGTCATGCAAAGAGTAAACAGGATAATGCTATATTTTTCAAGGCAATGCTTAGAATACACACACAAGGAGAATGTACTAATGGAAACTCAGTTCTAATAAGCACCTTTAAATAATGTTGACAGCTTTTAAAAAGCTGACATACATTTACTTATACAGCCATGTTTTGTAAGCACTCGCACTGCAGTCTAAGACAAAGTAATAGATTTAATCACACAGATGTTCACATAAATTGGCCCTGATTCTGCCGATGCATAAGTCTACAAAAGAGCAAATCCGTCACTAGCACACACTGAACTGGGCCCATAACGCTTGCAAAATTTGGCCATATAGCTATCTATAAACCACTTAATTCAGCACAACTTCTACACAGAATACTATCAGGATATTTTTTCCTCAATTCCTTGCTGTAAGAGTGTCTTGCGTTGAGCTACAAAATGCCTCAGTGAAAGGTCTGAATTTTCACACAGACTAAAACACAAGTTCATTTTTCTACAAAGAGCAGCTACCGTGCTGCCATGCATTGCTAACGTGCATCTTTCCCATGAGTGGGAAACGCAGGCGGCGGGCAGGGATGGGACACAACTGTAGGGCCCTTAGAATTGACAAGAGATTAATTCAAATTTTAAAAGAAAAGGAAAAACCATAAACCCAAAAGCAAGCAAAAAGAGGTTTAAGTAAAAAGAGGAGACTTTGCAGGTTGTTGGGTTCATTTCACAGGAACTAAAGAGAATTCAGGTATTCCAGACCAAAGTTTCACTTTATCTTTTTATGCAGTTATGTTTCTTCCATGCATCTTCCATTCTACCTAAGCTTTCCCCAAAGGTTTAACTCTTTCAGAGAAAAAAAAAATAAAACCACTCTGAGGCAAAACATAAATCAATTTGGACTTAAAAATCAATTGCTCAACATGATAAGAAGTGAATTATCTTTGAAGCTGACTAGTTTGTCTTCTAAAGTCAGCAGTCAACATATTCACACCAAATTAAAAAAAAAAACCACCAGGAATCAGGAGTAATGTGATACAAAAAAACCCTGAAAATCATAGATTCCTCCTATTTACATGCTACAGGAGAAACACAGCGTTGGAAATGCAAAATACTGGTCTTGGAGGAAGGAAAAGATGGAATACTGGAAGAATTATTTTATCTATAATTTTAAATATTACTACAGTAATATTGAGTATATCAATAAAGTTCAGAAACAAACATTTAACCAGTTAGCAATAAGCATTTAACTAATATATTTTTCTCTGCTATCTCCAAGTTTCACCAGGAAGATTTGATCCAATTAGGCATTTCTTCCATGAAAAGGACATGGAAATTTCCAAGTGCAGTTGCTATTTTAATTTTTCCCGTGGCTGCTTTATTCAAATTTTTCCCTTTGAAGGCATTCTACCAAGGGGCCCCAGAAACCTGTGTGATAGAAAATAGAGACCCATTTAAAAAGCATTTGCCCACCTATGTGCATTTACTTTATCTGTGCTACTTAGAAGCCATCTGAATTCATCTTCTGTCTTGTCCACGTTTGAAGAGCCCTCGCTCCACCCTCACAGGGAGCTACTTTCCTGCACTGAGGGTGTACTTTACTCAGTGGACTGGATTGAGATTAGGTACGGAGGGGAAGGTAAAAGTAAGAAAGCAGGTTTATGAGCTGTCCACCTTGGAAATTTAGTTCTGAGCAATGAGAAAACACAGCTCCCTTTTTGATCTGAAGCCCAGTCACGTCATTAAAAGACAATTCTAACCCTCACCATATTGATCCAAGAACTAAGTCCCTTAGAGCGAGAAAACACCTCCATAACACAAAGTATTTCATTGTTTTTCCTAACCGTGTTTTGTCTACCAGTGTAATGCAAAATAATAATTAAAAAGAACTAGTGCTTAATAGTTACACTGACAACAAATCCCTTCCAAATTAAAAAAGATGCACTTCAACTTGGCATTTAGTCTACAATGAGACCTTCAGGTTTCTTTTCTGAACCACACTGAAAGGTCAAGTCCCAGAACCAAAGCAGCAATCATGTTTAGCAAAGACTGGCCCTGGATTCAGGCTTTGAGATTCTGATCCTCCTCAAAAACTGGCACTGTGCAAATGCTCAAATACATGTTTGTATTTTGTGCACGTGCACACACATGTGCACAGTTAAACTGGAGTGTTGCAAAGTTGTTCAGACACAAAGGAGCTCAAAAAAGCCCCACCAGGCTCAGAGCCCACAAGGCTCCGCTTTTAGCCAATTTCTATATACATATTTGTGACCAGGTCATCCCACATGATGTTACCAGGCACTTTCCCTTGTGTAGTTTGTTTCCAATGAATTACAAGAGAAATCAGCAAAGTAAACACTAGTACGTTTCAGGTACCTCCTGAAAGACTCATGGGCTATAAAATTTAAAGATAAGTCAAGGCCAAATTCACAGCAGTCCATGTGTTTATTGGGCTTTACAGGGGGTTTCAAAGCAATGAGTCATATGATAAATGCACTGCAACCCTGCACACAAGACTGTAGATAGAGACAGGTCTTTCGCTTTAATATTTAATTTCCATTTTCTGTGGGTTTAGATAAACCACCGACATTACTTTAGCATAATACTTTGCAATGAATCAATATTTAAATTTAATAATGGTATTATGCTGTCAACATATAATATATCACATAATGTCCTTATATAGATGCAAAAAAAAATATGCCAAACAAAATGCAAGACTTTGCTTTTACCAGTGATCACAGGTTAAATCAATGTAATGACAAACTTTGCAGTTCCCAAAAGAATTTCCTTCAGGGTTAAAAATCAGAATGGAATAATTCCAGCCATATGCCTTCCACTCATCATAGCAGTGCTGTGCAACCTCTCCTAGGTCATGGGATTCCAACGATCACTTTAATAAAAGGAACAGAGAAGAAATATATCTGAATAGAATCAATGTACATATCTGAGCGGGGCTTATTTGAATATGCCACTTTATCAATTCAGTGATAACTGCTCTAGTGCCGAACTATAAAGAAGACTATAAATGGAAAATGGAATTAAGTCTGGTGTCATCCAACCTAATCGGAACAGATAAAGCAACTTTTAGCTGTAAAATGTGAAAAATAAAATAAAATAAATTACAGAAACTTTTCCTTCAGTGATGTGGCTGCAAATATGTATTTGTTATTTTTATCTTGATGGTAGCCTTCCTGCCAACAAGTATTTAAGACAGGAAACGCAAAAATAATCATGTCTGTAGTACGCTGACTGAAGGTATGTAAATAGAAAGTAAGTGGGAAAGAAGAAGAAGCAAATGCTCTTAGAACTCCCAGTTGTTTGCCTCAGTACTTTTTTTTCAATTCAACAGCTTTTACAGCATTTAAAATAGATACATAACTGGCATATTAATCTTAGTTAATGCCAAAGGCACGTGCTTCAGAGTCACGTGTGCTCCCCTCGATTTCAATGACAGCTCACGACCATCATGCGAAGTGTTCGCGATAGATGTCATTGGCTGGCAGAACGCTTCAGAGCTCTGGGAAGAGTAGGTCTGGTTTTACTACAGTTTGGCACCTCCCACAACACCCTCCAGTTGGTGAAAACCCCGCAGTTCCATCTAAGTGTCATCCTTAATGTGCAAAAGATATTTGAGTCAGTGCAAAATAAAACAAACAGCTTTTACCAAAATGTCAGTGCTGGTAGCAGTGCATCTGCCAGATGCTTGTTACTTGAACCCATGCCGTGCATAACAGTCTTGGGTATGACTTGGATAAACAACTGGACCAGAAAATCTTTAGCAGGAAATCAAAGTATACTCAGGCTCACAAAAATAGGTTGCAATTGGACATCACAAGATCTATTGATTAAGTGTTCTGTAACATCTCTTTTCTTGGTTACTATGCAATAGTTGAGCCCCACCTGCCTGACCTCAGTTCTTTGCATTAGCCTTTGGTCATATGAACACGAGAGAAACCACAGTGCTATTTTATAGCTGAGTTCACACAGGAATTCTTACGAGTATCTCAATTTAAAGATAATAACATTACTGAAGAACCCAGAATACCATGAAAAATGCATATTGGAAAAATCAGGGCATGACTCTTTAGAAATGAAACCAATGGGTTGACAAAAATAAAGCCTCACTGGCATGTTCCAGTCAGTTGGTTGATTTTTGTGATCTACAGGCCGGACTATCCTTAATCAGTGATTGACTTCTGTGTTGAGCACTGGATGAGGAGGCTGAAAAGACACAGTCCATACGTGATCATGGAAAACACCCGCAGGCACAAGATACAAAGCGGGATTTGATGAGTAAGTGGCTTTTGCTTAGTCAGAACCTGAAGGATCTTCATCAAGAACTCTCAAAACAGCTAACAGATAGCTTGACTTTGAGTGAAACACAACCAAGAATTATTGTCATTATGCACACCCACAAAAAAGAGAGATTTCACAACATCTCCTCAGATGAATACACACACAGAGAAAAGGCTTTACCAACATTTATTCAGGTGGGCAATCATCTGGATTTCTGGAGAAATAACTCCTGATTTGCCTTCCATTTTCCTAAATCCTATTTTTAGCCCATTTTAACATGTTAAAAGAATTAAATAAACTACAAAATAAACCAGTATAAATAAAGACAGCCGCTTCTTTTCTTAAAAGGTGTGAAATGCTAAATAACCTATGACTCCTGCCCACACATGTGCCTTGCCAAGCCAGAGGATCACACAAGGGCGTGCACTATTTTGAAACCTGGGGCATGAGATTCAGCATGTCAGATTTGTATTCACAAGGTACAACAGGATCCATGACTTTCATTTCAATAGCAGCTGGAACAACGGGCACAGAAGGAACATGCAGCTCAACCTGGGAAATGAGGATGAATTTTTTTTAAAATTCCCTTTCTTACTAAGATCTATTAGTGGCAGATGCAGATACTTGCTTTGGGGTCACACCATGTCAGCAGTTCACAGCAGAAAGACTGCATTTCTCCTTCCTCTTCCCTCCGGTGGATACTGCAGCCTCAAAGAATTTAACATGTATCCTTAGAGATGCTTATATGTATCAGGAGAGTACAGCTGTAAGCTTAAAAAAAATGTTAACATGCCCTACAAATTCAAATCCTTTTTTATGTAATCTATTTAATCTTCCATTAATGATAATCTCTGCTATCAATGTGCCCAAACAGGGTCAATTTCTGCTGGATTTGCACTTCTTGCAGTTCCATCCTATAACCGAGCTGCATTTAATGAAGGGAAACACCCTGCTGTAAAAGGTATTAGCAGCCTCCCAGAAACAAAAAAATAGTTAGGAAGCTCTGCAACTGCCAGGAACATTTCAAGATTGTGGTTTTCCTTCTTCCTTTGTGTGTCTTGCATGGAGGAGAGTCCTGCCAGCTGGACATTATTTATTAATCAGGATATGCCTGCCTTCTATACCTTGTAAGGAGACAGCCTAGAGGAGCGGAAATTGCTGTGGATTTCTCTTACATACCCAAAGAGATAGGGGAGAAAGGAAGAGATTGCAAGGGAGCATTTAGACCCTGACAGATCCCACCTGGCAAGCCCAGGCAGACACACACACACACACAGGTCACAGCAGTCTGAAGAACCATGTAACATATCTGGTGCACACAAGGATTGAAAATAGACACGAGTTGAAAAATCCGGCTTCATTTGCCAGATTCTGTTTTGTTTTTAAGAAGTGCCCTTTACAGCTCTCTACACCTAAGTGAAGGTTGGGTTGGGTTCAACTCCACAAAAGATTTTCCTTCTGGTAACTTCTGACTTCCTTAGGTTGTACCTACAGAACGTGTAGGCTCGGACACAGCTGCTTCTCTCTCAATTGCCGTAGCAGACACAGGAGAAACGAGTTACTGCCTCGTTGGCTCTTCTGATTTAGTGATAGTCTTATTCGTAATCATTCCCAGCCATCCGCCACCTGCACACCCACCCACCCACATCCAATTTGCTGTTCTTCTCCCAATTTTGTCAATTCACAAGATCAGCCTATGCTCTCTGCCCCAGTGTTTACCAGCAAATAGATTTAACAGACAAAATAAAGTTCCTATTACTTTCTAACAAAATCCTCCAGTGGAAGAGCCGTCCATTAGCATACAAAAGGGGAGCCCTGGGCTGTGAAAGCGATCAGGGGGTAGCATTCAATTGAACTGACGTTCCCAGCAGCAGCAACTAAGACTTAATGGAAGACACCCGGCTTTTCATTTCCTCTCCTGCATCCAAGAAAGCGCAGAAGATTACTATAATACAGTATAATTAAGCATTTCACTAAATGGCACCACACAGAAGTTCTTCTGGCCAGGACTGCATTTGTCCTAAGTAACCTTTATGAGAAGCTGAAAGTTCAGGCACCCAGACCAAATGAATTTTCAGATTTAGCCCGAACCCTTAGGTTTGTGTTTGGGAGGGTGAGAAGAACCTGTCACCAAGCTTCTATCGGAGAACTAGCCCCCTCCTCTGCTTAAAAAAATAATAGTCAGTTACGGCAACACGGTGCTGTGGCTGCACACGGGAGCCGGCAGAGCGCTGGGCTGCATATCCGCGGGGTGCCCTGGGCTCCTTCCTGGCGGAGCTGGCAGCAGCTCCTTCAGGAGCCGGGCGCTGGGACGGCGAGAGCACCCCTGCGGAGCCCGCACTCACTTCAAGGGAGACGAGTGTACGGGAAGCCAAACTCCATCACCAGCAGAGAAGTAGCTGCACAACTCATCCCGCACCTACTGAGGACCACTCTCCACACTGCCCCTTCTGGGGGTGGTCATTAGTGATCCCTCTCGCTCAGATACCTCCCAGCATCTCCTTAAGTACCTTTCACAGACCAGCCTAGAAAGTGAAAGGAGAGTGTCTGTATCTTTCCTAAAAACCACAATGAAAAGCAGTCTCCTCAAATGGCTGCTCCTGTCTCAACATCCACCACACAAGCAGGGAACTTGCCGGGGGGGAAAAAAGGGACGCACGCGGGGAAGGGAGGAAAAAAGCTCAAACTTCGGAGCTCTCCGGCCTCCCGCACGGCAACGACACGGGGGCCACCTCCGACCGACGCATCGCACCGGCCCGACCCCGCCGGCGCTCGGCCAACGCCGGGTCTGGATGGGGCGAGGCGCGCACCTGGCGGTCCGAGGGCGCGGGGCGGCCAGCAACACTTACGGGTTTTGGGGGTCGTGCTGGCCTCCGGCGTGGTGGTGGTCGACTCCTGGAAGGGAGACAAGGTCCAGGACGGCGCCGAGTCGTGGACGTAGATCTTGTAGGAGGAGGTAGCGTGTGCCGCAGTGGGCCAGGCGGGCAGCGGCGGGGTGCTGGGGGCGGCGGGCGGCGG